>VMBQ01000257.1:95277-132835 GCA_007657795.1 Dreissena rostriformis
TCAAAGGTCAAAAATGGCCATAAATTAGCTTGTCTGGGCCATAACTATGTCGTTCATCAAGGGATTTTAAAATCATTTAGCACATTTGTTCACCATCATTAGACGGTGTGTCGCGCGAAAGAATTACTTCAATATCTCAAAGGTCAAGGTCACACTTTGAGGTCAAAGGTCAAAAATGGCCATAAATGACCTTGTCCGGGCCATAACTATGTCGTTCATCAAGGGATTTTGAAATAATTCTTAAAAATTGCCATAAATAAGCTTCTCTTGTTTTGTGACACAGCATGCAAAATATTCTGTGTCAATGCAGCATGTGGGGGTATACGTCACGTCAGTGACAAAGCTCTAGTTTAATTAATGATTTTTCATGCACTTTAAATATCTCTCTATAATCCAACTTTTGTAACTAAATCCAGTTTGGTCCAGATTTTCACGCCTTTATTGTGCATCACATTCATGCGTGTGTAGTGCAACAAACGACAGAAGCGCTTAAGACACAGCATAAATGATTTGTATAATTCAGAGAAATCATTTGCCATATTTTGCTAAAATGCACTACAAATTGTTTAACCAATAGTAAAGATCTCAAAGTTTTTATTAAACAATCAAATATCACAAGGTTGACAAGAATATTTGACATTAAGTATTATTTTCAAACGCTGTAAAGCTTGTTCGCATGATTTAATCGAAATACATGAGAACTTATTATTTGTAGCTAGCATTTGTTTATGTTTGCAAACAATAAAGTTCAGAAATGTATTATGGATTACAAATTTATTGATACATATCAAAAAGTACTTGCATGGATGATGGCATAATGTCTGATTTGATATACTAATATTTAATAATTGGTAATAACATTTTATGGCCCTCATTCGGTTATAAAAACACAATGTGTGATGTGTCAACAGATGAACGCACAATTGTTGAATTCTTATTAAATTGAACGTTCAGAAAATTAATAGTCATTTATGATAGGGGAAAATCTGCATGTCTGAAAAAAAAAGAGCTGCAAAAAATAATTATTTGGGAATAAAAAATGAGGGTGTCCGGAAACTTAAGAGTGTCCAAAATAATATACTATATCTTCTATAAATGTCCGTGTCTGCTATGTCATTTCCAGCTGCCTTACAACTGTAATAATGAACAATTACACTCAGTTTAATTTTCCCAATTAGGGCCATCAACTCTAATAAAAATCTGAAGTACATTTATCCATTTTCAATAAAGAAAATACGGTATGTTTATATTTCACAGCTGTGTTTTTTAATCACATTAACATTTCACAATTTTCAGAAAAGACGTTTATTCTAACAATTTGATAAGGCTTTGGTGTCTTCAAGTTTAAGTGAAAAAGACCTGCATTGAAATAAACGCCTAACCTTAAGTAGATTTAAAAAAGAAGCATTTTTAAACTGGTTGATATGTTTTTATATGGTTAATGGCTAGCTTTTGCCACAGGGAAATGTGTTTATATTAGGTAATAAATTGTGAAATTTAATATCTATAAACACATTCGGTTGTAAGTATGAACATTTTATGTACAAATGGAGCTGCAATTTTGTATAGTTGATGCCATTTTTCTTTTGAAGACAAAAATGCTGCTTTTCGAGGAAAACAAAATAGAAGATGTCTAGTTTTAAATACATCTCTTGATTGTTAAAGCTTTAATTTCCCTCATATTTTAGCATTTGTTTCCTGCAACTATTCCCCCTCTAAAAACTGTTTGGTAATATTTCCATTTGATCATGAGACGTCCTTGACTGTTCTTGAAAATGATCTGGTATTTTCAATAATGCTCATAAAATTGTCTCAAATTTCTACTGTAATCAAGAAGTTCTGTTCTTCATTGAACTCAAATATGTTTTCCAGTTTATAATATGAAAGAATTATTGGGGTAGTTTTATTAAATGCATGAAAATATTAACCATTAAACATGTTAAACCCTTACAATTTCAGAAAAAGGAAGGACAAGCACAAAGAGAATGAAGCCATACAGTTTGATTTCGACATGGGGAAAGATGTCCCTGAAAATGTTGCAGCGGAAATGGTATAACATTTGCATGTTTACAAGCTAAGTTGTAAGGAAACAGGGAACATAAATAAGTCAATAATGTGGTCATTGAAGCAATTAGATAAGTGCCACTTACATAGTTGAGAGCTCTTGACATTTTAAAGTGTTATATGAAACTTGCTTTCTCGAAATGATATGTAGGTGGTGTTCTAAGAATACTTACTCCAGAATCAAAACAATTTCAGTTGGTAAGGTTTGCAAAAGGGTTTACAATAATTATTTGCTACAGTATAATACTGTAATAACGTGCAAAAATTGGAAACATTGAAAACTGATGTCCTTATACATGAGCTGATGAGCATGTAACACCATGTATACATAGTTTTGCATGAAAATGACCTATGAGAGATTAATTCAGCACCTTTAATAAGTGTTTACATTGCCATTTGCATAAATTAGGCAATTGCTTCACATTTTTCCATTTGGCAAGAGAAACTTATATTTTGCCTTCAACGTTTTCTTCATAAAGCTGCGTAAAAATAGGGAAATGACAGGAATTTTGTCATATTGAGGCAAGTTTAGCTAAAGAAAATTTTGATCCAGTTAATGTTATTAACCCTTTGAGCGCTGAACCGGATTTTGAAGGCCTTTGCAAACAGTTTGGATCCAGATGAGACGCCACAGAACGTGGCGTCTCATCAGGATCCAAACTGTTTGCTATTCTGATAGTATTCTTTGAAAAAAAAATCAAAGAAAATGCTTATTTTAGAAATTTAGCAGACAACATTTTAGCAGACGACAAATTTCCCAGCATGCAAAGGGTTAAATGGTTATTGAAAAAGAAGTAATTGAGCCATTCTTTGGGAAAACCGTGATTAATGCATGTGTGTAAAGTATCTTCCCAGAGTGTTGTCCCTGACTAACTTATGGACTGTATAGGCTAATGTGGATCGATACTTTCGCACATGTGATTTTCTCAGAGACCGGCCCAGTTGCTTTTTGCTTAATTGTGTTTTGTTTCATGTCATGAAGTTTATGTCCAAAGGTCAAATCTGGGTTTCTTCAAGAAGAAGATGTGAAAATAGTCAGCAAGCATATCAAAGACCGTGTTGAAAAGGTTTGCTTATGTTGATATTACAAATGTTTTAAGCCCATCTGAGCATGAATTGCACAAGGTGAGCTATTGTGATCACCTTATGTCTGGCATCAGTGTGTCGCAATGCATGCGGTGTGCTGTGTACATCTTCAACTTTTAGCTCGTAACCACTCTGGAGGCCACATTTTTCATTTAATCTTGTTTAAACTTGGTCAGAATGTTTATCTGGTAAATATTTATTTGTTCAAAAACATGGTTACCTAGTCAAGTCTTAGAAAAACCCTGTTACCACTCTAGAGGCCACATTTATGCCTAAATCTTGATGAAACTTAGTCAGAATGCTTATCTTTACAATATCAAGGTCGAGTTCGAATCTAGACCACCGAGTCAAATCTGAGAAAAACCTTGTTACCAGTCTAGAAGCCACATTTATGACTCAATCTTGATGAAACTTAGTTTATCTTTACAATATCTACGCCAATTTTGAATCTGGGTCACAGGCGTATAGAAACTAGGTCAATGGAATGAATCTTAAAAAAAAAATACCACACTAGTGAAAAACTTATATGACCCAATCTTGGTTAAACTTGGTCAGAATGTTTATCTTGACAATATGCAGGCCAAGTTTGAATCTGGGTCATTTGTCTTAAACTAGATCACCACGTCTGGTCTTGAAGAATTGGTGTCTGTAATTCAGGTGAGTGCTTAAGGGCAATAATTGCCCTCTCGTTCAGTAATTGAGTTTGTTGATACGTGTAACTACCAGCAGTAATAACTCAATGATATGTATATGTTTTCAATGTAATTTTATGGGCTGTTGTTGTTTTGTTGAAGTTATAGTTTTCAGTATAAATATTTGTTTCATGGAGAATCCTAGATTTAAGTTGGATAAAAATAAGTTGTGTTAGCAAGACATAGAACTTTGGGACTTAAGGTTCCTGTTGATTATCACTTCATTTTACACTTACCTTGTTGTCTTGTATCCGGCCAATCCCATCATTTTATTCTTTTCGTTAACGAAAAGCAATGCCTAAGTAAAAAATGCTAAATGACAAAAGCTTAAAATAATATGATGTCAGTAAACAGCGACAGTTTATTATATTGCACCCTCTGGTAATATACTTTAGTTGATCCTTCAGCATGTATACAATTATTTTCTAAGGTTTTGTGTTAAATATTGCATTTTTTTTTATCTTCCGCCAATGGAGGAGGGATGCACAATTGTCCGTCCGTCATTCTGTCTGTCTGTCACAAACTGTTGAAATTGGTGGGGGATATCAATTCAACAAATTTGCTTTTTTAAATAAAATATGTTCATTATTTGAGCAATCTGCTGTCATTATTTTCAGAATTCTTGACACTTGTGCGTTTGTTCTTGTGTTTCCTAGGTGAAGCGTGATCGTGCCAATAAGGCCGAGGACAAGAAGGATGTCGAAGGCGGGGTCCCCAGCTCTACCCTTAGTGACTCCCAGCAGCAGCAGGGTACCGGGGGCCAGGACTGGGACGCATTGTCGCAGGCCTCCAACTCCAGTATTGCACAGGTACAACAGTTATGAAATCATGCACATTCTCATTTGGGACGATTGTGTAAATTCCCTGAGAAAATGAGTTACGATTCAGAGTTCATCGTGTTTCCTATAAAAACAAATATGATGAATTTGTAATTTATGATAAAAACCAGCTTTTTTCACCATAATTATGAGTGCAATATGACAATATTGCCATTCATGTGCCGACACAAGATTATGAGACTACTGGTAAACATTACAGCAAATTGCCTTTGATTTTTTTTACTATCTCTTTTGTTACAATACTGGTAAGTAGAGAATGTCTTGTCATCAATCCTAACAGACCCACCTACAGATGAACCAGTCTGGTCACAGCATCCACGCTTCAAGTCACGCTTCAAGTCACGCTTCAAGTCAGAAATTTAGCCAGCCAAATCAGCAGGTGAGTGGACAACATTTCCAAGGTCAGCAACAGATGGGTCAAGGTCAGCAACAGATGGGTCAAGGTCAGCAACATATTGGTCAAGGTCAGCAACAGATGGGTCAAGGTCAGCAACAGATGGGTCAAGGTCAGCAACAGATGGGTCAAGGTCAGCAGTTCCTGGGGCAACCCTCCACGAGCCAAGCACAGCAGGAGCAGGCATTCTTCACAACAGGAAACCCACAGGGTCAAGTGGTGTACCAGGCCCATGCAAGTGGACATGCAAGTGGATTCCAACAGATTACACAGGGCATGTTTCAAGGTCAACCCCAAGGCTTCCCTGGTCAGCTTCCTGGTCAACAATCATACCCTCTCCAGCATCAGTCTGCCTTCTCTCAGCCTCACATGCAGCAGTTCAGTCAGCAGCAGCAGCAGCAGCAACTTGGGCATCAGCAACTTCAGCAACAACAGCAGCAGCAACTTGCGCATCAACAACAACAACAGCAGCAGCAACTTGCACATCAACAACAACAACAGCAGCAGCAGCAACTTGGGTATCAACAACAGCAGCAGCAGCACCAGTTTTCCCAGTCCCAGCATGCCATGCCTCAGCCTGGTACCCAGCAGTCATTCACCATTGGGTCCCATACCATGCAGCCTCAGATGACATACAGTCATGCCGTTCAGTCCATGCCACAGGCTGGTGGGCATATGCAGGGACAGCCAACTGGTGCAGAGGAAAATAAAATGCAAGCACACCCATCTGCGGATGAACCAAAGACTGGTAAGGGCTTCATTAGAAACTTTTTTTCTTTTTATGAAATATTGGATTTAAATGTCATACCAACACTTTATCCTTATCCACTTATTAAATTATTCGGTGACTTGTTTGCATATTGTTGGTTTGATCTAAATTTGAGAAGTTATGTCTTGTTATTTAACATATTTAGTGTAGTAGAGCTGTAGGAAAAAAAACACTAAGAAATTATCCAGGTGGGTTGTTGATTAAGTTGTTCAAGTGCCATTTGTACAGCAATGTATTGTATTTAATCATAAAACTTGTGCTTTTTAGTTCCGTCAGAAACACAGCAGATTACCAAAACAGAGTTGCCTGCTGTAAGTTATATTGGATTACAATATATTGAGGATAACTATACATCTTTAGTATATTTGATAATTTGTTATCTATTTTTATTGATGGCTTTGTATTATTTAAAATCTTTTCTCTTAATGAAACCATTTTTAATCCAGATATAATGAACTTTTATACAATATGATTGGATATTTTTTAGTATAAAAGGTGTTATTTTTTTTAGGTTACTGGGCCTAAGGCAAGTGGTACAGGACAGGCATCTGAGGGGCAACAACCATCAGGGTCCATGGTAAGAGGCACTGTGAGAATGCTTGAATATAATGTATTGTTACTCATATAATCAAGTTCCTTATAAGCTCGACGATTCACAGAATAGTCAGAGCTATACTACTCATCTAAATGTCGGCGTCCGCATAATGCTGTGGTTAAGATAAACCATCAACATCTCCCTTTTACTGTTTCTTCTACATGTATTCTATTGAAACTTCACACCTGTTTTGGGGGTCATTGTGTGAGGTCATGAATCAAGTTCCATAAATCTGACTTGCAATTTAGAAGAATAAGGCCATTTTTTGTACATAGAAAATTCTGTTTGGTGTTTGCTTGCAACAACTCCATATCTCTATATTAACTACATTCACTGACCAAGACCTACAACCGTGACCAGCTTTTTAACAGGATTATGCCCCTTTTTGTTCTAAGAAAAGCCTGTTAAATATTTGATAGAAATTCAGGTTGAAGTTTGCATCCAACAAGTACATCATTCTTGATATTTCTACAGATATTCAATTGAAACCTCACACACTTACCAAGGTCCATATCTCTGACCTGCAATGTAGCAGAATAACGGTTCTTTTGTACTTAAGATTATTATTATTTAGCATGGTATTATGTCGTGGTTTAATTTAAAAAAATTGGTTTCAAGTTTACATTTACTAAATAACTAAATGATGTGGTCATCATGTCAGGTGAATTACAGAAATATGCATTATACCATCAAAGTGGAAGAATAGTCTTGGGACAGCTCTAGTCTTTGAGTTATTGTTCTCCTTGTTATTCGTGTATTCATATTTTGACGTTTTGGTGCATCTTTATTGAATTTTGATAGAGTAGCTTTGTTACTACGAGGTTTCCATGAGTTCTGAGTGGGATGTTTTTAGTTTTTTTTTTTTAAATAGTATAAACAATAACAACAAATAGTACAAACAACAAAAGCAACAACCAACAAGAAGAAATATTTCTTAATATTTCGGTATGTTGGTGCAAATAGGTAACTTCTCACCCAAGAACTGTCAGGTTTGTTCATTATTGATTGGCTCATTCATGGGTTGACATAACATGTTATTATTATGGTAGACAGTAGTTCTGTTGTCTGGGAATGTGAATGTTGTTTCAAGCACATTGTTGTCATATACCCAGGGTTGTAATGTTTTCTGCTAGGGTATGGTCTTGCACACAGTATCCATTATGCAAAATGACCTGCTTATCAACTTACTATGTAATCCTCTCTCTGGGAAACCAGGCCCAATGGATGTGCATTAAGTATCGTCTCAGATTAGCCTGTGCCAACAGGGAGAATGCATTCATCGACAACACTTTCCACTTTTAACGAAAATGCTATCCAGGTGGCAAGTGTAGTCCATTATTAGCCTGTATGCACAGGCTTATCTGGGATGATACTTTACACACATGCATTACATCCGGTTTTCTCAGAGACCTCATATATTTAATGCACTTATAATATTTATCTTCATTGTAAACTCCTTCTTTCTACTAATTCTTCGTTTTCATTAAGTTACTGAAGGATATTATTATCATGACATACTGAGACAAAATACCACATGTTTGCTATTTAAGGATATGATTGTCTTTACATATAAATGAGGACAATACTTACTTGGAAATTATGAAAAATTGGACTTGTAATCATGAAGCAAACAAGAGGTAGGAAAACCCGTTCACATGGCCATGAACATCATGCTCTCTTCATTTCATGATCATGCCTTAACAGCCAATTTACCAAAGCCCGCATCATGCTACTTGAGACATATTTCACAAGTCACATGATTAGTCATCAGCCAATGTACGTGCTGAGACATGCACAAATGTTGACAACAACATTCCCATGTGAAAAAAACGTGTGAAAAAAATGCTTGTGCATTAAACAGCAGTGGATGTGTCACATGTTACTTGCATGGATATGTTTTTAAATAACAAAAAACCTTTAAACTTGTAGAAATAGTTGCACAGTTATGGTTTCACTTTTTTGCTACAAATAAATAACTTTCTGTCGTAGGCAGACTTGATGGAATTTGGCTAATGTCTGATGGCAATGAATTCAACCTATGCAACATGCAGTCTTGTTGTAAATGCTTTACTGTGTATTGCTTATCAAATGCATTAAATCTGTCTGCGTGTTCCTGAATCCAGATCAAATTTATCATGGACATATTTTTGAAGACCAGGAGTTATATGTTACTGAAAGCACTGTGATTTTCCTTCCTGTTCATGTGCAGTTGACCACTGCATTTATCAATAACTGCTCAAGTATTTTTTAAGGGAGGGGGGGGGGGNTTGTTTATATGAGACATATAAAAATGCAACATTCCAAATCATAGTTCAAGTAGTTGTATGTATCGCTATACATTTCTGGTAATACATTACTCAATCGTTATCCTTGACATACCACTGTCATGAGGCAAATGGCCAATGACACATCGTTAGCTCTGTAACATGTGGACAAAATGATAAATAAGTCTAGATTAAAGCAACGTCTCAGACAGGTGTGTGTCATTCATTGTACATTGTGTACAAAAACGAAAAAAAACTATTAACCCATTTATGCCTAGTGGACTCTCCCATCCTTCTTAATTGGATCATTTTATTTCCAAAATAAGGGATGTCTAGGTATATTTATTTGTATATTTAGAATATTTCTTACAGAAATTCCTCTAAGCAAAGAGCGCAGACCCTGATGAGACGCCGCATCATGCGGCGTCTCATCTGGGTCTACGCTGTTTGCCAGGGCCTTTTTTCTAGACGCTAGGCATAAATGGGTTAAAGACCAGACTATACATCTGTGTCAAAATGGTATTTGGGGGAATTAATCACTCTTAGTGATAGCTCTTGTAATGTGAAGTGTTCATGAAATCATTCTTTGGTTGTTCTGAAGTAATCTAGGATGTGTGGTTTCATTTATTGAAGTTTGCCCAAAAATTTGCACACCCTAATTTATGGCAATGTATTATCACTGTGTTTCACACTTAAAATTTACCATTCAATTAAACACCAAAGTAAATATTTTTCGTGTGGGTTTTTGGTTTCAATTATCTTTCATTGATGAACAGCCAGTTAGACTGCATGTTTCCCGTCCAACCATGCACTCAACCATCCATTTCCATACTGACCTAATACTGTCAACATCGTTTTAGCAGATTGTATCCGAACCCAAATCTTCTCCAAGTAAGTCGCGTCAGAAAGGGATGTCCCGAAGTGCCTCAGTCCAGAGTCGGTTACATCAGAAGGTGTGTTTCTCACCACCCAATTCTTTTTAGCAGGCTACCATACACTAGTTTTGATGTTCAGTCACCTGATAGCCGGCTTTCTGATTCCTGTCTTGTCACTGGTGTTGTTTGTTTATCTAATTTTTACTGACAGCTTGCTTAGTTTCTGCTCTAACAGCATTTTTGCATTCAATGTTTTTTGCTAATGTGTTTGCTGTTCTGCCTGTATACTAACTGTGGCTTTATTTAAGGATCTGACACCTTACTGTGCATTATTGAGTTTTATTGAACTTGGTTTTATTTCCCTTGCTGATCTTTGTGTTGT
This sequence comes from Dreissena rostriformis, assembly GCA_007657795.1. Classification (NCBI taxonomy): domain Eukaryota; kingdom Metazoa; phylum Mollusca; class Bivalvia; order Myida; family Dreissenidae; genus Dreissena; species Dreissena rostriformis. Next base: position 105,238 of record VMBQ01000257.1, read on the forward strand.
ACATAAATTACCTGCATACATGTATTCCTCACTCACTTTGAGAAAATGTTTGTGATGGAAAGCTTGCCACTCAGTACCAGTTAAGTAATTTAAGTTCATGAATTATGAATGTCGTAATATTCCTTAATTTTAATGCCTAGGCAAAACAACAATTTTAATATTTCATAACATTTCATCATCTTATTGCACTGGTGCAATTACAACTGTCTGTTAAGTTAACATGTTTAGTTTTCAATCTGATTTGAATTCAAGTTAGTATATATCAAACCAATTAGCCAACTTTTGGGATTCTATCTTCTTGTTTAATGTGTATATAAATTATTCATAAATGCATTTTCGATTTGGTTGTGATAGGTAATTAATATATACTAGGCATCTAACATAATTCTTCAAAGCAATTTCTTGGATTCTGCTTGCTGAGCTATCATTTAAATTATCACACTTCAAACTTGTAGACTTGCTTTCATCATGGGATAACAAATTTGAGCAAACTTTACACATTTTTTATAACACATGCATTTCTTTCTTTTTTTTAAAACGCTTTTGTCAATTTTTAGCCTTCCTTTCTAATTTCCTATAACAACTGGACAATAACCTTTTTGTCATAAACAGATTTAGTTACTAATAGGCAACAAACAAGTGATTTATCTTGGCCAGCAACCTACATATGTTTGATGACTTATTTCCGACACAAGTGGAAATTAAGTGGTCATAATGCATTCTCAGTCTGTGTTGAAAATAGCCACCAATAACAACTTTGTTTCGTCAGACGCTGTGTTTTCATTCCTTGTTTAATATGCTTAAACTTGTAAAAATTTAACGATTGCAGTTGCATTATTCCTAGTACATGCATGCCATGTATAGTGTTCTTTAATATGTGTTTTATGGCACAATTTTCATAATGTGTATATTTTTAACTTAATCTCTTAATGCCTCTATACTTTTAAATACAAAATAAGTGTTTACACTAGATATCAGAAAATGGCAGCTTTTCTGCTTGTTGTAGCATGTATATGTGTAGATGTAAACTCTCTAGACTGGTTCATATTTGGCACATGCTTGGCTGCTGAGAATTTGGCAAACTGTATAGAATATTCACAATTATTATTGAATGTTCATTTAATATTGATGAAACCCTTTGAAGCCTAGAAATATATTGTTGTCCATTGACCAATGTGCTCTATATTATTAAACATAGCCTTTTGTTGAAGAGCCCTGTTAAGAATTAGCCAGAACATTGAACCTTGCTTATAGATTATACAGATGTCTTGTAATAGCACTAAAGCACAACACTGCCCGTCTGGATGTCAGAATAATCTAGCCAGGGAAATAAACACAAATGGTTTGTTTCATCCAGACTCCGTAAACCCACTAAATGTGAATTTCTCTAATTATTATAAAAACATCTTGTAACAAACATTACAAGATCTCTGGGGATTTCTAAGGGCTATATGTGTGTGACAGATGTTCATAGAAGTGTTCTGCTGCATTCTATAGGTGGCTTGATGTGCAATGTGGCCTATTAACCCAGTCTAGTTGCTCTTTATTATAACTGTTTGTCACTACACTCTTGTTATCTTTATGTAGACCACAATCAATTTAATTCCATTTCTGTTCTTGTGTAGGTGTTTAATTAATGTTTTAAAACATGTTATTCCTTTAAAGCTTATTGTATTTTAAAATAGTGTTTCTGTATAATGTAGCCCGTTGTGACTATGTTTGGACAGCTGTTTCTGAGACCTGTTTGTCTTTATTTTATAAATAAGGTTATCAANATTATGTAAGGTTGTATACTGATTAATTGGATAGAAAGGAAAATGCCAATTAATTTTGAGGTTTATAAGTCAAAGATCCAGGGCACAGAGGCATGTTGCATGAATTTCACTCCTAGAAAATATGCACAGAATGCATTCACCTACAATCATTTCAGTTGGTTATTTGGGACAAAAGAAAGAGATTAAGTGTTCAAGGTCACAGGGGCTTAAAGCATGCTTTGGTAATGTAAGAGCTCAACAATTTATATAATGGTTTTTATGTTTCAAAAAATGTTTTTATGCCCCCAAAGGTGGGCATATAGTGATCGTATTGTCCGTCTGTCCGTCTAAAATTCCGTCACACTTTGCGTTTAGGTTTCCAAAAATGTGGAAAAACACTTTGTGTTTAGGTTTATAAAAATGTGGAAAAAAGGGGCATATATCATCCTATGGTGACAAGCCTTGTTAATGCTATAAAATTGTCAATATGATTATTGCAAGAAAGCAAGACTTACAAAATAGTGACTGGTACAAAATGAATTTTCAGTGAAAATGAGAGCACAATAGGCAGAGGTGACGAGAGACGCCGTAAAACTCGTGGTAAGCGTCGCAAAACTGTGGACAAATCTCCGACATTGACCATCATGAGCTTCGAAGGAGATGAGGTGGAATGTCAGCTGGACCTCCCAAACAAGAATTCTGTCACTTTCAAGTTTGCTTTAGAAATTGACAAGCCAGAGGAAATTGCAGATAGCTTGGTAAGTGTAGACATAGGCATGTTTGTTTCCAGTAATGCATGCTTGATGTATTTTTTTACTGGTTTTCCTGTAACAATATCATTATTATTAAGATTTTTCTTATATTTGCTATTGCATATTGGGAAACATTGAAAGAAAGTAAGGTAATTTAATTTAAGAATTACTTAAAACTTCGGTTTTATTAGGTGTATATATATATATATAAATTGTGTGGTCTAAGAGATTTGAGTGAGAAAATGTTGTATCTGATAAAAAATGAACCTTGCTCTGGGAAAATAGGGTTAAGTGTATGTGCGTTAAGTGTCGTCCCAGATTAGCCTGTGCAGTGTACACAGGCTAAGCAGGGATCACACTTTCGGCTTAAACTTGATTTTTCGCTAAGAAGAGACTTCCAGAAACGAAAAATTCCTTCAAACTGGAAAATGTCGTGTCTGATTGGCCTGTGCAGACTTCACATGCTTATCTGGGACGACTCTTTAAGCACATACATTAAGCCCCATTGTCCCAGATCGAGGCTGAAATGATTAGTGGATACAATAGATTCAAGTAAACCCTCAGGGGTGTGATTTCTCCTGCTTTCAGCTGACTTTCTAGCTTTCAATGCCAAACTAGTTTGACAAATAGTTATTAACTTTGCTGGATCTATATACAAATGGAGAGTTTAGCTTAAACCTGTAAGTAGGGCATTTTTCTCCCCTGAGGTGGTTCTTAAATCACACCCCTGACCCTGTCTGCTATGTTGTCTGGTGCAGGTATCTGAGGATCTGCTGATGGAGATCCAGGCAAGCTGTGTGATCATGCTGCTACAGAAGGCCATCTCCATGGTGCGCGACGACCCCCAGGCAGCCAATGGGGTCACCCTGGCCATGGTGGACACACCCACCAGCAGCCCCACACTCCCCCGCAGGGAGGTCAGGCTGAGCGAGGGCAAGGAGGCGCCCGGCAAGGTAGCTTACTTCCTCAGAAATAGTCCTTAATTTGGCCCTTTTATTCCAGCCACCCGCCACTTAGTTAAACAAAAGAAAGAAAACAAAATTCTTTGAGACCGTTGTTACAAGAGAAAAAGACATGATTATATTTTAATAAATTATTTGTCAGTTTATCCAAATAATTTAAATAATGTTTTGTAAGCTGTAGCATAAGATATAAAGTGATATTTAGGATAAATCAAATAAGACACACACATCACATTCTAGATATTGTTTAAGTCACATAATAATATTCCTTAATTTTTTTTATCACAATCATTCCAGAAATTACAGTTTGAAGACAGTGATATGAATACAATAGAGAAACCTTCAGCGGACGATTTGAAGATTTCTGTGAAAGTGCGCCATTCAAGCGGTGAGAACAAAGGGAAGGAACCGTCACGCGTTGTAGAAAGCAAGAGACGAAGCTTCCTAGTGAGCAGAGTGATAGAGCCTCAGATAGTGCCAGATAAAATTAATGAGGATGTTGAGGCAGAAGATAACTCTCCGGCTGGAGGGAAACTTTCAGACGCCACCAAGGCCTTCCCACTCTCTCCAGATCTGCATGCTAATACTGTCCCAAATATAGGTACATTTATGACGCAGTCACAGCACGTGTCTGATAACGAGTTTGCTGTATTGTCTGACTCTGAGAGGAGCACAAAGTCTCTTCAGAAAGGAACAGTGCCAGTCAATATTGGGGACCTGCAAGAGAAGCTCGTTCAGCTCACTGGGGGCACAGTTCCAGCCACCGGGAGTTACTCTGTGGAAAGTCACAGCCCTGTCCCTTCGGAGGATGGGGTAAGCGCCCAGGTTTCCAGTTCTACACAGCATCTGACATCGCACCAAGCCACAGTGGACAAGCAGCCGTACTCTACCGACAGCACAACCTCTATACAATCTCTTCCTGACAAGTTTCCTCCTCGTCAGTCCTTACCAGCTATCCATACTGGACTGAGCTCACACTCGCAGCCAATGTCTCAGCCACAAGTTTCACATGCAGTGTCCGGTCATCCAACAGGTGGTCTGCCATTACAAGGCCATCAGGTGCAGTCTTCTACAACACATGTGCCAATGAGCTCATCAGTGCAGCCTGGTCCACAGCAGACAAACATGCACCAGCAGCAACAGGCACCGCCCATGGATAACCATGCTCACCATGGTAACATTCACAACCAAGGCATGCAGTCTGGCATGTATGCACAAGGCATGGGTGGCATGTCGTTCTTGCCCTTCATGAACCCAATGTATGGCTTTCAACACCAGCACCCAGCTCACATGATGCAGATGTTCACAGACCCGATGAATTACATGGGGCAGATGCCGTATGTCATGGTGAATGTTCAACAACAGAATCAGATTGCGCCGATGCTGGTGCCTGCAAACATGATTCTAAATACTCAGATGCAGTACCAAGGCATGCAGAATTACATGCCACATCAGCAACAACAACAACAGATGCATCAGCAGCAGCACCATCAACAGCAGCAGCAGCAAGAGTCACAAATGAACGATGCCAATGCAACAAGTCCACCTGGTTCCCCTTCCCAGTCGCGCAGGCTACAAGGCACCGATACTTCAAGTGATGTGGGGTCTCAATCTGATCCCCCAGCCAGCAATAGGAGTAATTACAGCATTGCCAGTCTTGAGCAAGAATTGATCAAGAAACTGCATGGTGGTAATAGGAAAGACATTCCCCTGTCTTCCACTGGTCTTTTGTCCGATGAAAAGCCACAGTGGACCCAGTCAACAGAGAATTTACATGAGCCAACTGAGTCTGTTGATTTAAATGAAACTTTAAAGACGGTGGAGGAAGGTAATGCTGATGACAATAAAGAGACACCAAAGGCGTCCGTGCAAGATGTCAATAAATCTCCTTCTGTGGATAAAACTGTTGCCAAAAAACTGAGATTCCAAGTTAGTAAAGTTGACAATGATCCATTGAAGTCTAACAGTAATAGCCAAATAGAAAAACAGAAAGACGGCAAGGAAGACAAATCTGATGTATCTACAAAAGTTGAAGAACTATCTGGAGAAAAATCAACAAGCATTCCAACTAAACCAACATCAAAACTTGGTTGCTTTTCTGTATTGAAAGTCAAGGAAGAAGACAAAGCTTTGGTACAAGATGGTGTGACAAAAGATGGTCTTTCAAAGGACAAAGATGTAGGATACAAAGATAATGTAAAAGTGAGTGAATCCACAGCAGCCAATAGAGAAGTTGAAGCTGAATCTGGGTTGCATGCCTCTGTTTCACAACCAAAAAGTCAGGATTCAGAAGACGTATGTAATGGGCCACGTATGGAAACAAACACCCTGCAAGTGAAACCAAGTGTAAGTAATCTAAATGTGCATGATTTACCGTACCGTAAGAAAAGTATGTCGTTCTTTGAGGGCAGTGATTCCCCAATGATGTCCTGTAACACTTGTAGTAGTTTTTACAACACCCACATGGACCGGTTCCAGCTATTCAGTAGGCGTAGGACTAAGTCCTTGGACTCATTATCAGCCTGGCACCGACTCCAGTCGTCCGGTGCAAGGACTCACCAGCAGACCCAGTATGGGGACGGAGAGACCCCCTCTCCCTCACCGTCCCAGTTTGGAGCCTATGGGGGCTTTCAAGATGTCCTCTTTGACATAATGTCTGTCAATGATGAGCTTGTGTCCTCTGAAGAGGAAGAGAGTCATGATGACAATGAGTCGGGGATACACTTGGAGCCCCAGCTTCGACACATTCCAGATCCCTTTGTAAGACGAATCCGTAAGGTATGTCCCACATCCACACCCGATGTAACGTTTGTAGCCAGGAAGGGTACATGTGGCCTTCTACTGATTATGCCGATCTATGGTGGCAATTTAAATTATTGTCAGAAAGTACCTTTTTGGAGAAGAATCTATTACTGCGTTACATATTTTTTTAATCAAATAGGGATAAGTTACACATTGTAAATGTCTGAGTGGAATTGGAGCTAAATATCTGAGGGGAATTTATGCTTTAGTTTCCAAAAGCCTTTTTTATGCCAAATTATTAAGATAAGATAACTGCATGTTGGCTACCAGGCCAGATATTTAGCACATTTAAAAGCTTTGAAAAGTTCATGGTATAATTAGTACAGCCGCTACATGTATTCATGGGAAAACTAACCCACTATTCCACTGTGACGGTTTTGGGGTAAAACTAACAATGATGACTGAAGGTATGTATATGTTAATCAGGAATTTAAGCAGAAGTAAGATAAGCTTATCCCCTGGTGAAAGGTGATGTATGCATGTAGTTATATGTATGTATATTGGTAGATAATTACACCCCATAATTACCCTATGCAAATAGCCATCTACTATCACAGAGCAAACTTGATATACAAAATAAATGATTATAGAATGACAGATGAATGTCATTTTGGAGTATTCCTACTGGTGAAGCTATTAGATCCTGAGGTTGGTTAAAAGTTTAATGACATAATTAAGCTATTTCTGTCTTTTCTTGATTATGACAAAATTTTACTCTTAAGACAGTGTTCAGACTTTTGCATAAAAAAAAATCACAACACAGTTTAGTTTTGTTTAAATTTACAATCACAATTCACCTGCAAATAATGTAATCCAAATATTCCAATTCACTGTGTAATCTATCAACCTATATCTTCTTTCATACCACACTGAAACGACCCTAATGCGGTTCCATCTGCACCTGTTTTACACTTACAAACAATAACATTCAGCAATTTATTTGCATGTATAAAAATTTGATAATACTTACATGGATGATGTATTAATGTCTTATGTTATATGTTTTTATTAAAAACAAAACAATGCATCAACAAAAAGGTATTTTAATAACGTAAAATGCATAGATTTTAATTCTATACTTGGGTACATATTTCTGAAATTCAGGAAGCATTCCTACATATTGTAATTAAAATACAATATCTGCCAGTATTTTTTGAATGTGCAATTTCAATTTCAGCTGCCTTACATTTATATTAATAAACATTTACTTTGTCACATTTATAGTATAACTGTTTTGAGAGTATGGAGAAAATTATGATATTTGTAACTATTGAAGCAGTATTCTTTAGAAAATTTGCACTTTTTCATATCCATACCTAGCTTATATTTGTCTAGCCCGCTTGCAATGACCTAGATACAGCAGTTGCTATGGCGCCTGTATGCACAGGCGTGTTTCTGATCTTGTCAGGACAGTAACTTTGGCATTCATTGTGTAACACTAAAGAATAGACTTTGAAGTAAGAAAACTGTGTTCAGCCTTTGCTACAAATGTTGCTTATGTAGTTAGAGGTGTTTAATTCCACGTCATATTGAACTGTATTATACTTTTGAAACATTACAGCTTTAAGAATATTCTTTATTTGTAGACTGAAGGCTAAGAATTGATAGGTGAATATGGGCCAAGGTCACATTTAAAGGTCAAAGGTTATATGTGGACATACATGTATGTTTGTCTGAGATTGTTCTTACTGTAACTTTGTCATTCATCATGCAATTTTTAAATAACTTTCCATAATTATTCACATTCATATGACAACATTTCACGTATAACACCCTTTCTTGCAACTTTTAAGGCCAAGGTCATGCTTTAAGATCAATGGTCATATTTTGACATAAAATAGCTTATCCGGACTGTAACTTTGTCTTTCATAATGCAATTTTAAAGTAACTTACCATAATGTCCACCATTGACGACACAGCATGTTGTTTGTAACGCCTGTCTACCTACCTCAAACGTCATAGTCCCACTTGAATGTCAAAGGTTAAAATTAGCCATGGAATACCTGTCCAGACTTTAAGTTAATCACTCACCTTTCAATTTTTATATAATTTACCACAAATTTACATCATGTTGAGAAGGTGTTTCACCCCTTAGGCAAATGCCCAGGTCAAATTAAAGGACAAAGGTCAACCATACATGTATGCAGGGTGCAGCTTGTTATGTACCAAAATTAAAGTATTATTCACAATGTGCTCTATGTTTTGCGGACATACATCTAGCTAGTTTCATTTATCTGATAATAACCTTGCCATGAAAAGGCTGTCAACTGATTCTTGTTTTAAGTTCACCTGTCACAAAGTGACATGGTGAGCTTATGTGATCGTGTGATGTCCGGCGTCCATCATGCGTGTGTGCGTGCGTCAACAATTTGTTTGTGTAGACAGTAGAGTTCACAGTTTTCATCCAATCTTTATGAAATTTGGTCAGAATGTTTATCTTGATGAAATCTGGGTTGGAATTGTATTTGGGTCATCTGGGGTCAGAAACTAGGTCACTAGGTCAAATCATAGAAAAACCTTGTGTAGATAATAGAGGTCATAGTTTTCATCTGATCATAATGAAATATGGTCAGAATGTTTATCTTGATAATATCTGATTTTGGATCGTATATGGGTCATCTGGGGTCAAAAATTAGGTCACCAGGTCAAGTCTAGTAAAAGGTGAGCGATTCAGGGCCATCATGTTGCCCTTGTTCTTATATATTTAGCTTTTAAGTTTTGAAATTTTGATTTACAAACTTACAATGATTTGAAGTAACGAAATCAAAATAATGTAACAAAATGTACAGAAAAAATATCTACAAGCAATTAAAAGAGTTAAAATAAACAAAGATCATGCAAACTACATACTTGCTCTCATTTTCACTGTCTTGCTGGGTAGTTAGTTATGTACATGTTTAGCCAAATTGTTGTCTGGTACTTATATGTTGTACAGTTTGTTTCTAATTTTTTAAGTCTGTAATGTTCTTTATAAAAAAAACATGACACATTCCTTATGAGAGCACTTTTATTTTTGGAATAAAAAAAAAGACACTTTATGATCAAAGTTTATATTGTTTTACTCTTTGCCTATTGCATGGTTCACATGTATTCTTCACTGTCTATAACCAAGCATTTTACTCATGATCATGCTGTATTTACAGGACAGTGAAAGCCAGCAGCAGGAGCTTATTAAACTTTCTCAAGACCCAGACTATGAACACATTTTAATCAGGTAAGGCTTTCGGGACATTATTTTTTTTGTGCTTTTTTATGCCCCAGGTAGGTGAGCATATAGCAGTTGGACTGTCAAAACAGGGCCCACTAGCTTAGTTGGTAAGAGCACTGGACTACAAATCTGAGGTGGCAGGTTCCATTCCCAGCCAGGCTAAATAAAGTCTGAAGATTGATTATGAAATCATTTCTACAGCCATTCTTCCTCTTCCTTTGATTTAAGTAAGAATGCACATAGAACTGGTTGACCGGCTTACCAAGAAAAAGTGTGAGAAAGTGAACTGATCTCTTGGATATGATTCAAGTTTGCATACTGATGAAAGTGGGGAAAAACATCTAATGAACAAAAAACAAAATATATGAACCTCGCTCTGGGAAAACCAAGCTTGATGCACTTGCGTAAAGTGTCGTTCCAGATTAGCCTCTGCAGTCCTCACAGGCTAATCATTGATGACACTTTCTGCTTTTATGGTATTTTTTTGTTTAAAGGAATTCTGTTCTAAACAAACATCCATTCAAGACGGAAAGTGTCGTCCCTGATTAGCCTGTGCAGACTGCACAGGCTTATCTGGGACAACACTCTAGGAACATGCACTAAACCCTGTTTTCTCATAGCGCGAATCATATGTTGACAATGTGTATTTTCAGACAATCAAAAGAGCCAGAGGAGCTGCAGCAGCGCCACCAGACAGAGATGGACGTCCAATTCCTGAAGTCCAAGGGCTACAAAATCTCCCCCTCTCTCCTCATCGCCGCGTCAGCCAACACCATGGGACCGCCCATTCTGAGCCCCCTCAACTTGACCAGCATCCCCAACCCCCTCCTCTGCCCGCCTCGTTCATGTCCATACAGGTGCCCGGTGAACACTTCCCGATGTTCTCCGTGGCCCCGACAGGGCCATCCTCCAAACGTGGGAGCAACAGCTCGTTCAGTGAGGAGCTCTTCAAACAGTGGCAAATGTATGCTGCCAAGTGCAACTCTCAGTTTGCCCCCAAGAGCAATGATTTTCGTGAAAGTCAGTCCGTGACATCACTGACCGACTCTCTGGACACCCAGTGCGCTGCGTCCAATGTAGACACTGTTCCACACAGCAATGGTGTAATAGAAAATGTTGCTCAATCTACTGGCCAATCTCAAATGCTACCGGAAATAATCCCAATGACAAATTCGCAGTTCCTTGTGGCTGGTAACCCAATATATAGCTACTATACAATACCACCAATACCAAACCTACCCACATTCACAACGTTAGGCAGCCCATTTACCAGGCAGCCAATTGAGTCCCGCACGGGTGGAGAGGCTGGACTTCTACCTGTTTCCAGTTTTGCTACCATGTTGCCTGTGTCTGTGACAACTACAGTAACTGCTAAAGATACGGTTATGCCTACCAACACTGTGAAAAATGTTCCTTCAACAAAAAATACTTGAAGAACTACGGAACTGTTCCATTTTGTTGATGAGAAATTCAAAAACCCTTTCACGGTCATTTAGCAATTTGAACTACTTGGAAATTAGCTACATTGTATTGAACAAAGCAATGCAAGTAGATACATGTAGTGTGAATGTGTGAGAATGTTGGATGGTTACTTTGTAAAATGTGTAATTGGTGTACAATGTGATGTGAAAATGTAAAAGATGCAATTGAATGTAAAATGCTCTGCAACAGTCAAGAGTTTCTAATTGTTGAGCGTATATTCTGTAAAACAAAAAGGTTTATCAATAATTATAAAACATCTGAGTGCTTACAACAAAAGCAAAAGAGTATTTCAACAAAACAATATAATGTAACACTAATGAAATTGGATATCAGTTTGTAATTAGAACTGTAGCAATATCCATAGTTTAATAATGGGTGTTACATTCTCTTAAGCAAAGATGCTACAGTATAGCTCTTGTTTTATTTCTGGTAACAAAATTTACTATCATATTTAATGATCCATTATTATTCCATTAACATCCTGTTTTAAAGTTTGTGCCATCTCTTTTGTTATCACATGAATGCTGTGTCTATATACTATATACTTGGAGTGGTTCCAACTTCAATGCCGCAACAGTAACAAATTGCAAGTTTTATTTATTTAACATGCAAGTTAAAGCTAGATAGCTTTAATGTGCTAATATAGTGCAAATATTTATTTATTTTGTTAGGTTTATTATTTTTCTAATGACTGAAATACATACAAAGAAATAAGTTACAAGTTGAAACCGTTTTAAGGAAATAAAAAAAGAGGGTGCGTTATATAGAGGGGTAACACGTTATCGATTGTTCTGAAACTTTATCAACCATTCTGCAAATATGTGAGTGATTCTTATTGACGATTGGTCAATACATCATTATTATTAAACTTAAAAGATACAAAAATGCTTTGCATTGTACATTGAGGTATCATCTTATGTACATGAATTCACGTTTTTGTATTAAAATCAAGTTTTTTTAAAAAGAAGTGTACAGTCATTTCATACTCTTTGTTTGAAGTGTCTTTTGTTTTATAGCAAAATCGCTGTCATTGCAAAATATTCATTGCAAATTAATAGACAACTACCATTTCAAGTTTGCATTCTGTATTTATTGTGAAATCTTTTGTTTGAATGTACCATAGTTCAAATGATTTGTATATAGGTACATGTATACGTGTACGCTTTTAAGATTGCATGGTTTTCACCAAAGACACAGGACTGTAAATTCCAAATTAAGGCTTGGCACAGTAATTGGCTTTGATAACATCTATTACTGAAAACTTTGATAAACCATTATGTTCTCACTTAATCAAAACATGTGCAACAATTTTCATGTACGCCACTTTTTATTCTGATATAAAAATATAATTTGCAATCAATAATAACATATATGTTTGTGCCAAGGGTGAAACAATGTAGTCCAATTGATTTGAGTGTAAAAGTATTGTATCTGATTAAGAAATATTGAGCAGATGCAACATTTTGATGCTTAACCCTTTTCCGCTCAGAATCAGAGTGAAAATGGCTATAAGCAACCAGCATAAAACCAGAACATCCTGCGAGTAACTCGCAGTCTGTTTAGGTTTTATGCTGTTTTATGCTCAGTATCTTTGGGTTGGAAATGAAGCCTTTAAAACTTGAATCTAGTAATAAAGGTCTTTAATTTAGTATGATTTTAAAGGGACTATAAATGCGTCAAAATGGGTATCTGCAAGGTAAAGGGTTAATCCTCAAAAAGAGCCCTGTGTAATTGAATGGCTGTACAGAGGTAGTGGTTATGTGGTGTCCTGTGTAATTGAATGGCTGTACAGAGGTAGTGGTTATGTGCAATGTTACGTCTACCACCAAAGAGTCTGTGATGTAATGTTTATTATTATGCCTTAATATTATACTGCTTGATTTGGGTCCCCTCTTTGACCAGCTACATGTACTGACAAATGTTTGTGTACAAATACATCATTTGTCCTTTTCTTTGCGTTGCTTTTTCATGCTTAGAATTTCGTGAATTGGTAAAGAAAAGAAGATTTGGAGTTGTTTTTCTTTTTAAAAAAATGGTCATTTCACTTGACTGAAGACGGCAATTCTTTTTAAAGCACAGCTTTTAAAGAACATAAATGAGGTCTCTTAATGAAAACAAATTTGCAGTAAGCTGTACTGATATACTTTTTATGACAAAAAATCATAACTGTGTGGTAAATTGCTGGTTTATAAAAACTAAGAACTGTTATGGCTAACATGCTCAAAATAATACATGGGAAATAAGACATTGTGCAAACACATACTGAGTTCATGTATATTTACCCATTTATGCCTAGCGTCTAGAAAAAAGGCCTTGGCAAACAGCGAAGACCCAGATGAGACGCCGCATGATGCGGCGTCGCATCAGGGTCTACGCTGTTTGCTTAAAGGAATTTATGTGAGAAATATTGTAAAAATAGAAATAAATATACCAGACATCTCTAATTATGGAAATAAATTGATCCGATTTAGAAGGATGGGAGAGTCCACGGCATAAATGGGTTAAATTATGTTTACTTATGCATTGCACAATTGTTGTTGCATTCATGTTTACTTATGCATTGCACAATTGTTGTTGCATTCATTGTTTCGACTGGTTCATATGTATAGCATTACATGGTTCATTAAAAAAGTAGCTAATCACAAATGTGTTCATTTGATGCTTGTTTTTTTTTTATGTTTTTGAAAGGCGCGTTAATTTTTTGTTTGTATTTTTTTTCTTTAAAAAATATAGATACTTGCAGTTGCAATGTTGGCAATATGCTTTCTTTAATGTTAAGACCATAAGATACTGTTGTTTTTTTGCAAATTTCTAATATTCGTGTTGAAGACATCTGAATGCATGTCTTAAATAAATGCCATATGATACATAAAACAATTAAAGGCCATTTTGCGTATTGTATTTATATATGATTCCAAATTATTTGTTTTAATGTATACAGTTTAAGGGCAATATCTTTTGAATATTACCATTGGAGTTATACATAATAATTTTTCAAAACTTTCTTCAGGTAAAGGATTATAAACAAAGAATAGAATTTGTAAATTAATGTATTTACAATTAATTTTTTGAAGAAATACGCAAACTTCATTTCAAATTCAATTCTTTTCATCTGACATATGCCTGTAACCAGTCAATATTATTAATACCAGTAAATGTTCATGTATTTCTGTGTATTCCTGATTTGAATCTGTCATTTGACACATGTTGAATNGTCCTGTGTAATTGAATGGCTGTACAGAGGTAGTGGTTATTTGGTGCCCTGTGTATTTGAATGGCTGTACAGAGGTAGTGGATATGTGCAATGTTACGTCCACCACCTAAGAGTCTGTGATGTTATGTTTATTATTATGCCTTAATATAATACTGCTTGATTTAGGTCCCCTCTTTGACCAGCTACTGACAAATGTTTGTGTACAAATACATCATTTGTCCTTTTCTTTGCATTGCTTTCTCATGCTTAGAATTTCGTGAATTGGTAAAGAAAAGAAGATTTGGAGTTGTTTTTCTTTTTAAAAAATGGTCATTTCACTTGACTGAGGACAGCAATTCTTTTTAAAGCACAGCTTTTAAAGAACATAAATGAGGTCTCTTAATGAAAACAAATTTGCAATAAGCTGTACTGATATACTTTTCATGACAAAAAATCATAACTGTGTGGTAAATTGCTGGTTTATAAAAACTAAGAACTGTTATGGCTAACATGCTCAAAATAATACATGTACATGGGAAATAAGACATTGTGCAAACACGTACTGAGTTCATGTATATTAACCCATTTATGCCTAGCGTCTAGAAAAAAGGCCTTGGCAAACAGCGAAGACCCAGATGAAACGCCGCATGATGCGGCGTCGCATCAGGGTCTACGCTGAATGCTTAAAGAAATTTATGTGAGAAATATTATAAAAATACAAAAAAAAAGATACCAGACATCTCTAATTTTGGAAATAAATTGATCCAATTTAGAAGGATGGGAGAGTCCACTCGGCATAAATGGGTTAAATTATGTTTACTTATGCATTGCACAATTGTTGTTGCATTCATTGTTTCGACTGGTTCATATGTATAGCATTACATGGTTCATTAAAAAAAATAGCTAATCACAAATGTGTTCATTTGATATGCTTGTTTTTTTACGTTCTTGAAAGAAGCGTTAAATTTGTGTTTGTATTTTTTTTCTTTCAAAAATATAGATACTTGAAGTTGCAATGTTGGCAATATGCTTTCTTCAATGTTAAGACCATAAGATACTGTTGTTTTTTTGCAAATTTCTAATAATTGTGTTGAAGACATCTGAATGCATGTCTTAAATAAATGCCATATGATACATAAAACAATTAAAGGCCATTTTGTATGTATTTATATATGATTCCAAATTTTTTGTTTTAATGTAAAAATTTAAGGGCAATATCTTTTGAATATTACCATTGGAGTTACACATAATAAATAATTTTTCAAAACTTTCTTCAGGTAAAGGATTATAAACAAAGAATATAGTTTGTAAATAAATGTATTTACGATTATTTTTTTGAAGAAATACGCAAACTCCATTTCAAATTCAATTCTTTTCATCTGACATATACCTGTAACCAGTCAACATTATTAATACCAGTAAATGGTCATGTATTTCTGTGTATTCCTGATTTGAATCTGTCATTTGACACATGTTGAATGTACTTCATTTCTGTTTTCATTCAATAAACATGCACAATCTAATGGGACCTCCCTCAGTATTGTTTAGTCTTTTTAAATCATTTGAGTCTCGCTCTGTTAAAAGGGGCTTAAATGCATGTGTGTAAAGTGTCCTCCCAGATTAGACTGTGCAGTCTGCACAGGCTAATCAGGGATGACACTTTCCGCATTTTCTATAAGAAGAGACTTTCTGAACAAACAATATCATAACAGCGAAAAGTGTCGTCCCTGATTAGCCTGTGCGGACTGCACAGGCTAATCTGAGACGACACTTTAAGCACATGCATTAAACCCCCTTTTCACAAAGCAAGGCTCATTCATGCATAACCAAATGCATTGATGGGGCATGAGTTTTCGTACTAACAGCTTTATATTGAAGTGGCAGGCAGAGGTATGGCCGTGCTGGCGTTCAGCATGTTTGTTGTGCTCAGTGTGATTTTCTTGCAGTATTGTAACAATCTTGTGCTAATTTTATTTTCAGTTGCTCTCTTAATATGTGAGGGATTTTTGCAGTCTTTCGATGCTTATATTCTGCCTATTATCAAGAGTACTTACTTGTTTGGGTTCTCTGTACTTATGATGAATACAATTGAGCGGCGCTCTGGAAAATCCGGGATTGATGCATGTACATGTATGTAACGTATCGAACTTGAGTAGCCTTTGCAGTCTTCACAGGCTTATCAGGGATTACTCTTTTCCGCTTGTATGCAATTGTTTGTATAAAGGAAGTTTCACTTATAGAAAGTCAAAGAATTGGCCCAGATTAGCCTGTGCAGAAGGCACAGNTTTGTATAAAGGAAGTTTCACTTATAGAAAGTCAAAGTATTGGCCCAGATTAGCCTGTACAGAAGGCACAGGCTTATCTACAAGTTGTAGATTGTCAACAATACTTTACTTACATGCATTTAGCCCACTTTTCCAAGAGTTTCGCTCAAATATTCATGCAGCTTGAATTCCAATAAAATTGTATTTCCTAAGAACTCGGTGCATAATGTATATAAATGTTCACCACTTGACACTGATTTTGAAGGGGTTTGAACAATGGCTTAAGAGTCTGTACTAGTATTACAACATATTTCCTTATTGCTTCAAAAATAAAAGCATTTAAGTTACATGTTTAAATTGCTTGGGTTAATGGTGGCTTTGAAAAATAATTTGTGATGTAAAATAAAAAGTTCACATTTTCCCTTTTTTATATACTATTGTCAAAGCCTGATAAACCAACCTGGTTGTTATTTTTGTAAGTTTATTTTTTTACAAGGATTGGAAAGTGCTGTTTATTTCTGTTGCATAAGACAAGAACAATGGCAATTGTTTAACAAACAAGGAACAACAATATTTGAAGCTTTCGTTTTCACTCTAAAAACTTCCTATTGGGAACGCCTTCAATTGGCATAATGCAATTTTAGGGGTTTTTCAGTGAGAAAAAGATTACTTGCAAGTTGTACATTGGATTAATACTGTATTTGTTCTTATTGACGCGCATGCATCTTTTGCAAAATGAAGGCGCTGTGGCACGTCTATTAGAGTGACTACAGTATATCACCAACTACCAGCACCTATTTGATTAAAACTTGACATAAATTTGTATTGGTAAGACCTATTGAAATGTTTATATTGTTATAATTATTAAAGCTAACTGGGTTGTCATTGATCAATACATGACCAGCTCTTCACTTCATGTAATTAATTGGCAAGTTGAAGCCAATATAATTTTCGACTCAGTCAGGATGTTATTGTGTTGAAGATCTACAAACATTGTTCTTGTTGCAAATGTGATTTCAACTGAGATTGGTATTTATATTCCAATATATGTATAAAACTGCACATTCTTGTATTTCTTTATTTCAATAATCATTAAAAGCGCATTTAAAAAGCGTGCTGCGATTGGAGTGGTTGTTTGTTGTTTTTTTAGCCCTTTTTGATAGTTACCCTGCATGGCAGTTATTATTTGCATTGCTTGAAATACAGAATTACCCCAGAATTACTGCACCAATTTATGTAGCTTTTTCTACCTGGCGCAACCTGTTTTGTAATTTGGATTCCTGACAAAGAAAAAAAAACTTGATAATTAAATGTTTATTGTAGGATAATGCATATCCCCCCCATCCGCCACATCCCCCTTCCTTTTTTAAGACGAGTGGTACATAGCTGGGTGTGATGGTCATAGACCAATTTGATTCCGCTTGATACCTTAAGAATGCTCATACCTACCATCATCCATATTTGAAGGCTGAAATGATGCCTATTGATTGTAACATGAAATTAAATAGGTACAATAGTTATTTTAAGTACCGTTCATGGCTTTAAAAGTTAGAATAGAGGTAACACTGGACCAGCATTGGTAGCATTGAAAAAAGTGTCACCAATCAAAACTTCCTCACATTTTTGACATTTAATTCCATACCAACACTTGACAATAAAATCAAATGGACTTTCTCATGCCCTAAACAACATTTATTTGTTAACATATAAGCGTAATTTTTCTGTCATTTTGGCACCCCCTAAGAGACTGATGGAACACAGAATACAATTTGCTGAGCGACCAAGAGATGCGCGTTATGATTGAATATGAGCAATGATGCTTAGAAATGGTCTTAAACATTAACAAATTATTGGCAATCGATTGGATACTAAATTCCTGAAACTGATAGAAAGCATATACTTCATGCCTCAGTTTTTCTCATAGCATTTGCATTTATCTAAAAAAAGACCCCTGGGATATTAAAGCCACAGATTTTTGTTCTGACCAAGTTACATTAAGTTTGAAAAAAAAAGTGACTTCTAGAGTGTTCACATGTTTTCAATCAAGCAATATAAGGAAAACAGCCCGGCCCCTGATGGCCATGTTTTTCAACGGACCAGATCCATTTTTGAATTAGTCCATATAAACGGACTCCTTGAAAGCCTATGATAATTTGTGCTTTGACGGCTCTCAGGGAGTCCGTTTATATGGACTATTTTTGAATAGGCCAACACATCATCAAAACAAATGTTCTAAGCATGTTTTAATATAACCAATCAAAGAAATCTGTCCTGTCCCCAGATGACCATGTTTTTCAAAGGACAGGAACCATTTTCGAACTAAGATGAGATATCCAGAGCTCCAGATAAGGATTTAGTCTAAAGGGTTTTACCCTCTGATATTATTGTTAAAGCGTATTTTACTCCTTTGTTTCAGCCATAATGGGAATTTAGGACTATTTAGGGGTATTTTCCATTTCCATAGAAAACTGGCAAGGTACATGGTGTGTTTAATCTAGATATATTATTAGTCCATATAAACGGACTCCCTGAGAGCCTTTGATAATTTTTGCTTTGACGGCTCAAAAATTATCATAGGCTCTCAGGGAGTCCGTTTATATGGACTAGATATATTATTATTTGTTATTTATATTATTAAATGCCAACATAATGAATTTAAAATGATTATATGAACAGATTTTCTTTAAAATATTCCCGCAGGAGCCGCTGGTCGCTTAAAACGTCCCTTTTTTTATCAACAAACATGATGGTCCGCTATTTTATTACAAGTTTATTTTGATTGACGTACTTTTGATTCAAAGGTTAACTCACAACTAAAACTCAACTGGATTATTGGTTAAACCGGTTACGCACTTTAATCGATTTAAATACGTACCAAGATTTGTATTGCGTTTTGTTACGTACTGGGCGGATTTTTAATGCGTTTTTTTTATTTTTTTCAATGCCTAAATACGCTGATACGCCTCTTATCTGGAGCTCTGGATATCATTTAAAAAACATCTTAGCGAGTTTCATGAAGAATCCCAGAGTGTTCACAAGGTTTTTACTGTAAGGAAAACTGCCCTGCCCTTAGGCAACTATGTTTTTTAAAGGACCCGAACCTTTTATTAACTGGGCCAAACTATCATGAGAAGAACTTTTTTTGAACAAGTTTCATGATTATTGGACAAAAAATGGGACTTCTTATAGATAAGAAGAGACTTCCTTTTAGCGCAAAATACTATAGAAGCGGAAAGTGTCGTCCCTGATAAGCCTGTGCGGGCTGCACAGAATAATCTGGGACGACAATTTACGAACTTGCATTAAACCCCCTTTTCACAGAGCGAGGCTCTTTTATATTGAACATCGAATACTCATAAGTCATGCAGCTTTCTTAATGTAGACAAAAGTATCTCGTCTTTTATAATAAGTAGATACGCGCATAATCAAACATATTTAAATCCATATAAGGATTCAGTAGCATATCTCAAATATACATTCAGCCATTCGTTCATACGAGTGGTTATCGTAGCATTGAGGGAATATGTGAGCCGCGCTATCTGAAAAGGAAGTGTAATGCATGCGAGTAAATTGTCGTCCCAGATTAGCCTGGGAGTTTTCCAATCTCTTTTTAATAATGTGGCTACGCATTAGTATTGTCTTGATGATGCGATTCTAATAAGCACCAACGACATAGGATTTTATGAAGAACAAAGGTGTATTTGCCTCTTAAAGACCCCTTCGCTACGTTATCTAGAGCCCTGCCTATAAGTAAAATTAAACATGTTTGTGTTGATCCACATGATCGGTTGTATTTTCATCTCTCTTAATCTCAAGTAACCACTTAAAAACAAGTTCATTTTGTAGACAATTATTTCGTCATCACTTGAAATATATCTTCAGAAATTAGCATTTTAAGCGTATTTGAAAATTAAAATTGGTTATATTTCATACGTGTTTGTAATTTGGTTATGCATATACTCCCAATGTGTCGCGCATAACTATGCAAATTGATTTTTACTTCAAAATATTTGATAAGAATAGACATAATATACATAAGTGCATGACAGGTAAAAGATAAAAATCGGTTATCAGAGTGCCCAATTTGTTGAAAGTCTCCGTTATCCGAGGTGCCCTTTATCGAGTATTTAAGTGTCTGCAACTTTATGTATACCACCTATTAAAATTTATATTCGAATTGATTGGTCGCTTACAAAGGTCAGGCTAAGGTGAAAACCTGGCGTATACGGCTAACGCCGAAAAATAAAATAAAATTTCAGGAGCCATTTTCTCAAAAAAGGGAGTATGAAAAGGGGTATTGGCGCACACTAATTTTTACTGACTACTAATCCAATCAAGACTGTGAGAGAGATTTAATGTGGGTGATAATTGGTGATGAATGAGTGAGTCAATGTACTTACCGTGCATGCTTTTACATGTAGGTGAGATGTTTTCCGAATCATCCATATGATTTTAAATTATTCCTAAATTCTTCNTTGTGAATTCAGAATCTACAAGCTATAACCTTTCAGAAAATGAAAGTTTCAAATCTGTTCTAATTTTGTCCGCGTTAAAGGGACCGTCCAACAGATAAAGCGTCATTCGACGCGAAACGATATTTTGGGAAACTACAAGGATTGCTTATATAGCTAAAAAATACATCCTGTATAAACATGTGTGTGGATGGTCGAGTGGTATAAGCGGGTGGCTTTTTACTCCAGGACTCCATGAATCCAGGGGTCAGTGGTTCGAGCCCTGTTGAGGGTTACCTTTTTTCCTTTTTTTTAAATTGTATTCTTGTTTTTTTTACTGGAGATTTTTAGTTCAAATGTTTAAAATTATGAATATAAAGCATTTAAAGCATTTAATGACAAGCTTCAATACATGCCAAAATCTGTTGGACGGCCCCTTTAAGACTGATTTTAGGTTCCACAGCCTGTACTAAAGGCGTGAACAAATGCAGCATATAAGCAAAAGTGTTTATTTATTGTTTTACAGATGTGCATGTATGTACATTAGTTGAAAGTAAGAAGAAAACACAAATAAACATTGTTGATAAAAAACAACGTAATCCAACTAAATCTGTAACATGATCTGATAAACTATTTTTCTGAGACAATATTTCGTTATATTAAAACTTCGTTGACGAGTTTTTGATCGGAAACGATGTTCACAGTTATTGTGCCAGTGACCTTGACCTTTGACCTAGGGACCCAAATTTCATTAGGGGTCCTCTACTGTCCAAGGCTAATTTACATGTGAAGTATCAAGTCAATCGGTCAATCCGTTCACAAGTTATAGATTGGAAACGAATTGGTCAACAGACAGACCCACAGACCAACAGACCGACCGACATCCAGCAAAACAATATACCCCCTCTTCTTCGAAGGGGGGAGGGGGGCATAAAAAGCTACAGACATCGTAATGGAAAAAAAATGCACGGTGAACAGAATTAGCCTGTGAAAACGAGGTAAGATAATGGAAATTCACAGTCAGCAAGTGCAATGGCTGAGCCATTGCAAATCGAGATGAACTTGTAAAATAACAATGAATTGTCAAATGATTGACTAGAAGTTTGAACGGTTAAACATGTAAGCAAGTATAGTTAATGTATTTCAAATGCAAAATTATGCTAATTCTTAAAAAAATATACAGTTTTATTTAATAACATGTATATCAATATTTTATAAATCGACGGCTTTATTATCAATTTAAATGTTTTTTTAATATGTGTTATGATATACTTTATGTTTCAAATATTGATTTTGTCAAAATCATTCACTCTCGAGTTAAAGAAACCTGATAGAAGTTTGTTTAACAAATTCTTTGGCAACCTGTCTGCGCTATATATTATGAGTATATTTGCGGCTTATGCCTAAACTACATGCATGTGACCATATATGGCGCGAAGAAACATTTTTGTTATCACTTAACCGACCGACACTTATTTTTTTGTACCAACCCTTTACTCTTTTATGTTGTATTCCAGGCTGAGTTTTCGATAAGCTTTGCTTCATTCGCTTATATTCGCCAAATTAAATATTGTATTCCTATCTTTTTCGCTGCAGTAGATCATATTAACCAACTTAACTTTTAATCATCTACCGTGGGCTAAAGAAAGAATTTTCAATATAGATTTGGTAGATTTCTGCATGCTTATTAAATAACTTGTGTATGTCAAGCAATTTAATAAGTATGCAGAAATCTACCATATCTCTATTAACATCGTTAATAGAGAAAAAGGAGGACAAAAGTGCCACAGGATAAAAGGGCTTAAAGGAAAATTATCACAATATTATGAGTGAAAAATAAAATATAATTACAAAAGCAAAATAATACAAAAATAATGCTGAAATGATTATCCCGCATGAAAAGATGTATAAAACAGAAAGTACTACAACAGGATATCAAACGAGATGTATGAACAAACGAACTGTTGTAGTGTCATTAGTATAAATATACATACAGTTAAGCTCAAACAAAGCAAAAGCAAAAAGGCATCATAATCAAAACCTAACAAAGCATTAAAAGAAAACAAGATGCAAAATTCTCAGACTAAGCAAAAAGCAGAAAGACAACACAATGAAAACATAACAGAACAAATAAAAGAAATCAAAACATGCAAACAGTAAGCTCAACTTGTCTGAAAGCAGGATCTACTGGCACAGCCCACCCCGTCCCATGACGCAACCAAACTCCAGAACTGATTGTTGTTGCCTTCATCTCTGTAATGTTGTGGCATGGAGTTCCAGAGTCTGGCTGCNAAGTAATTATCATTTATATAAGGCATCGGGTAATAATATATATTGATCAATACCTTGATCAGTAAATAAAGACTGTTTTTAGCAAATTTATTCTTTTAATATATAATGTTTTATTAAGTATTGTGTGTAATTAGATTCAACCTTCTAAGCTGAATAATCGTGCATACTTTCCCTGTGCATATACATCCCTCATGATGTTAACATTTGACTGACAATTAGTTCAGCCATTAGCTGATTGATCAGCTGTCTTCAATCATATAGAGGTCATGACCTTTTGAATTTTCCCACGCACCTTGTAAACACTGTCTACTCTGGTGAAAAGTGTACGCAGTGATGTCGTTTGCTGGAATAGGCAAAGGTGTATTATAGTAAGAAAACCTTACTTTCTTTTGTTTCATGTTTAAAAATAAAATAAAATGCCAGGAGCCATTTTCTCAACAGAGGGAGTATGAAACAGGGTATTGGCACACACTCATCTTTTACTGACTACTTATCCAATCAAGACTGTGAGAGAGGTTTAGTGTGGGTGATAATTGGTGATGAATGAGTGAGTAAATGTACTAACCGTGCATGCTTTTAGGTGAGATGTTTTCCGAATCATCCATATGATTTTAAATTATTCCTAAATTCTTCAGAATCATCCGTATGATTCTGCAATTATTCCTAAATATTGGATCAGTTCTTTATGAAACCGTTTTAGAGGTGGGGGGCATTTTCAATTTGCCATATAACATAATATTCTGTATAGAGTGTCTGGATCTGGTCACTGACCATCATTTATATAATTGAAATATACTGAACTATAATCCACTTATGTTATAACTTCACAACCCGGCTACACGTGTTTTCCCCAGAACGAGGTTGATGTATAACGAGGCTCATATTTAATAAAAGCAGTGACACGGCTTTTTAACAAACGTGCCTGAATCGTGAGGTTACCTTTTATGTACTCAACACATTTTCATCAAAAGCACGAGTTTGTCTTGCGGACTCAAAATTCTGCGTCTTGGCTGCGGTCTGCGTCTGACACACTGCGTGGTGACCAAGGCTTTAGTATAGACGTATAAGGACTTGTTTAAACCGAAAACTGTGAACATGTCCCTTAAAATAATCATCCGTAGCGTGATTTACGTCGACCTGAAACGTTGTGTTTATACTGTAAACAGATTTTATTTTAACAAACTGTATTTTAAATAAGGATATTGACGGACAATTTCAAAACTGAATAAATGATATAAGCAGATTCCTGCTTGATATCCTGTCCATCTTTTTCAAGATCAATTGGTCGTGCAATTGGTTCAGTTTGCGTTGTTCGCTGTCATCGACGCCCATCGCTTGAATCGTCGATGAATACCGATACATTTTAGTTTTTATCAATGACCTCTTCCTTTTGGAAAAATTTCGAATTTGCCGGTGTGTAAACAAGTCCCTATAAAATGGAACGATATCTCTTAGTGCGAAACAATTATCACGTGGAAACCGAGGTTTGCAGGTTGGATAACACAAATTCAAATTGCCATGGGGTCCCATTATAATGTTTTTTTTCTTGCCTTTCCTATACATTAAATTGTGCAAGTCTGATATCATTTTAAAGATAAATCAGTCCTATTCCAATAATTGCAGTAAAAAATAAACATTCTCACAACTTCCAAGAAAGTTAAATTCTCCAAAATGCACGCATCCTCGGAAAACAGGGTTTCGACAGTGAGATTTTGACAAAAGCACTGTACTTCAATAAACGCACCCCAAAGGTTCAACTGTCAACGTAGTCACCTATTAAATGCACCAAACTGTTGCAGACATACTAGTATTTTCACAATATCTAGGTCAAGAGGAAATCTATGTCAAATGTGTTCAAAAGCTAGGTCACTAGGTCAAATCTGTTAACCACTTTAGAGACCACAATTATGACTCAATCTTGATGAGTCAAAGTGTTGTGTTTCAGTATTATAAGTCGCGATGTTATTCTAGGAAACTCGGTCCGAACTGGTGCGAATTTCTATTTTAAACCAGAAGAAAAAACGAACCCTTTAGAAAAAAAGGCACTACTGGGACCACGGAGGAATACAAATGATTTAGTGTAATATAACCTTGCACGTGATACGTTTTTTCTTTTGGCGGCAGAATGAGAAAACGGAAAATGATGCGAACACTTTAAATCGATGAATAGAGCCGAAAAAGCACTTCGTTTGCAAATTTAAAGTAAGTGAATGTTAACAAAGCGACCTCTCTTATTGACTGTCTCTCGTTATAATGTGTGATATGATTCAAACTAGGAATCTGTACCAATACATTTTTTGTAACACATTTTCGCGACAGTGGAATACATATGTATTTATGTGTATGTTGACACAGGGGACTGAACGATGTTGGGAGAATGTATTATAGTGTGTTTTGACCGAAAATGCCACAAATCAAAATGACATGTAATATTAGTAACTTTCAACTTGAAAATTTCTACTTTCTGACAGCCAGTCAGCGTCCAGTTTCATGGTAAAAAAATAAATATATAAATCAACAACTTTGGCATGTAGACATAGCTAAGGCATAGCTCTTTCAGTAAACAAAAACAAGCATAAGGCATTGAAAATCCTATTTTGAAGAACTTACAAAAGTGTCATTTTTGTTTGCAGCGAGAAGTCGAAAAATGGTAAAAACACCTACATTCATGCCATAAACATGATCTTGAAAGTATCAATGTATCCGCTATTGATAAATTAACTGATATAGACAATCCCAGAAATCGATACCTCCCGGATTACCCGCCCCTGAATACTCTCGCGCGCCTCCAAAACGGTACTGAAGAAAAAAACATGGACCTTATTAATATATGTGTGTATAGGAAACTACGTAAAACAAAGAAGCGAAACGGTTTTATCGAATATATATGTGAAGATTTAAATTGTTTCTGTTATCGATCTGACAACCACATAATAGTTCTTGTTTTAAAAAAAATATAAGTTATTACGTAATTTGTAGAAATAAGGTTCATCTGCATTCTTTTAAGAGTATTATAAAACACAGCATGGACATGGACCTATTTGTGAAGGTCCCTGGCATGAATGAGGTCTTGATTGTCATTAAACATGTTATTTAAATGTGACGCGTGATATTTTATCTTAATTATGGTATCTACACATGTGCAGACATGTGGTGTCTTGGGGAAACCCATAAAGGCTTTTAATCCACACTTGGAACATCGCCTCCCATTTAGCGAATTCGTTCGCGCCTTTATCGCTGAGAGATTTATGTTGCTGTCATTAATAATCCGTAATTAACGAAGAAAATAAATCACTTATTTTTTGTGTTTTTATTTTTTAATCGTAAATTTAGACCGTATTACAAAAAATTAAATAAAGACATACGTTTAGGAAATCTAGAGAACACAATTGGAACTATTTAAGTTTATTTAAGGCTTATTATTTTTCATGTTGAACATTTCAATCGTGAATTAAGATGTTATTAAGAACATTTAATAAATAATGAAATCAGTTAAGTAAATATTGAGAACAGCCCAAACAACGTTTTTTTCAGGCAATTAACTTTGATTTTACATGTAAAACGTTATTTAAATAATAATATAAGAAAGTTATAGACAAAAGCTGATATGTCCTTTTCAATAAAAAAGTATGACATGTCCTGACATCTTACACAGTTTTGCAAACGTATAACTCCAGTACTTGTTCATTTAAAATCACAAAATTCATTTCCGGCTGGATATTTTTGTATAAGCTTGAGAGCGATTTTTAAATAAAAGATTGCTTGAAACCACTTTAGTTTTAGACTAAAACTAGATACATAATTTTAATTAAAAAAAAAAATCTACCTGAAATCTTACAGAGTTACGCTAATAAATATTTCCGGACCAATTTTAGAATCACAAACTTCATTTCGGCTATAGATTTGTATATTACCTTTAAAATGACACTTACAAGAGAAATATTAATAACGAAATGGTAACTGTTTAGACAAACAAAGATATGTACTATTTAATACAAAAAGTCGTCTTCGGTCTTTAATCTTACAACGTTTCTTAATGAGTATCTCCGGAAAGTATAGAAAGTACGGCATTTAATAAGAAATAATATAGGCTTAAACAAAGGTAGATATCAATATAATTGTCTACCTCGACCTTAAATCTATCTAATTAATATCAAAGATCTATCCAAAAAAATTGGTCTGAATGGATGTTTCCAATCTTTATATATTGATAGATCTTTGTTAATATCTCCGGCACTATTAACGCTAAAATCACAACGTTTACTTCAGACTTTAGATATTTCTATACCTTTATAATTATGCTTGAATAATTTTATTCCATAAATAAATAATTAAATTTTATACAAAGGCATTATTGAAAGATATGCTTAAAAATGCCAACTCGGCCTTAAACATTACGTGTTGTCACTGAATATTGTTGCAGAGACACATATTTTAT
>VMBQ01000257.1:152495-179180 GCA_007657795.1 Dreissena rostriformis
GGCGGGCACATACAAAAATTCACGTTTGTGGCCCGCCAGGCATGTAAATTATTGGAGCCAATTGAAAGTTTATAAAAAAAAAAAAAAAAAAAAAAAAAAAAAACGGTTTCAGTTTGGGACCAGAGATTCGTTTCTCCCTTAATTTAGTTGAAGTGCACTATATTCATCTAAGCTGTTGGCAATAATTCTCTAAACAACCTATATACCGACCCCAAATGTGATATAGGCCGCCATGACACCTCCCGCTATCGTGGCAAATCCGCCCGTCATGATGGCGTTGAGTTCCGAGCGAGTCATCTTCGACAGAAACGGGCGTATCATGATTGGGGCCTCTGACTGCGAAAGAGAAAACAGGTACATGAGAAATGAGCATTTATTTTTTGCTTTCAGGTGGTTTAAAGGGAAAAATCAATGAATTCAAACTGATAACTCACTTTTTCAAACAGTGAAAATTATCAAAAAATTTCAG
This sequence comes from Dreissena rostriformis, assembly GCA_007657795.1. Taxonomy (NCBI): domain Eukaryota; kingdom Metazoa; phylum Mollusca; class Bivalvia; order Myida; family Dreissenidae; genus Dreissena; species Dreissena rostriformis. Next base: position 152,965 of record VMBQ01000257.1, read on the forward strand.
TTATACTGTGAAATGACATCGTGTTCATGACGTTACAACGTCAGTATTTCAGCAAAAATACATTAATAATCATTTGGAAGCATACAATAAAAGAACATGTGTTTGATTTGGTAGAATATCTATTTTAATTCACTCGTGATCATAGTAAAAACATACACAGTATTTTCTATGATCACTCGTGAATTAAAATCAATATTCCACCAAATCCAACAAATATCCTTTAAATTATCTCCTTATGACAACTTACACAATAACAGTTGGATGCTTAATGATGCATGAAAATTTGTTCTTTATCTATTCATGAACTGTTCATGCATGCCTGTTAAGAAAAGTTTGCATTACCCGGTAATGTTTAGTTTGGGTCAAGAAGTGAACCGTGGTGGAGGTATATTTCTTTAACTAAAATTCTTGTATCAAAATAGAATGCTGTTCCTGTTGGTATCCGGACAATCGCTCCCACGGACAGTCGCTCCTACACTTATTTTGACAAGGCGGACAATCGCTCCTACGTAGTTTTGACAACCCGGACAGTCGCTCTTAAATTTTTTGGACAACCCGGACAGTCGCTCCTATATTATTTTGACAATACGGACAGTCGCTCCTAAATTATTTTGAAACCACGGCCATTGTTTCCTACAATTAGATGCACCTATAATAAGCCGACAACTTAATTTACGTAACAGTGAGCCGATTCAACATAAGCCGATCAATGTGATTTTAATAACTTAACTGACTAATAGACTTATTAACAAACTAGGTTACAGTCAAGTGTGTCGACTCTTGTCCCACACCTTCAAATTCACTTCCAACATGGAACTTCTAACGAACAAACGCGGTCAGGCTGTGTAGAAGCGATTATCCGGGTTGTCAAAATAATGTAGGAGCGACGGTCCAGGTTGTCAAAATAACGTAGGAGCAACTGTCCGGGTTGTCAAAATAATGTAGGAGCAACTGTCAGTCTTGTCAAAATTAGCGTAGGAGCGGTTGTCCGTGGGAGTGATTGTCCGGGATTCGTTCATGTTGTGTATACGTATGAGTCTCGCTCTGAGAAAACAGGCTTAATGCACACAGTGTCGTCCAAGATTATATATATATACAGTGCTTTCCACAGGCCATTCAACGGTCCCTCACCGGGGCGCTTGAATTTCGAAATCAGAGTCCGCGGGGCGCCTGAAATTTTCCAATAATGAAATTCCATTTTTTAGAAAATACTTTCCATACATATCTCATTTTATAATTTCTAACCCTTAACAAGGAATATTATACAACTGTTCATGTTATAGGTTTTATTGCAATTTTATGGTATCAGGATAAGCACTAATTAACAAAAGACCGTGTTGTTACAGGGTTATTACCAGCATACCAGAGACAATCACAATAATTGTATGTAAATTTCACTTTATCACTTCTACCTATTAAGTGTGTAGCGGTCAAAGCCAGTTTTAGGGCAGTTGTGACCACAACAACAGCAGATGGCAACCACCTGGTACATTGCATATAAACCTGAAGGGAATGAGACATGTACCTATTTCAATCTTCATGCTGTTTCTCAGTTGGAATAAATTAATATCTGCTACTCATACAGGTAAGACATTAACTATGTTTGTATGTTAAAACTTCTACTGTATTCAATTTAAACTTCACATCATGTGTAGAATGAGCTTAACAGCTGAGGTGACTTTTAGGATCAATGGGCCGGCTGCTTATTAAATATTTTATATGTATATATTATTGATTGTATTATATAAAATGCACATGTTACTATAATAAACTATTTACTTAGTAAAAGTTATGGCAATTTTAGCAAAATTGTGGGTGTGTGGTCATTTATTACATTTTCTTTCAAAAATGAAAAAAAAAAACACAAATTGTATGGGGGATTCTTGGGTGAGATGGTTGGACAGTCTTTCAAAAATAAAATAAACANGGGGGTTGAGAGGGGGGTATGGTGTGGGGTGTGGTAATTTATTAAATGATCTTTCAAAAATAAGAAGAAAATGGGGGAAAAAAATGGGGAGGGGTTTCTGGGGGGGCGTGGGGGATGGTTTGGGTGGAGTCTATTGTGGTATGTCAGGTAAGTGTTGTTTTGTCAAAGTATGAATCAAATCTGATCATAAATAAAGAAGTTATGGCCATTTTAGCAAAAATTAATACTTTGATCTTGACAGTCAAGGTCATTCAAAGGTCATGGTCAAATTCAACTTGCCAGGTACAGAACCCTCATAATAGTAAGAGAGTATTTGAAGTTTGAAAGCAATAGCCTTGATACTTTAGAAGTAAAGTGGATCTAAACACAAAATTTAACCAAATATTCAAAGTTACTAGGTCAAAAAACGGCCATAATTCTGACAAATGCCAGTCAGAGTTATATAACTTTGCCTGCACAGTCCCCTTATGATAGTTAGCAAGTGTTCCAAGTCTGAAAGCAATAGCTATGATACTTTAGAAATAATGTGGACCTAAACACAAAACTTAACCAAATTTTCAATTTTCTAAGTATAAAAGGGGCCATTGTATAATAATTCTGTCAAAATGTCAGTCAGAGTTACATAACTTTGCCTGCACAGCCCCCTTATGATAGTTAGTAATCGTTGCAAGTATGAAAGCAATAGCTCTGATACTTAAGGAATAATGTGGACCTAAACACAAAACTTAACCAAATTTTCAATTGTCTAAGTATAAAAGGGGCCATAATTCTGTCACAATACCAGTAAGAGTTACATTACTTTGCCTGCACAGTCCCCTTATGATAGTAAGTAAGTGTTGCAAGTATGACAGCACTAGCTTTGATACTTTTGAAATCAAATTTTAAATTTTCTAAGTATAACAAAGGCACATAGTTCTGTCAAAATGCCAGCCAGAGTTATCATACTTTGCCTGCCCAGTCCCTCATGATAGTTAGTAAGTGTACCAAGTTTGAATGCAATAGCTTTGATACTTTATGAGAAAAGTGGACCTAAACACAAAACTTAACCGGACGCAGATGCCAACGCCAACACAGACGCCGATGCTCAGGTGATGACAATAGCTCATTTTTTTGTGCAAAAAATAGATGAGCTAATAATGCTTATGCAACTTAAACCATAATGTAATGATTAATTACACATCTAGTACATCATCTCATGATTTACAGCAATATTATTTCTATAGCTGTATACCACATGACAGTACATCTTGCTTGAGTGAGTAATCACCTAGTTTTTGTTATTCATATAGGTGTCTCGTTCTAAGAAAACTGGGCATAATGCATGTGCGTAAAGTGTCTTCGCAGATTAGCCTGTGCAGTCCGCACAGGCTTATCAGGGTCGACAATCTCCGCTTTTATGGAATTTTTCGTTTAAATGATGTTTCTTCTTAGCAAAAAAACAGTTTAGGTGGAAAGGGTCGTCCCGGATTAGCCTGTGCAGACTGCACAGCTTAATCTGAAAAGACACTTTACGCACATGCATTATGCCCAGTTTTCTCAGAACATGACATATAGGAGCTCAAGATGCTTGTATTTATGTTCTTTTGTGATGACGATGAGGAAACTAAATTATATCAGATATTTTGGGATTGCAAAGAGCATGGTAAATTTTGGTAGTCATTATTTTAGGGTCACATAATGTGCAAAAATATACATTATTTTGTTCTTTTATATATAAATTATTGAAATTGTCTATTATGTTAATTTTCTTATCTACAATATATATTAACCCATTTATAGCACAGTTCTATTTTGCATTTTTTTTTTAAACAAAACAAACAACAACAAGGGCTAATATGTCACATACTAATTATCAAGTACATCTTGTGTATTCCAGTTGCCTATAATTAGGTGATAATAGTTTGACCTTATTCCCTGGGGTCATTATTCCCCCAATTCACATACAACAGGTATATTTTACCTTTCTCTGAGTCACTGATATATATATACACTGTACACACCTGTGTTTACTTGATAAATGCTGATGTATTTCTGTGCTACTACCTTAATATTCCAGCTTGAAAACTTTGTNGACATATAGGAGCTCAGGATGCTTGTATTTATGTTCTTCTGTGATGACGATGAGGAAACTTAATTATATCAGATATTTTGGGATAGCAAAGAGCATGGTAAATTTTGGTATTCATTATTTTAGGGTCACAAAATGTGCAAAAATATACATTATTTTGTTCGTTTATACATAAATTATTGAAATTGTCTATTACGTTAATTTTCTAATCTACAATATATATTAACCCATTTATTGCACAGTTCTATTTTAATTTTTTTTTTTTAAACAAAACAAACAACAACAAGGGCTAATATGTCACGTACTAATTATCAAGTACATCTTGTGTATTCCAGTTGCCTATAATTAGGTGATAATAGTTTGACCTTATTCCCTGGGGTCATTATTCCCCCAATTCACATACAACAGGTATATTTTACCTTTCTCTGAGTCACTTATATATATATACCGTACACACCTGTGTTTACTTGATAAATGCTGATGTATTTCTGTGCTACTACCTGAATATTCCAGCTTGAAAACTTTGTTAAAGGTCATTTTATTACCAAACATGTTTAAGATGATGAGGAATCTATAATTTGGGGATATTTACAGTAAGTTTTTATTTGAAAGCATTAATGTTCAATGTTTTATTAATTTCATAACTGTTAGTAACTTGCATTTCTGAAAAAAAGTCATATCTTAATCTTTATTTCTCTTAACACTTTAAGAACAAGATGAATTTCCTTATTTTATTTAATCAGATTAATTATAATTCACAGCTGATATGTGTTTGTTTTGTAAAAGCTATTGTTTTAAGTCATTTATTGTAGTCTAGTACTTAATTATTAATTATACTGTTTTAAAGGGATTTCAAATCATTGAAGTATTTACACACTTATCTATTTGACAGCGCATGCATATAATCACACGTATGTTTGTTAAGTAGGCAGTTAATAAAGCTAGAAGTTACAGGTAGATAATCACCATTGTGAGACATGGACTTATGACTGGGTTATGACCTGTAGCATACAATAACCTCTCAGTGTAGTAAAACCTGTTTGAATACAATAATATCTACAACATAATAGTGTAGTGGTTAGTTTCATAAGGCACATTTCGTTTTTGGCACCTTGAACAGGGAGATTGTGAAGCTAATATTGTAATCAGGATTGTGTATATAAAGGATATACAACCACAAGAAGGTATATATCTACAAATACAAACAGGATATTAAACTGCGTGTGTTTATTAACACTTTATCAGGGTTTGGTGTTTCTTAACATAAAAGGAATACTTTACTGCCATAATGTTTAGATCTTTGAGCTTCGGGCATACATGCAGGTAGATTGAAATTTGTATTAAAGTCACTCGGTTCATTTGTTATTAACCCTCTGCATGCTGGGAAATTTGTCGTATGCTAAAATGTCGTCTGCTGAATTTCTACAATTAGCATTTTCGTCATTTTTTTTTTTCAAAGAATACTATCAGAATAGCAAACAGTTTGGATCCTGATAAGACGCCACGTTCTGTGGCGTCTCATCTGGATCCAAACTGTTTGCAAAGGCCTTTTAAATTTGGTTCCAGCACTGAAAGAGTTAAAGTGTTATTTTGTACCGTTAAATCACCATTCTGATTGAAAATAATAAACGGTAGTTCTGAAAAGCAAAGTTGTACATTGTGAGAAATATCCTTATATAAACAGCATTTAAATATGTAGTGTATTTATGTATGATGTTCTATTAGTTGTCAGCTATTTATATCATTGTCATACCCAGTCATGTGCTTAAGACAATAAGACATGTGCAATACTGGTATATGGGGACTATTCTGTGTGCATGTGTTCTGATACACAACATACAAATGTAATGTCATACAACACACACACACACCAAATTTTGTTTTTCTGACAAATATAAGGAAACATGGCACTATTGGTTTAGCACTCTTAATTAATAAATGTGTTGTTATGGTTTTAAATGTTGTTGTTTTATCATGTTTAAATTTTGACAATGAAATGTTGACATTATAATCGATCTCCCCACTTGATGAAAAGTACTGGGTTAAATCCTGATTTTTTTTAGGAGTACCCAGTCCAACAAGCGATACAACAGATATACCATCGTGACTGCTGATTGAACCCAACCATCTCCATGACCACCCGAGGCCTGATTAGAGGACCCAACCATATCCCCAACTGATCGGCCACGACTAGACCAGGGCAAAGAAGAGGAAGATTGCGCAATCCTTAATGACACACTATTCAAGATATAAATCGCATGAATTCACGCATGAAAAATTCTTATTGTATTAACAGGATGTTGCCACTTTAATAGACCAGATTGAAGTAGATACAACCCGTTTAAACTGAATTGTGATTTATTATACCGGAATTAAACCACTGTGAAGTAACTTAAAAGTATGTCATTTCTACAGAGGAAAAGTGAATACTCTTCGGATAACATTGAATAGTGATTGTACCAGTAATTTAATCAACTGCAGTGAAGTGCCTGTCAAACTTCTGACTGACATTTAACATTATTGAAAGGGAACTGCAGTGTTAAACTGATAAAAAAATAGGTTCTATAATTATATGCATACAAATATCAATCATATGCAGAGAACATTGTGGTTAATGAAATAATTGTAGTAGAACATCAGTGTTTCATTAAAACATATTATATAGAACCAACAAAATTTCGGTAAAGCTTATGGAGTGTGTGTGTGTGTGTGTGTGTGTGTGTGTGTGGGGCTTAACAATATAAAAAGAGGACTTCAAACATCAGTTTAAGTTGCCTAAACCAGTGCAAACTGGCTAGGAAAAACTGAAGTTGGATCTTTAAACATAAGAAAAGGTATCGTAAAAAAAACTCCAGTTATTCCCAACGGTGTAGATATCGAAGATGATTGCAAGAGTATACAAGTACATTCTGATAGCCACCCTATCGCTTCTAGTCGTGGTGAACATTGTGGGTATAGCCCTCCCCGCATGGTACCACACTGAGCACAAGCATCAAACAAACTCCAGCTCGACCAACCACACCAGCACGCCGTCACTATTGGCAACCAACATCACAACTGCTCCTAGACTCATCAATGGCAGTAATTCTATTGGGCATACATTCTCACAAGCCACCAGTAAGATTTCAACCAATCAGAATTTAACCAATCAGAATGCTCTCGTAACCATGGTAATGTTGAGCGCCCGTCCCCCAGCTAAGGACACGTCTGACACGCCCTCAGGCTGGGACTGCGAGATCCACGTGCACATACAGGAGGGCCTGTGGCAGCGACACTGTATCGAGAAACACCGGGAGGGAAAATACTGTTTTCTCAATGTACAAGGTGGGTGGAGAACATTTCTTCTTTTTTTGGGGGTGATGAACATTTTACCTTATGCTCAGCTAATCAATATGTGATTTTTATGATTAACAATTTTGTAATTAATTTCCAATCTTTCAAGTTATAAATGCATGTTAATCTTTTTTTTTTTCATTTCAATGCTTTATTTAAAGTTTTAAGGGTAACAAAACATTGTAAAGATCATAACACGATTTTAAGTTAAAAAAATTGGCTTTATCGTTTATTTGAATTTTGTCCAAAGTAGAATCTTGTATGAAACCAAAGTTGATAAGTAAAACTCTTTATTGACATTAAGTGACATGACCCATGGAACTATTTCTTTAGAAGTATGTCTCTGGAACTATTTCTTAGGAATTATTTATTTTTTCAGAATGGTGCGACAATTTGGAGTTTGGAGACTTCAACAGTTTTGTGCTGGCCATGCAGATTGTGGGGGACTTCATACTGGCGGTAGTCCTAGCAACAGTGGTGTACAGTCAGCGAAAGAAAGAAGACTTTGACTTAGAAAAATCAGCAGTCGCAGTTGGAACGGCTGGTAAACAAAAAAGTGTCATGCAAAAATTGGTCTTATGTGACATGCGGAAAGCTTACTTCTGATAAGCCTGCCCATTCATACAGTCTGGTCAGGAGCTACACTATAACCCTTTGCATGCTGGGAAATTTGTCGTCTGCTAAAATGTTGTCTGCTAAATTTCTAAAATTAGCATTTTCTTCATTTTTTTTCAAAGAATACTATCAGAATAGCAAACAGTTTGGATCCTGATGAGACGCCACGTTTTGTGGCATCTCATCTGGATCCAAACTGTTTGCGAAGGCCTTCAAAATCCGGTTCCAGCGCTCAAAGGGATAAAGTCAAGCAAGGTTTTCTGGTCTCATTAGCTGATAGGGTAGGTCCTGACCAGACTGTGCGTATGCATAAGGCATAAGGCACAGGAACCATTTTCGCATGACCCAGCTTAAAAGAATTAATTGTAAGCAGTAGAAGTAGAATCTATTCATATATACTAGTAATTGGTTTCCAATTTCTCTCTCTATTTATGCACATTTGCACAGGACTAGGGATGGAGATACAGTTATCCTGTGCAGTTTGCACTTTACCCACATGCATTAACCCTTTGAGCGCTGGAACCGGATTTCGAAGGCCTTTGCAAACAGTTAGGATCCAGATGAGATGCCACAGAACGTGGCGTCTCATCAGGATCCAAACTGTTTGCTATCCTGATAGTGCAGGTCTTAAAAAAAATCGAAGAAAATGCTAATTTTAGAAATTCAGCAGACGACATTTTAGCAGACGACAAATTTCCCAGCATGCAAAGGGTTAACCCCTGTTTTTCCAAACAAGGCTCTAATAATGAACATTCTCCATTAATTATTTGCAGGCATCTTCATGTTGCTGGGGGTGCTGGTGTATGCAGCGGCCGACCCAGGGGAGATCGACTATCAAGTTACAGATCTCCATGTGGGATGGGCTATGTGTGTGGCCGGGGGCGGGTCATGCCTTCTGCTGGCAGTACACATCATGTACCGACACGTGAACCACCGACAGCCCACCGCACAGCTCGGCTACTACCCAATCTCTGACAGAGATGATGAGATACCACAACGGGATGTTGCCCTGCTACAAGACATCTGAATGTATGCAAAGCTGATGAGATAATAAAAGAGATCTGACTGTACACAGAGAGTTGATAATGCAAGAAAACTTAATGTGACACATAGCTGACGAGATTATGCAAGACGATAAATGTAATATACAGCTAATGAGATCATGCAAGACATCTTAATGTGTTGTTAGTCTGTCGATTCGACGAGGACCACTCTAGTCATCTACGTCCAAGGGTTGCTTGGACTGACTTTGTCTTTGTGTGTGCAGATGGCTGCTGAGGCAAACTTGCATGAAATGTTCGTGAACAAATGGGACATGGGTAAGCGGGACATCTCCAGAAGGGTTAACATCACGGGCCTTTAGGGCTTGTCTCTGCTTCTCTGTGGCAGTTGTTCTATTCGCCTCATTCGTCTTGGCGCCTTTGTAGATGGAAGAGCGCCAGGTAGTGTAATCCATGGCGGATTGTTCCCTGTTGGGTTGATTTCAAACACTTTCAGTGAGGTTTAATGAACCATAAAGTTGATGAGATAATGTAAGACATCTGAACGTACCACATAGCTGATATTCTAAGTAAAATTTTATGAATCTCATAAATCCCACAACACTGTTGGGCTAATATTAACAGATTTAAATATAAATTATAGCTCGAACAAGATACAAGATATATATATTGTAGTGGGAAACTGTTCCTTGCGGGATTACCTCACAGTCAAACAAAATGACACCATCTTGCCCAGTAAGCAGGCTCAAGTAAGACAAACATTGGCCCTTAAGGGATTTCTTTGTGGGTCCAACATGAGAGACCATAACTGGAGTTAATGAATTTCAATCTAGTCATTTCAGATGGTTACTCACACATAGGAGGTCAAGTTTCTGTGCCAACAATGACAGAATTCTGAGCGACAAACACAACCATGAACTGAACAGACATCAAAAGTCTGGTACCCCTGAGAAAATCTAAGAATATTAAAGGAATAAGAAATATTTCCCCAAAATTTACATGTTTACTTCAATGATTATGTTGCTTGTAATTCCAGAGGCCAACAGTTAAAACTTGTTTTATATATTTTTTAATAACTGTGCAATTTTATTCAATATATATATTTTATATATTTTATCAGAATATGAATTTTAAAGAACTAATGTTTTTTTTTAGTTTTTTTTTTTGTTTTTTTTTAGTAAGAACACAAGTAATTATTATAAGAATGTAAGCTATGATTACTTGGGTTGTGCATAGATGTGTCTCACCAAAATATTGCATACAAATAACAAGATGTGTTTGTGAAACACTATGTCCACCTATATGACGTTTGACCTTGAAGGATGAACTTGACCTTGACCCTTCACCACTCAAAATGTGCAGCTCCATGAGATACACATGCATGTCAAATATAAAATTGCTAGCTTCAATATTGCAGAAGTTACATTACATGAGCAATTTTGACCCATATATTTGACCTAGAAGGATGACCTTGACCTTGACCTTTCACCACTCAAAATGTGCAGCTCCATGAGATACACATGCATGCCAAATATCAAGTTGCTATCTTCAATATTGCAAAAGTTACGGCCAATGTTAAAGTTGGCGCAAACAAACCAACCAACCAACAGACCAACCAACAGACCAACAGACAGGGCAAAAACAATATGTCCCCCAGTATATACTGGTGGACATAAAAATACAACAACCTCTATTTGTGCAAACTAAAAATTGTATTGTGTTTAAATTGTTAATTTTCTACTTCATATCTTTGTTTGAATTCCGTGTGCTCAGTACATGTATGTACAGTGCCCCAGATAATTATTTGGGAAATAGGGTTTTCACCCACTGATTTTGAAAAATAGGGTGATTTTAGTTTTTAAATAGGGTGAAATAAGTTATAAAAATTATGCTATAAAATAATTGCTTATTTGCTTCTGTTGCACAGACTGGGTGCAGTATGCACATTTCAAAATTTTCTGTCCCACCAAAGTCAACAATTTCTAACCAGGAATATGACTTTTTCCATTTTTGACAGGTTTTTTCAGTCATGGACTTTCCGTCATGTTTTTTGGATGTCAACTCGCTGCTTTCAACTGCTGCATACACAGTTTCTAACAAACCGATAACACGAATGATTCGGCACATATTCGCTCTTGCCTACTTGGTTGGAAAAAGGTCGCGATTGACATATATTAAGCGGCTTTAGCGCAACAATCGCGGACGTCTTTCGACCTCGCTTAGACAATTTTATTATGCACCTTTATAGAAACTGAAAGAACAGACGCTTTACAAATACACGCAAGTCTTAAATATTTTGGTCAGACGATTAATTTGCTATGAAATTTAGTCCTCATAGCATTTGAATGACTTCGACTGTTTTTTCCCCTCCATCCAGGCGCTTGCTTACTTTCGAATGAAGAAAAACGTCGTCGCGATACGAGAAAATACCGAAATTGCGCAAAGCATTTTCGATGGAGGCTTGTATCATACGCATCAAATTTAAAGAACTAGCGTAAAAGTCAAATTTATTGCGTTTTCAATACGCATTATATTGAATTTGTTTGCGTTTTTAAACATTTTAATAGGGTGAAAAACGCTGATACGCAGCTTATCTGGGGCACTGTATGTATGCTGGATCAAATCTGAAACATTGATCTTACATGACTTTAGTAACATTTCTTTATCAATAATCTTCATTGCTAGTCAAATGTGAATGTTGATATGATTTCCTTTTTAAACACGATACCTATTTTATTTTTAATAACTCTGTAACCAGATACCATATTGTATGCATAAAAATATTTTAAAACAGAATTAAAACAAGATAATTTTTTACAAGGAAATTTGTTGCTCAATACGTGTTTATGTAGTTGAAAATCCTATTTTATTTTATGTTTTCTGGGGGTTTATAGACAAATATCAGTGAATTAAACTGATAATGCACTGTTTCAAACAGTGAAAAATAACACTGAAAATTATCAATAATTGTTATTGTCTTACCAGGACTATTAAAAACAAAAAGCATAATATAAAAAGACAATTTGTTGGATTCGACATAATATTGAAGTTAATTAGCTCGTGATCATAGAAAACATATATTTTCTATGATCACTTGTGAATTAAAATCAATATTCCACCAAATCTAACAAATATCCTCTATTTTCATCGGACCAATGCAACTAGAACTTGTCAAAGTGACTAAGAATACCTCTCTACATTGCCAGTTGTGACCACAGGAACATGGTTTAAAAAACTGTGTAAAGGAGCAAAAATCGATCTTTTAAACTAAAAAGTACCTTGCAGCTTTTAGAGAAAAATAGTTTTAATGTTATTTTGATATAAATGTCTTTATAAAGCATGTTACCACCAAGTTGTGGCCAGTTTTGACCCTAGGGGCATGATTTAAAAAACAAAATTGTAGAGGACCTCGATTTGATGTTGCAAATCAAATATTCAATATTTTGTTCAAATTATTGTGCTGTATAGGCGTTTTTGTCCCCTACCGGTTTCACCGGAGGGGACGTTTCACCGGAGGGGACTTATGGTTTTCGCTCTGTCAGTCAGTCTGTCACACTTTTATAGATTATGTGATAACTTTAAAAGTTCTTCATATTTGTTCATGAAACTTGAAACATGGATAGATGGCAATATGGACATTATGCACGTAATTTCATTTTGTTCCTATGTCAAAACTTTTGGTTGCTATGGCAACAAATACAAAAAAAAATCTGACAATGGTGGAGCCGGTAAGGGACATATATTGCTTGGCAATAGTCTTGTTATAAGGTGTTTTAAGTGAACATGGACCTTGTGACCCTTAATCACGGCCAGTAATCACATCGCAACCTCTTTTTTGCGATGCATTAATAAATGAGCCAATGCTATTTCAGAGGTTGCGCTTAGGACCAAATTTTTGACATTTCAGGGTTAATTCTTTTTGATGAGTAGTTTTATATGTTCTTTCAACGTATTTTGCATTATTTTACAAATCGGGAAATGAAGTGCAATTCAACGATGATTAACTAATCTGTGATACCGGCCGTGTTAATGTACAATGATAAGAATCGCACAGTTTCATATCACAATGAACAACGGCTGCAATATTGAATGTTGTACATTGAAAAGTGTAAGAGAAGGCCAGTCTAAAAATTGTATTTACAGACAGATGGACGGATTAAAATCATTGTTGATTTCGGTATACCTCCATCCACTTTGTAACTTTGGTAACAATTATTACAAATTCTATTGCACATACTAAGCCTGCAGTAAAATAGAGGAAATAATACAAATAGCATTACGATTATGCTTTTATAGTTCACAAGGTGTTTAATTGAATCAATACCACATAATTACTCAGTGATCTTTTAACAAATAATGTGGACCTTTCAGTGACAGTCATAGTGACTCTCACTGAAATATGTTTAATGCTTTGCATGCTGGAAAATTTGTCGTCTGCTAAAATGTCGTCTGCTGAATTTCTAAAATTAGCATTTTCGTCGATTTTTTTTTCAAAGAATAGACTTAAGAACAAAGAATAGACTTAGAATCAAGAAAAATTAGCCCAGTATTTGAACATATACAGGCTACCAATGGTGATAATGCCATTAACCCTTTGCATGCTGGGAAATTTGTTGTCTGCTAAAATGTCGTCTGCTGAATTTCTAAAATAAGCATATTCTTTGATTTTTTTTCTATGACGACTATCAGCATAGCAAACAGTTTGGATTCTGATGAGACGCCACGTTCTGTTTGCAAAGGCCTTTAAAATTCGGTTCCAGCACTGAAAGAGTTAATCCTTTTTTGTTCAGCCAACTTCATCTCTTTTATTTGGTTTAAAAGATTTAACAATATGGGAGGTAACTGACTCTCATCTTGAATCTATTTCCTACAGCAATTACTTCCCTTATTACCATTTCAACAAACGGTAACCATTTCAACTAAATATTTCTGTATGGTGTATTACCTGAATAACATTAATAATTATAAGTAAGAATCTGCAAAATGAGCGTTTAATATTAAAATATCTAATACAGGGGACAAAAATATTTAAGACAGCACTAGTCCTGCTGGACAAGTGCCTTACAATTTTAACTATATATAAGTCCTGCAAACACATGCAATTGTTCTTAAAATGTGTGTGAAGTAAAGGTTGCAAGGGGCTGATATTACTTATAAAGCTGTGTGGAATTACTTTTCATTCATGATGCTGTTTTTCTCATCAACACTTTTCATACTCTTTGCCATTTCTTTTACATTTAGGTTTAATTCAGCCCTTTGTTTTCCGATGCATTTCACAAGCTTTAAGATTTTGTCATGATTTTGAGTGTTTCCTTTCCGTTATTAACGATAATTCCTTTGGCAATGGAAGAATCTTGGTCAGATAGTGAGGGATAGGCGATACAAGCGGTAACACGGTCTTGCATAACAATGCTCACCTGCTGTATGAAATCTACGATGACAACTTCCAGTTCATTCCAGTTGTACTTTCGGAAAAGATATGCTTAAAGAAAAGGTAATTAATTCAATGAAAAAGACTCTTTTGTTCAGGAAAAACCTTTTTTAACATCAGATTTTTTCACTTTTGGGAAATTCACTTGTCCTTTCAAAATTTCACTCGTCAATACGAGCGGACAAGTGGAATGTTTGTCCCCTGTAAATACAATTTAACACTTAGTATCGAGAGATTCCAAAACGACCTGACTCAAGTGCCCTAACTCCCCAAACACACTCAGTTGACGTAAGTGCACACCATCACTGGATTATAAAGCCCCTACTCGCATGTACAAGCACACAAACCCAGCAGGCTGAAGAGCACTCACCATTCCAATGAATATATTTCCGGCCACACAGAGCGACTCAGGGGCCGTGGTTCCCAGCACTTTCTGGAGTACCCAGCCTATTTTGCTCATCAGTTGCTGCATGGCCCCCATGTAGTACAAAACGTTGATCGCGCAGCTGAAAAACACAATCACTGGCAGGACCTGGAAAACAAAAGAGCGATCTAAGTTACAGTTTCGTAGCTTGGTGGTGTTATTTTAATATTTCAGCCTCGCTCTGTGAAAAGGGGGTTTAATGCATGTGCGTAAAGTTTCGTCCCAGATTAGCCTGTGCAGTACGCACAGGCTAATCAGGAACAACACTTTCTGCTTTTATGAGTTTGCATTTCAAGAAAGTCTCTTCTTAGCAAAATTCCTGTTCAGGCGTAATGTGTCGTCCCTGATTAGCCTGTGCAGTACCTATGCAGACTTCACAGGCTAATCTGGGACGACACTTTACGCACATGCATTAAACCACCTTTTTTCAGAGGGGGCCCATTTAATAGTATGACAATTTGGTTAAAACTCCATCACTGAAAAACTTTTTTGTAATACTTGTTTTTGAAAACAAACCTTGTTTGTTTAAATATGTTAGCTGTATTTAACAGCTTTTATTTGCTCACAAATAATGTAGAGGCAATTTTGCAAATCACTATGGCTTAACTACGCTAGGAACCGTAATCCGTGACTGCCTGTGTGGATAACTGCAGTAAAATTATTCAGACGATGAATGCTAAAACCACCGCATGTGCCTGTTTATAGTTCCCACTGTACACTACATAGTGTGTATGTATTCAAAAGTATGTAACAGCTTGTAAGACAGCGTTGGCCAGTCTAGTGTTTATCATTGAAATCTGTACATATTGGTTGCCTTCATGGAAAACTGGGCTTAATGCATGTCAAATAAGATTAGCATGTGCACACTGATTAGCTGTATCAATGATTTGAAAAAACAACACATCTCGACCTTTAAGACACACTCTTTATAAATTTGAATGGGTTGTGGTCATTTCAAACTTGCAATATAAAAAGCTATAACATAATTTTGAAAACTGAGTTGCGTCTAAGATTATACAACAGCGAACAAATTCAGTGCCTTCAGCGCTTTGATAATGTAATATAAGGGCAGTCAGTTCACCTACGCACACTTTAACTGAGTCAGCTGGTTCAACAGTACTGAGTGCACATACATATACCAGCCACTTCAAACTGCCCAACTTGAATCAGAGGTAAGGGGAGAATGGTTGTACAAATAATTTCATTATCTGTCTCCACACAACCTATGTGGCCAGGGCCCATATTCACCAACACATTCTTAGACTTAAGTCTTAGAATAAAGAATATTCTTTAAATTGGAATATTCAAGAATTGCTTAAATTCTGAGTCAAACTTGGGATTAACTACCTCTTTCTACATCATTCTTAAATGTAGACTGTTTGTTAACTCTTTGAGCGCTGCAACTGGATTTTGAAGGCCTTTGCAAACAGTTTGGATCCAGATGAGACGCCATAAAATGTTGCGTCTCATCAGGATCCAAACTGTTTGCTATTCTGATAGTCTTTATAAAAAAAATCGAAGAAAATGCTTATTTTAGAAATTCAGCAGACGACATTTAAGCAGACAACAAATTTCCCAGCATGCAAAGGGTTAATGGCATTATCACCAATAGTAGCCTGTATATGTTCAAATACTGGGCATATTTTTCTTGATTCTAAGTCTATTCTTTGTTCTTAAGTCTTCAAATTGGTTGGTCAATACGGGCTCAAGAGACAAATCTGTGATCCTTTGATTTGTAGTTCAGCTCTCTACAATTGAGCTGGCCCAGCTTTTCACAATACATGTAGAAGAAGTATAACAGTTTGTAGAATCTCAAATTATTTTATCATACACTGTAAATCCAATATAACGCTCTCCGTTATAGTGCTGAATCCAATATAACGCTGGGGGTGTGCTTGGATCCCGTTTTTTCTCCAACCTTCCATTTCTGATTCAAATCCATGATATGCAACTTTGTGTATTTTCAGAAAATTCAAAGATGGCGGCATTTACAGATTGCATCCTTGATTCAAAAAGTCCGTTTAAACAATTATAATCGATTAGCGGTTAGACGCTCGGTTGCTTATAGGTGATAATATGTTGTTCAATGTGAATAAAGGTGTGAAAAACTTTCATGTCAGGGTTTATTGTTCCTTAATAGGGGTTGAATGCCTTAAGTTCATTAAGGTAAGTGCACGTGGATTTATAATTGAATTAAAGTTAATTGAGACATTCTTACTTTGATATAATTGCAGTTTGTCTACATGAAAATACTTGCCGTGAAATATACTGCGCACAGTAAGTATAAAACAGGGCAAGTTTTTGCTGACGTTTCATAAACTCTTAAGTTTTCATACAACATTGGAATCAAGAAAACGAAAGGCTTACAGTATTGTGGAGAAGTTGAATGTTGTTGATCGGTTACGTAGCGGAGAAGCGCAGGTCTCAGTCTCCAGAGACCTCAACAACGCAGAATCAACGCTGCTGCTGTTGTGATGTTTTGCATCACTTATTGTATTGTATTTTATGCATATTAAAATGTATCCGTTTTATTGTTTATTAAATGCAGTATTCTGAACATTCATGATTAATAAAAGATACATGTATCTCTCTTGTTGTTTAATCATTCGTAAAGTTACGTGTGTTGAATATCTTACAATTCCCAGAAAATTTGTTTTACCATGGCACGATTTTCAGAAAATCATGTGAACATGTAGCATTTCAGAAAGTCCCAGTGAATCACGTTTTTTACATGACTGCGTATGACACAATAAAACATTTCTTTGTCAGGTATTGCATTTAATCTAATTTAAAATTCACTGTCCATTGGTCAGAACCTTACCTAATGATTGCTCTATCCCATAATGCACTGTACTCTTTACACTTATGAAATAATGCATAGGCATATGCTCGTGTTAACAGATTTATATAAACACATTTATCATTATAACATGTCAGGATCATTTGTGGTAATTATTTCGGATTATCGGATATATATATGCACACTATAAAAGCGGTATGTATACAGTTTTCGATACGATTTGGTTTATATGCATGTATTGGAGAATGACAACACAGCATGGCAATAAACAGGGACCAATACCATACCTGTACCAATAAATGCGCCCAGAACTTATAATGCGGATCCATTTATAACGCGGTCGCGTTGATTGGACCCCTCATTCGCATTATAAAGGATTTACAGTGTATTTTGCTGCTAGATTAACCCTCATTTTTCCCTTAGAAAATCAAATTAAATTTAAGAAACGTCTTACTAGATTCAAGTTAAAAAGGCTTTATTTTCAATCCTTAGGTACTGATGAGGGGCAAACAGCATACAACTTTAACAGACTGCGAGTTACTCGCAGGCTGTTCAGGTTTTATGCTGGTTGCAAAAGACATTTCTCTTTGCTTTTGAGCGGTAAAGGATTAATTGCAGTATTATTTTTTAATTCGAATTACAAGCATCAAGTTCAAACTACCTAACAATTACTTGTACAATATATCCCAAAGTACCTTGAAGGCAAACATATGTTCCTTGAAGTTTTGTCCGAACACAAATGAAGAGCCTGAATCTGCGAAGTTGAGGAACTGCTGCATGCAGTGCCCCATCCACTCAAACAGACTCCGCCCCAAACTCCAGCGTAGGATGAAGAGGGCTAGGTAAAACTGCAGACAGAATCCCGCCAGCACAGGGCGCCAGATCACCTGAGGACATAAGCTATGTGAAACTAGAGAACAAAACAGGAAAAAATAAGATCAGGGCTTTTTTTTTCTTCTTCAGCAAGGGCCATATATAGGCCCCTTTCCCAAAGAGAAAGGCACCTTCCCCTAAGGCAATTTCTTTAAAATGATGCAATTTTACCCAAATGTCAAGCTTACTTTGGGAAATGTCTTCCCCTTTTACAGTTTTGTTGATAATTCTTCCCTGAAATGGAAGGTAAGACTCTTCCCCCTAATGCATACATATACATACATGAATGACCTGACAAGTTATATCGCGCGCCGGTTATATCGCGATCGCGATCTTTGGACCCCATCAATCTTGAAATTCGTAAACAGAAAATTTCTGACTCGACTTATGAAGCTAACATACTCAAAATCTCCAATTTTGGTACCAAAGTATACCCCCCGACTTATGAGCCGGGTAGACTTATGACTGCGTTTTTACGGTAACAATGAAAACAATATGTCTTGTTCATTCAACATCAACAAAATAATTTGATTATTTCATATGACGTCATACAGTTCAAGGTTGTGTTTTACATATGTCTCACTCGGTCATCATCAGGAATGATGAGGCTTTACCTTCTGATAGGCAGGTTTAGATTTAAAATGTGATTAAACAGTGGATTAATGCAAATTTGAAATGCAGCCACGCAAAGTAAGAAATGAGGAATTATTTCGTAATTTACTGTTCGTGACGGATAAATATATCATCAGAATAAGTCATTACTAAGGGAAGTAACTGCGCGTGGACCAGTTTATGGATATGAAAAACACATTACAGGGCTTGAACAGCACGTGAATCACTTTTTTAATGCACAATTTCTCCCATTCAAGCCCTCCTTTTGCCAAGTTTCTAAGTATCAAAGAGATGAAGCAATAAGTATTGCTCCTTGAGGAAACGGTAAAATTGACTAATCCAAAAATTGGCAAAGTGATTTATTGTCCAAATTTGATCAATATAAAAGTGAGGTTTGATGATGTTGGTGGATAGTGAATGGTAATTAATAAAACAACAACTATGTTTGTGACTCGCTCTGTGAAAAGGGGGTCTAATGCATGTTTGCAGTCTGCACAGGCTAATCAGGAATGATACTTTCTGCCTAAACTAGATTTTTGCGAAGACACGACTATCTTCAAACAAAAAATATCATAAAAGCGGAAAGTGTCATCCCTGATTAGCCTGTGCCGACTGCGCAGGCTAATCTGAGAAGACACTTTATGCACATGCATTAAACCCTCGTTTCACAGAGCAAGGCTCGTATGTATTAAAGAGTTGTAGAGATTGGTGTTGGTTCTTTACAAATCAACTTAACCTTTCACCCACTAATGGACAGAAGGTCCAACAAGAGACTCACTTAATGTATCAAGATGCCTTGGGCATAAAAACACAATAGGCAATTTTAACTTGAAAGCAACTGTAGTCAAGCCCATAACTTGACCAAACACACAACAGAAACTCCAATTCTGATTAAAACCTACCTTGGTTGGATGTTCTGACAGGAACCATAGCAACACCACAAAGATTCCGAACCCCAGAAGGGAAAATAGGTTGCCAGGTGACTGAACGCAGGTGTAGACAATCACAGTGAGGATTCCAAACAATGCCACAAGCACGATCACTCTGGGTACAGAGAAACACATTTGTCATAGAGGTTGCACAGTCATATAGTTGTTTCAAAGTCATGTCTTTATAATAATTTATATAAATTTTGTGATATTTTAGCAAATTTTCATAAAATGATGTATAACTGAATTTGTTACTTGTTTTGTACCTTAATACTCTTTTTGGGTGGAGATAGAAACCAAAGTAATTTGATATAATTTCTTCAATATTCACATTGATTTAGAAAGCTAATTCATGGTAATGTATGCCCCACATGTGAACTGAAATCAATTTACTTACAAGGTTTAACATGTAAAATATTGACTCACATGTTGAAGACCTTCATCACTGTGTTATTGAATATCTGCCTAAGCCTCATTTTCACTGTCTTTATCTGCCTGCCACACTTTGATTTCACCAGCCACACCGTGAGGCAGATCACTATGGTAACGGCGAGGGCAACCAACGGACGCAGGTTGGGTGTCTCCTGGCGGTGATGGATGACGACGGCCGCAATGAAGTAAGCTGCAGCCGCCAGTGTCACTATGGCGATACATATCTGGAAAGGAAATCGTAACACATAACTGAAACATCAAGTCAATGTGCTATACATTAAGTTTGTTGTTTTTGTTCAAATTTGGGTCCGGTAGGGGGTCCCATTCCCAATGGAAAGAAGAGATGTGTTTGTCAGAAACACAATGACCCCTACTGTGCCGCTTTGATTTTATTTTTTACCTTTGACCTTGAAAGATGACCTTGACCTTTCACCACTAAAAATGTGCAGCTCAATGAGATACACATGCATGCCATATATCAAGTTGCTATCTTCAATATTGCAAAAGTTATGACAACGTAAAAGTTTTCGGACGGACGGACCGACAGACAGAGGGACAGACGGACAGACTGACGGACAGTTCAACTGCTATATGCCACCCTACCCAGGTGCATAAAAAGTAGACATTTTCCCCAAATAGGACCTAAAAATGTCCAATTGAAGGTTTCCAATACGGGTAATAATATAAAAAACTTAAACAAGTCTCAACATTAATTTCATCTCACATTAAGTTTTATATAAGTTGAGCCTTCATAAATATAATATTGAAATCACCTGTATTCTCAATTTTAAAGTATTTGTTAGCAAAAAACAAAATCACTAATTTCCGAATTTCAGTCACAACAACCCGGCCCCATTCCCAAAATAGTGAAAAAAAAACATGAACATTAATCAAGAAAAATAAATGTAGTGTTATAACTATGTTTGAATGTTAGGGGCAGTAATATTTTATTGCTAAAAAGGAACTTTTTTCCATTAACAAACCCTTTCTTTTTA
This sequence comes from Dreissena rostriformis, assembly GCA_007657795.1. Taxonomy (NCBI): domain Eukaryota; kingdom Metazoa; phylum Mollusca; class Bivalvia; order Myida; family Dreissenidae; genus Dreissena; species Dreissena rostriformis. Next base: position 174,405 of record VMBQ01000257.1, read on the forward strand.
AACATTATTTTTCAAATATCTTTTTCCTTGAAGGTGCTGTTTTTAACTTTGTTTACCAGATTCAGTGGTAACCAAGGTAAAAAGGTAAAGGTCAAAGGTGACTTACGTATCCCAGCAACCTCTTGTGCTTGGTCATGCAGTTATTCATGTATGTGTGCACTTCCAAAACATTTCTAAAAACATTCATAATCACTCTTGAGTCCTCCGATTCGACACTGGGCATATCAGGGTCTGTATAACAAAAAAAGTATGGCATGTATGAAAAACTGATAGGTTATTAATAACATTTTTTGAGTCTTTGTAACAAATTTTTGCAAATCAACAAATACGGTGCATCAAAATCGAATCTAACAAAATTATGAAAAAATCATTTCCATCCAAAACTTGAGTTGCGGGTGAAATATAAGCCTTGATCTGAGTACAGCCATACTAATGAAAACAGTTAATTAAAGATAAGCAGTTGTATAAACTTTCAGAGCATTACAATTTCCAAAAGCGCTTTCACACTGTTGTCTTGGATACTAAACTTACCTTCTCTTACAACGAGGGTATAACCAGAGTTGTCCTGACCATCTGCACCGGCAGGCGTGTTTAACACCTCACACATTTCAAGGTCGTCTGTGGATGGAGGGGAGTTAAACGCGATCTTCCCACCTTGCTCCTCATGGTCAGGGGGATGGTACACCTCTTGGGCAGCCACACCCAGGTCAGGTATATTCACAACGGTGACCTTGGACGTCATGGCTGAAAGTGTCTGGAATACAAAACATGTTTCATATCGATATAAAATATCAGTCAAACAGAAATGTCTTTAAATTTTGGTTTTCTAGGGCAGGTAGCTGCAAACCGGAGAACCCAGAGGAAACCCACATTTCTGGTATGGTGAGCAAATAAACTATCATGCACCTGGATTGGGCATTAAACCCTGGTCACCAAGGTGAGAAGAATGTGTACCAATCAATGACCTACAGAGGAAAAATTGTATGTTTAACGTAAGTTCCATAGTCTTATGTGTCTACATACATGTATAAACAAAACATCTGCAAGAATAATGTAGCATACATGTATTAAGGTGTTTCATAATTATAAGACAAGTTACAGTTATAAAGAACCACTTGTCATTTTTATATTTATAGAATTGGCGTTGTCTGTCTGTCCGTCAGTCTGTCCGTTACAAAATTTTGTAAGGGATATATCTCAGAAACTATATAACATATCAACATGAAACATCGTGGTTGTATAGATATCAATGAGGAGAGGTGCCATGCACAAGAACCATAACCCTACACTTTCTTAAATAAGAGTTATTGCTCTTTGTTTTTTTGTCATGTAACTTTTCAGGGCTATATCTCAGATACCATACACTATTTCAACATGAAACTTCAAAGGTGTATTGATATCAATAAGGAGAATTTCCATGCTTTAGAACCATAACTCTACACTTTCTTAAATCAGAGTTATTGCCATTTGTTGTTTTTGTATTATGTAACTTTGTAGGGCTATATCTCAGATACACTACTAGATTTCCACATGAAACTTCATTGGTGTAAAGATACCAATGAGGAGAATTGTAACACATGAAAATAATAACCCTACACTTGATTATATATTTTTTTAATGATCATATTACCATATTTACAAAATCCATAAACAATATTTATTTGGCGGGGGATATCAATTCAACAAATGTGCTTGTTTATTTTAGAAATGGTGTAAAAGATTGTTCATTCACTGGAAGATACTTGTGTGTGAAATTAAATTCTTAGAAAAATCTTGGCTTTTATTCTTTGTTTTTTTTTCCTATTTTGCCCATTTGGAGTTCCAATGAATTCTAACAATTTCCATAAGGGATTAAAACTGCTTTCATGAAAAAAGGCCCGTTATTTTGTTCAACGCTAAAAGGTCAACTAGTAACATTTCAAAGCCAGTATGTTCTTCATGTGACTGGTCTATATTTTCATTGTCACTAAATGGACCAGTTAATCTGTTATGTAATGACAAAATGGACAATACCATTATCTCCCACCCCTCGTAGATAATGACAAAGTGGACACAGTCTTTTGTTCAACATGAAAAAGTGGACAAAAGTCCCTATATTGAAATGACATATTGGAAAAAAAACTTTCATAGATATAACAAAGTGAACAAAAGCTCCTTGGGACATATGATATAATTGACAAAAGCCCATTGGAAGATAAGACATAGTGGATAAAAGCCTTTTGGTAAATATGATGGGTGGATGAAGTCTCTTGTTTGATATGACATAGTGCCAGTGGACAAAAGCTCCTTGGTAGATATGCCAAGTGAACAAAGTCGTTTTCGTTGATATGACAAAGTGGACAAAGGTCCATAAGTTGATATGACATAGTGGACACATTTGTGCAATATGACAAAGGTCCCTAGATTCAAATGACAAAGTGGTAAAAATCACCTTTGAAGATAAAATATTGTGGACAAAAGCCCCTTCATAGATATGACATAGTGGACAAAAGCTCCTTGGTGGATATGACAAGGTGGACAAAAGACTCTTGATAGGTATGAAATTATGGACAAAGCTTGGTAGATATAACATAATGGACAAATACCTCATGGCAGATATCACATAAAGGTCAAAAGCCCCTTGGTAGATATGACAAAGTTTACATAAGCCCTATGATAGATATGACATGGTGGACAATGGCCCCTTTCATAGATGTGATATACAGGTCAAAAGCCCTTTGGTAGATATGACAAAGTTGACAAAAGCCTTTTGATACATATGACTAAGTGGACAAAAGACCCTTGATAGATATGACATAATGGACACAATCCCCTTTGTAGATATGACAAAGTTGACAAACATTCTTTGATAGATATGACCTAGTGGACAAAGTCTTATGGTATATATAATAAAGTGGACAAAAGTCCTTTTGTAGATAATGGTCAAGAGAATAGGAAAATATTCATGATATAAATGATATGCTTGTGGCTTCTTTTGGGATTTTTAAAATATCACAAAACACATTTCTCTGTTTATATTAAATTGCAAAAAATGAAGACAATCATGAATCAATATTGTAAACATTCAAATGTATACATGTACATTCAGATGAGTAAACTTTCATAGCATGATGAATAATTAAATATGTATTGTTAATTCATGAATAAATAAGCCTTTATTCGTTGAATGATCAAAAGTTTTTCATGTGCATTTTTAAGGTGCATATATTGATTACACTAGAATAAGTACACTTAAGTCCAGTTGTCAATAGCAGAAATTCCCCAGTAACGAACAAAATAATGTTTAATTATTAATATTTTTCTTACCGCTTTCTTTTTGTAAAAAAGATGAATATGTCATTGTGTCAACCAGTTCTTGAGCTTTAAAATGAACTCACAGGCCAAAAAATCTTTTCTAAACAATTCCCTGTATCCCCACTATAATATAACCATATAAGGAAAACTGCCCTGCCCCCCTGGTGGCCATGTTTTCAACGAACAGGAACCATTATCAAACTCAGCTGATATTCCATTATAACTAGGGATGGGATTCGAATACTAAAATGATATTTGAATATTCGTTTGCCCTTATTCGAATATATTCGAATATTCGATTTTAGACATAAGATGAAAATGTCCAAACTTACGCCCGTCCGGAGTAAAGTACTGTTCCTCATTGCCGCACATACCACTTTTAATCATTTTGTATATTATGCATCTTTGTAAAAGGAGATGGAGTTATCATTTTTTGAGATCGATACATGATTATGTTTCTCTTTATATTCGCTTAATAAATTTTATTTTCATAACATTTATTTATTTCACATGTTGCCGGTAAACATATTACCGTAATTCTGATTTATTTCAATATCATTTTGGGTTACGTCCCTTAGATAATATTTGTTCTTTTGTTTTCGCATTTTTTTTTATACGGATTCCAGAACAACGATGATGTCAAAACTTTGATAGAACTTTGCTAATATATCAATTATATTCCTCATTCGTACTTTAAAATAAATACAAACAAAAACCTTAGTGCATACTGGTACAACATTCAGACAACATGCGTATATGAACAAGTTTCGTAATTATTATGTACATGCAGTGTGCACACACAAAAACAGTTTATCGCTATAAAACGCGTAAAATAATTCCAAACACGAGAGGGAGGCATTATGAATTTCTTTAACTGAATAGTTGTTAGAATATAAATTGTAGACGTATCTTGAAAATATGGCGAGTTTGAATGAACGCTCTCGACCGTATAATTATTTATTATTATTACAAAACAAATGAAATTGGTTAATATTTGAGCAACTACATTCTGAGTAGATGTATGTATATAACACTAAAATTGATTGGTCATTTGAAGGTAACGATAGTCGGGCTGCCTTAATTGCTAGACGCCGAACTGTGAATAACACGTCAATTTTCCTCGACTATAGATTAAACGCGGTGTATTAACACCCGTGCAAACTGCCAGATAAAATCAATAAATACACAACCCCTCTCATGATACCCTCCAGTATGCCAATTATCATCTCGTTAATTGATGGCAGCTGTTATGCAAACAAAGACGGATGCACTAAAAAAGTCTGCACTGAACAAACAAATATATATATTTTTTTAATTTATTTGCATAAAAAAATAAAAATCGAATATTCGAATATGAATTTTGGATTCGAATATTCGGCCGATTTTCGAATATTCGAATATTCGGTCCCATCCCTAGTTTAAACACATGACAGTTTTAAGAATGTTCTTTATTTTTAGAATTAAGTCTAAGCAGCGGGTAGG
>VMBQ01000257.1:179467-207685 GCA_007657795.1 Dreissena rostriformis
CAATTGCAAAGTTTATTCAATAGGTATCCAGTGTTAAATAATCAATGAGGAGTTCAAGAGATAGAACTTGTTATTTGACATATAATATGTTGACCATGTAAGTAAGCAATCAAGAAGTGTGTATGAAACAAAAAAGTTCGATGTTAATTACAGCTCATAACCATTTGTCAAGTCCCGCGTGAAACTGCGGACAACCGCAGTCGTGAGTCTCAAAAGCACAGAGTTCTCGCGGTCCGCTCAATCGGAACCCCTCGCAGATTGTCATTAATTAATCGTACTTATCCGATGTTTGACGGAAAGGGCCGAGAATGTGCGAATGGTGAATCTCAAGAGCACAGAGTTCTCGCGGGCCGCCATGCACTTTTCACAAAATCTAAGTCTGACCTCGTTTCGGTATCTATTATCGATCACCAAACTGAAATTGGTAATTGGCGAACAATACAAATGCAAATTCTCTCTCATATCTGCCAATTATAAAAATACACGGTTACCCTATTTTCGCCTATATCTCTCAATGAAAAGGAACCTATTAAAAAACCTTGATGCATGTTTGAATTAGATAAGGTTTAAATCAAAATTAAATTAAACACAATGAAGTGTAAGCATGTTTAAACGGAATCTAAATGAAATTATGATAACATGTTCTTGTCTTGTCTTTTAAATAAACCAAATATATTAAAAGGTAATCATTTTAACTCAAATAAACCAAATATGATATGTGTTTCTGTTAGTGCAGGTGTAGTTTCATTATGTTTAACACTACATATTGAAGTACTGCACACTTATGTAATTTGTATTGCTCATATTTGTAAATTAATTATTTTTATTATGTACTTTTTAGAATGCCATAAAAACATTAGCACTAGGCCGAGTGATTCTGAATCAAGTTTGTTGACATTTAAAGGACACTACTTTCTCCCGATTGTGAGATACATAAAACAATATTTATTTGCAATTGCTGATTTGGTGAGGCATATTTTGGAAAATTGATTTCCTCTGTAATTTGATTGGTGTCAGGTTATTCTCATATAATCATTACATGTTGTAACACCGCTGTCTTTTACATTCTAAGGAGTGAAAGTTAAGGTTGAATACATTAACATTGCATTAGTACGCATAAACTGTAATTTAACCGGAAACGTGACACAATACTCGTATTTGTCATTACTAAACACAATTTTCTGTGTTAAACTAGGTTATAGTTGACATTTAAAAATGCAACATCCTTATTTTATTTTATGTATTCAGTGTCGTTAGTAGATATGTTTTCGAAAATAGCTACTGCCTTTTAAACTGTAATCTAAAAATAACTAAAACAGTTGGCTCTCTATGAGACTATTTGATCATTTTTACAGTTTGATTTTATAGAAAGATGACGAAACGACGCGTTTTTCTGTTTCGAACATCAGCACAATCTGTGCATAATAGACGATCCTGCACTTTACTAAATAATGACATGGCTATGGTGCTACACATTCCCAGTGAATATATTGACACAACTTCGGCTATAAAAACAAAGTTTAATATCGACAATTTACGGATACGGTGTAAAACTATAAGATCGTGACATAACTATTAGCTTGTCAATACCATATGTTAAACCAAGTTGTGTCTTCGAGTTTTATTTTACAGAACAGAACAGACAGGTCAGACCTTTTATTTAGATGTATACATAGGTACATCGTCTGTAATACATACACTTATAAATAACACATTTACAATGTATTGGTACGCAGTGGAAAGTCCAGCATCTGTGCAGTCTGTTTAGCTGTCTTTGGGTACTTATCCTCATATTGAGGTAAAAAGGCACGCTCTCGTTATCAGCGTCCCAGTCCTCAAACTGCGGAATAACACTAAAATAACACATCCACACGTGCGGCAATGAAACTTGCGGCATAGTATTACCATTAGAACAACAAATCATTACGTAACATGATCATGCAAAAATGGGAACATTTAATTCCACGAACCGATCGAACGTCATTTATTCGGTTAATCTACCCTTGATTTTGTTTGTGTCCTTGGTAATTTGTGAACGACTAGGTTACATTGCTGTATTTTGATATATCGCAGCACTGCGTGTTTTTGTCGATGCACACATGGTGAAAACAGAAGAATTTCGCTAGTATGTTATTCAGTATATATGTGACGAAGACCTTTACAGTGTTCAACCACTTGTGAAGAACAAGTCCAATATGCATTAAGTCGACTTGTTATTAGGACACAGTTGCTGTGACGTTATCAAGGGTATAACATATAAATAATGGGTGTCATTTCATTGATTCCTGCCGGTAATTGATGTTCTCCCTACTGTAACTAATTGATATACAGGTGCAGATGTATTTCCCATTAATCCAGTTTTTAACCTGGTGTTATATAGTTGTCATATTGTAAAACCGGACACACAAGAAAAACAATATCGCCTTACATTTGAATAACGTCGTACAAATTCATATTAAAATTCGTGAAGCGTATAAATAAATGCATAATACACCTTTAAAGGGACTTGTTCACCGTTTGGAAAAAACGACATTTAAAAATGATCCCATATTAAAATAAGAATGTAGCATTCAAACAAGCAAAACAAAACACCACTGACTACAAATGTTGAAAGTGTATTTCGTTTGTTGATAATCATTTATAGAAATTGGAAACATAATAGCTTTGGTAACGCTTTTCATCGATACATAAGCAAAAACTTTATTATCGACATAGTGTTTAAACTCCCTCCTAAGTTCAAAAGCCAAGGTGATGTAGTGGTAGCGTGTTAAATGTGGTTATAGGTCCAGGGTCCCAACCCAGGAGCAGGCCCCATTTTATTATTATATATTTTTTCAGTGTGATTAAAATAATTTAAAACTTCCCAATATAAAAGTTTCGTTATTAAATTCATATAATCACATTTATAAATGTATGGAAATTAAATTGAATAATGTCGTTTAGACATAGACATATTTTATGCACATCTAAAGTAATGCCACATACCATTTGAAAATGGGGTTATGTTGTTTACAACGTTAACGTTCCACTTTCCAGATACCCGTTCCTCGAAAGGCCAATTACATTACTCGGGAAAGTTCACGTCTATCGGTCGAAAGTTATTGTCAATATTAAATTGTGATTGTGCTCGGCAGGGGGTAAATCTTCCGGACCACTTCTTAGAATGTTAATCGTTAATCAATGGCCATGTCTCGTATTAAATCTAGGTTTTTATGTCAATGCAGATTGTTTATTGTATCGCAGGTTGCTATTGCCCCACGTCTAGAAGGAAAAACAACAGTGACAAACAGGTTTGTTATTACGATGTACGTTGGTCTAACGATTATCGCTTAAGTAATTATAGTGTTAAAACGTAAATTGTAGCACGTATTACGATTTATCCGCGAAACGTTTATGCCATCGCCATGATAATGGCGTATGGGCATACACTGTTACCCCTGTACGATTCTTGATTTTGTTGCAAGTGATGGGATCTGAAAATACATTGGCCGAAATGATAATCATATTAAGTCGCAAGCAACAACCATTTCGTTCGCTGCATGGTCACAGTGGACATTTATTCTCTGTATTTTTATATTAAAAGTACATGTTCTTGTATGGATCATAACTTTGTCGTTCGTGATAGGAATACAAAATAAACTAGCACAAATGACCATCTTATTAATTGGGGTGCAACAACCATGTCGCTCTTTTCAAGGTCAAGGTCAAATTCGAAACTTGTGCTTATTCCGTGTATGTATATGTTGAAAGTACATGCTTGTGTCCGGCTCATAACTTTGCACCAAGGATCATTATATCAAAAGAACGAGTTGCGTTCAACAACTAAGTCGCCCGCTTAAAGGTCACAGTGGAAACTTGGGAGCTTTTAGAATATTCCTCATTTTGCCAATAGTTTCGTTATGCATTATGGGATTTTGAAATACAGTTGCACGAATAATCATATTATCTGGAAACTGTGTCGCGTGAAACAAGCATGTTGGTCTATTCAAAGTATAGGTCAAAATGGACACTTGATGTTTGTGCATAGCTGTCATTTCTTTAGGATTTTGTTAAGGCCCAAGGTCATAGGCCCACCATTGGCAATGTATTTGATTTTTTTAAATAATTATATGTGTCCTATATTAATGTATTTATTACTTCAGAGCTAAAACAATCACACAAAGGTAATATTTGAGGATTTAGGAACAGGGGTACATGTAATTCGGAAATTCAGGCACAGGGTTGTCCATGTGTTTAAAGTCCTGGAAAAGGCCGGTATAGTCCTTCCATGGTATAAGTCATAGTAGATGTTCATGTGACCACTGGTTCTATTTGATTGAAGTGCATTGGCAAAATGTGTTATCATTTAAAGACACCATGTTGAATGCACCAACCATGGTGATTGCTTAAATGCCAATTTCACGTCTATGTTATAGGCTTGATGTGTAGAAATAGGAACAATTGAATGATGGCTCTGCAGAATCTCTTATTGAAACCATAGATGTATTGTCACACTTCACACACTACTCAGAGTTAAAAGTTAATTTCGAAACAAGAAAGTAGTCTGGATAGGTAAAAATAAGTTTAGCTCCGAAAGCATTAAAACAAGATGGAAACTAAATTGGAAACAACAAACTTTTGACACGTTAGACCTAAGGTTTCACATTGACCTTAAACAACTGTAGAACTAAATTACGTTGATAAAATAGTGAAAATTAAAGCCTTATTAAAAACTGGTCTAGGAGGACTTTAACTCCGATTGGTAGAATTGAAGTTATCAGAAGTTTGGCATTACTGGTGTTAAATCATCTGTTTGTTTCCTTGCCAAATCCACCACATAACTTGTTAACAGAGAGCAATGAACTAATCCACCACATAACTTGTTAACAGAGAGCAATGAACTCATTTTTAATTTTGTGTGGAATGGTAAACCGCGAATTAACAAAACTATTTTACTTAACGAATATGCCGAAGGAGGTTTACAGACGATTGATCTGTTTTCTTTTGTCAATGTTCTAAAGTGCTCATGGATCCGTAGAATTGCCACTGGGAATCGGAAACATATTGTTAATACAATGATTGATATTAAAACATTAAACAACTGTGGAAGTCACTATCCTGAAAACTTAATAAACAAAATATAAAATGAATGTTGAAAAGAAACATTGAAATCATTTGTTGAACATTGCAGAAAAGAACCCTTAAAAAATCAGTTTATTTTTCAAAATCCATTATTCCATAACCCAGACATATAGGATCTGACATGATTTGTCATATCATACCATGTTTTATTAAACGAGTTCAGGAATTTTGTAAGTAAGCGAGCATTTGGCGAGCTTACTAACGAATTTCCTGGACGAGTTTAATAAAATATGGTATGATATGACAACGAGTGTCAGATCTTTTTTATCACATGCTTTTAAACTAAATAAAATACATCTTAATTGACCAAACAAATGCTGATAGATCTAAAAGTTGTTAACTATCGTGACGTCATTTCATGTTGACGACGTCATTTCACCAAAATAAAGCCATGCGATTGGTTAGTTATTGATTCTGAAGCCAATGCTTAAAATGTTGTATTACACATGTGTAATATAAAAAAAAACGTAATGTCTGTATTACATTGAAAACAAGGTATAGCATGTGATAAATAACAATTCGTAACAAAAGTGTATTTTTAAATCATGATTTGAAAAAGGCGTTCATTTTGTCGGTGACTTGATGCACAACGCTGAACATTTAACCTTGTACAGCTATGATGATGTTTGCAAAGTTTTTTTGCTTCAATCCAAACTATAGTTTGTGAAACAGTTCCGGAAAATCAGCAGTTCCGATTAATTTGAATTTAATTTTCCTTAATGCCCCAATAAAAACAAAATCATAAGTGTCTAAGGTATACATAAGGTAAGGGAATAAATTAACAAAGTTTTAGCAAGAAAGCTTGTGTATTATGCTTACAGGGGGGATAAATGCGGCAAAAAGTTAACCGGAATTGATTGAATGAGTTATGTTTTGAAATGTGCATATGGATATAGAAGGCTTTATTATTTTCAAATAAACTTTTTGCTGTTTGAAAACAAATGCAATGACAATGTTTTGAAATACTTATTCTTTAAGTTGAATTATTTTTAATAATTTTCCCAAGGATGAACTTTAATTGGCTATTTTTGACAAAAAACTGCATATGCCGTCTGGCCTAACCTGTTATCATACAAAATAAATTTTACCCTTTATTTTTACATCTTCTCACATTGACACTAAATCCTGAAAGAAATTATTGTGGTCAAAAGAATTAACGTTATTTGCCGGGTTATTCTAAACTGGTTGACTGACTGTACTTATTTTTCGTATGAATTATAAATGCATTTAAAAGGTACATTAAACTCAAAAGCTCTAATGACACTTTCTTTACGAACCCTTTTATTCTCGCTAGCCTACTGTCCATTTTAGTAAACACAAATGGTACAAAACCTATGGTTGAAATAATTACCAAAGATAAGTCTTCCCCAGTATGAATAGATAAATGGTTGAATATTTGTAATTTTATTGAAACAAAAGAATGGCGACATATTTTTGAAATGCCTTTTCTTATTGCACGGGATACAAATTTACAGTGGTTTTAATATAGAATTATGCATAGAATCATATGTACAAACTCCTTTTTATTTTAAATTGGATATGCCACTTCAGCCAACTGCTCTTTTTGTCAAACTGAAAGTGAAACTATCGAAATTTATTTTTTGAAATATAAGCACGTTAGTAAACTAGTAGAAGAATTGTTTTCTGGATGTAATCATTTTCCGAACTTTTTAAATATGCCTTCCTTTATACTTTGACATGCAGATACGATAGGGCCCTTAAACCTAATATTTATTTTGATCAAATACATATTTATAATTGTTAAATGAACCGAATTAGACCCACTCTTAAAGTAGCAAAATAGTACATGTCCTTATATCGCAATGTACTTAACGAAATTAACAATGTTAATGATTTGCGTCAGAGTAATGAATGGGAACTATTGTTACCGATTTTTCAGTAGTTGTGATAAGAGACTTTATTAGTCATGTTATTGTCAAATATTTATTGGACAAACTCTGTACGATGTGGATGCCCTCGACGTAGGTGGCGAGAACACTCATTTCTGTCTCCAGTTACAAATGTTTCCAATGCCATCGTTATTCGAAACATTCTTCATTCAAAAACAATATATATTTTGTTCGTCATTATTGATTTTATAACTGCAAGTGATAATATATCGGCATGTACTCTTTTTAGTAATTCCTTTTTTATGTGCGTGCGCCCGTCCTTCCATTCGCCTTAGATTTACTTTTGGCAGACACAATGCATGACATGTCGGTCGTGTATGACATCGACATTAAAAAAAAGGTATCAGGTGCAGGCGTACATCTCCCGCAACCACATCTTCGGCTAAAAAATCTTGAGCTTCCTACGAGCTTGACGCGATATATTTATTAAAATTATTCTCATGCAATAAGTCTGTTTTAAAGCAACCTTAGACAACGATCTGTATCCACTTTGGCTGTGTAGATTATTTTAATTCCGTTTTATAAGTGATCAAGTGCTGCCCGCGTATTTTATACGTTTTATAATTAATCCGGGATTTGTCCACAACGCAGTAATAGGTCAATATACGCGTGCCATGTATCGAGGCGTGACAAAATATTGTAGCAATAAAAACACGTGTGCTCGTTTTGGTCTCTATAATAATTCGTCCAAGACAGAAGTCCATTGAGCCGATTTTTAATAACGGATGGGAATTATAAAAGGTAAGGGCTGTATTTAAAAGGTGTGCTTAAAAGTAGTGTAAGACTCGTTTTAATGAACGAATTGGTACGATACTAACTTTTAAATGTTTTATGCTTGGACAAATTCACTGGAATAATTCATAGCTTGCGGTCAAATAGTGTTTAATATTTCGGGTGTGAGCATTAAATATGCATTTCTTTGTTTCCAAAAAAAATGCATTTATGCAACGAATCTGTAGCATTTAAATGTCCGTACGAATAGTCTGCGATGGTTTTATGAAAGCTTGTGAGTTATGACACTATGTTCATGGACAAACGTTCTAGAAGGAAATCCTGTTTTTCAGTTCGTTAACCTTAGAAATGTTCAGTTCACTTCTAATGTTTGTCTTATATTTGAATAAATAATAATTTAAGTTAAGATAATATGATAATAATCTATGTGTTATCGTTAGTAGTTTTTGCTATGGATTATTCATAAACACATACATGTGCTATGATTTTGAAAGTCCTTTCAATTGTAAACGCAAACGCTTATTGATACTTTATTTTGGGAAATAATGGTCTTTGAACTGTATACGATGAGCTGTGCACACCAACTAGGCTATCCTATATTCTTTCGCTGGTTACCACTTGTGTTTTTTCACATACTCTATAGTGTCGACAACATATGCTCAAATTTTGCACAAAAAGCGCCTCCTGGGTCCTTTATAATCCGCGCGCGATTTAAGGCTGAACGCTCAATGATAGAAGATTAAAAAAGAAGGTCCTCTCATAATGTAGTCGTGAAGACTCAGCGACGACCTGAAAACAAACTCTGAATTACACACGATACAAGATTATCCAATATAATTCCTGAGATTAACTGGCTTAGCATAATACGGTTGTTCACACCAATACTGTATCAAATAAATCGCCGATAAAGATTTTTGAAAATAGACAGATTAACGAGTACACTTGTATTTAAGTCGGTAGAAAAATTACGTTTTCTAATGTCCCACACAGAGTATATATAATGTTTAATACGACGTTCTACGAAGTCTTTATACCGGTAATCTTATATTTTTACAGCGTGTAAAAAACTTGGTTCCATAGGCCGAACATTTAAGCTCGGCCGCAAAATTAAGGATAGGTGGTTGTAAGTTTAGTTGATTTATCTTTCTTACGCCAAACATAATCCGGTATTTATAACTAAATTGTCTTTCTATATAGAGGAAAAACTCTGCACAGAATTTGCACCGCACTGGTAAAATAATTGTAAATCAACTTAACAATCCTCGTAGCATTTTTTGTGACCGTGTGCGTGCGTCCACCCACAGTGGGTTGGTATTAATTCTGTCACAGGAGCTGTAAAACAAGTTTTCCTAGTAATTAATGTCTCTGGAACATGCACAGTTCATCGATAGTATGGGAACTATATTTCATTGAGAAAACTTAATAACACGCATCAACGTCAAGCCGGAATACACCATACCAAATAGTGTTGCATAAACTCGCGCCACGCGTGCCATCAAAGATTAAATATATATGTAAGTGGCTTTCTAATCATTTTCGTAAAATGTCCGTTAAAGTATAACAAGACACTGGGAATAGGGCAGCGCACACGAATATCCTACTAAAAAGTGTGGAGTGTATACTGTTTGTATTGTTTTATAACCTGGTACAAGGAAGCTGTAAGGGTTGGCTAAACTGGTTCCAGGTTGTCCGTCTGGCGTCGGTGTCGTCGTCCTTGGGTTTTTGTCCGGACGATATTTCGAAAATTATTTAAAGAATCAAAATGACACCGAATGGCTAGGTAGATCTCATTTCGGGAAAGAAGCATAACTCTTGCACCCCTATGTTTAGAGTTATTGCTCTTTGTTTAGTTTCATATCCAAAGCTTCCACAGATGTCATAAGGAATACAGTCCCACAACCTGACCTCATCTTGGCATTGATCTACTTTTTTACTTAGACCAATTATGAAGGTCCAAATTATTGGTTAAACCAAAATTAGGCGTTTCGACTAATATAATACTACTTGCCTCAAATCTTTGATACTTCTATCAATACATCACATGACCTCATTTTGACATTAACATCGACTTTCTTATGTACATAGCCTTATTCATGTGGGCCAATCGGTCAATACTGACACAGCTCCCACGGGGAGTATATGATTTTATTGAACGCAGCAGCTTAAATTTTATCCGAACTATATCTGCACAATTATAAGAGATATCAATTTTAAACTTTATAATGTAGATAGATCTTAACGAGGAGGGGTGTCCAGTGCTTTAAAACCATAACCCTTGCTCTCTTGTTCTTAGAGTTACTGCCCTTTTAATGTTTGGTACAGGGATTGTGTCCGCACCTTAATTCAAAAGCTCTTTGAGGTATCAACTTAAAACTTCATAGGTAAGTAGGTCTCATTAAATGGTTAAGATACATAGGAAACGGAAGATATCATGGATAAAATGTGCAGTGCATAAGAACCATAACTCTTGCCTCCATATTGTGAGAGATAATGTCCTTTATTTATGCATTACATATACATTGCAAACTGTACGATGTATCAATGTGACATTTCATATGAAGATAGAGAAAATTAATGGCATGTGTAAGGACACATGCTTCATTCATAAGTTCACTATATATGCCCTTGTAAAAATTCTTTGATGCTGAAATTTTGTCCAGGGCCTATCTCGACTATTACACATGGTATCAGGACGAAACTTTATAGGTGTGAAGCTTGTATTTTTTGAAAATCCGCTCTATAAAACTAAACTGCCTATGATCTGTGACAAAGCGGCTGCAATGTGACAGTTCTTGTTATGCACTTTTTTATTTTCGTCCAGATCATATATCTACGATATTCTTAGTTTGCACGGTGTGCTTTCCGACTAATTCACTTTTATTTCACGCAAACTATCGAGCGTCTTGCCACCGACACATCCGATTCGCGAAGTTTATTTCATACTTTGTCCAGACGTCCTTTTTTTCCCATCTTGTGCAACATTTAATTAAGCCTTCCCAACACTTGTTTTGATTTTGTGATATTGGTTATGCCATTCAATTTAAATTAGCCCGTCTGAGGACAGCCATAATTGTTAAAATGAAACATTTCGTGACACTGCATATTATGATGATTTATAATGCGTGGGAACTCACATGCGTACGCATTTAATGTTGTCGCTTTCTCGTCTTGTCTAAATATGGCGGCTATGAAATTAGGAAATACATGAAACACAATTTAAAATAGTTATAAATAAATCACACGAACACCAAGGAAGGTCATTTGTCCGAGGAAGGTCATTTGTCCGAGGAAGGTCATTTGTCCGAGGAAGGTCATTTGTCCGAGTTAGGTCATTTGTCCGAGGAAGGTCACTTGAATTGAGCTTTCTTTGTGAAAAACACACTGCAGCATAGTAATCATTATTTCCACACAATGACATATGAAATGTCAAATTATTACATCGTACAGTTTACACAGTGACTTTAAAGTCCTATCATATTTTTGTTATCTTAAAGTATTGCCTTGACCTTGTACCATGTAATTGTGATATTTTGATCCTTGTATAACATTTTAAAATAATAAAACTTCACCTAAACCCGTGCTGGGGAAAAATCGTTTTACCATCAACGTTTAAATTTAACATCAACATCATACGTTTAATGTTCTCTTACTTAACATTGAGCTATACCGATTTATGATTCCGTTGTCTTTAAGCGTTCATATCATATAGCCAATATGAAGGAACTGTCATAAGCAAACTGGCGAATGCCTACGTTAATTTTCTGGCAGAGCCCGGTGAATGCGAATGTAACAGATTATTAACATCCATATGTATGAGCTCGCAAATACGATCATAACCTCCCATTAATGCCGAGTTATTAATGTAATACATTTTTTTAATGGCGTATCAGAGTAATGTCTTTAGACATATTTACCGCATACCAATGTCGCGAATCGTTGCGTATATCGCTTAATTCCTGCATACCAAGTCTTCTTGCCAAATAGCAATCTCTTGGCAATGTTTATGTGAATGTTTTGTAGCAATGTCATAATATAAAGGTTATACTGGTTTCTGTTTTCATAAGTTTGTATTGACGCTGAAATACGGAATACCGTAAGGTCCATCGTGGTTACACATTAAAATCCAGAGGGCGAGAACGCGAGAACGCGAGAGTACAATGACGAGAATGCGACAAAACGATGACATCAGTGCGAGAATACGATGGCGAGTATTCGAGAATGCGATGGCGAGAATGCGAGAACGCGATAGTACGATGACGACAATGCGACAGTGCGACGACGACAGTGCGACAATACGATGGCGACAGTGCGATAGTGCGGTATTCCGTACTGAAAAGTCATGCTGTAGCTCGCTTATATAATGCCAACTTATATTGCATGATGCAATCACACTTAGTCCGACGACACGATTACTAAATGAATGGTACCGGGAAGATTAACGAGCCAATTCGTATGCAAATGGCTTACTGATCAATTATGTCCGGTAAATCGCAAACACAATGTAACTAGATCAATGTCTTAGTTGTAAGACCGTGTATCTGGCACGGATTATTCTATAGTACGTTGCCCCATCCTATTTGCTATTTAGCAGTCTCATATTTGCAGTAAATATTGTGTCGTTGGATTTCATTTCACCTTTCTAATTTGTAACTTTGTGCTTTTAAATACTGTTAAATCTTGAGATTTTTTTGAAGAAAAAGCTCCCAACTGCATTTTAGAGAACGTCTGTTTTGTATTGAACAAGGAATTAACGCTTCCAGCTCCGGATTTAAAGAAATTCGTTACAAGGCATGAAAGTAAAAAGAACAACTTTGTTTTGTTTCCGTTAACGTTTAATCAAGTTTATTTTTGTTACAAATGGAAAAAAAAGAACAACAGGTTCTGTTATATTGCAAAACATTTTTAAAAAGCTTTTAGTATTTCTATAAAACTAATTGGAAAGGTAAAATAATTAAATGACAAACTCTCAATGAATGATTATGTAGTTGCATGTCATATAATATAAAAGTATATAGAATGGGGTCAGATATGTGACAGCTTTACATTTAGATTTAGCATAGTATTATCGAATCGGACATTTAATTTACAAATCCAAATCTCGGATATTGGTTTCTCGGATAAAGTAATAAATACTAATACTATGTATTGCTAAATACTTAGTGGACACGATCAGTGTATTATCTGAAGCAACGTGACTAAGTGGTTACCGGAAGTTTTGTATCGTAAATGAGAAAGCTTTGTATGCGCGGATTAAATGAAACGATAAGTGTTTGTATGTTTACAAAGAAAAGTATGGGGACGTTTTACTATGAAAAAGGCATTAAAGCACGAGTACTTAACACTTTGATTTCTGGCTTATCTTGATATTCTGAATTATGTTCGTGTGTCTGCATATGAATTTTCCCATGGATTGTTCATAAACCCAGTAATATGATGTACGTGAATTATAAATATTATACATGGAATGCCAACAGGTATTCGAATTGTGTTGTATAAATATTTTTGTGTATTTAAATACTGATTGTGTTCATAAATCACGTTCGTTTTGTATTTATTTGAATTCGTATGTTCAATGACTGTTCACATTCATGATTTTGAATTAAATTTTAAATACTGATATTTTAATAATGGCCACTTGCACTCTTACTGCACTTGCGTACTGTTATTTCATTACTACTAATACATTTTGTATTATTCATTTGAAAATGCTTATTTATTATTGTGCTCTGTAAAGCTATTTATAAGATATTTATATTTCATTATAGTAGTCGTTAGTTTAAACTATACATGCATACGAATACGGATGTTTAATTATATTAGGTATCTATTAGCTAAGATTGTATATAAAAAAGAATTTTGTACCACATTGGATATCGTTATTCTCAATTGTGTTTCAGTGAATGACAGTCGGAATCATGGCCGCATACCGACATTGAACGTATAGAAAACGATGAAACTTGAAACTATGTCAAGACCGTCACCTTGAATCGAGAATGCACGACGGCGTTAGAAATTATCTGCATTATCGACATTCCGGATCACATGGGGACGGATAGAAACTACCCAACGAAATAATGTAAAATCTCATTATCGAGATGCTGAGTCAACTTGAGGATCACGACGTCACATTAATGGGGGAAATATCGCGCGATTTTGAAAAAAAAAATGTGAGGGATTGAAGAGAAAACGAAATAAGGAAATATTGAACTCAACTTTTGAAGCTTGGTGGAAAACGTTACGTGAAATAAACCGAATGCGAAATAAGCGTGGATAAGCCCGACTGTAATAAACCCTGGTTGAGAAACCAATATATTCGCGAAACCCTGGTTTAGAACCAATATATTCGCGATATGAATGTGATGGTGAAATAAATACACGAACGAATAAAATCAAGTAATTATATAACGTCGGCTACATGTTATCGGAATTATATGCTCGGGAAAAAGTGTTGTATTGCATTATTTACTCAGCGCGTTCCCAATGCAAGGCTTTAATTCAGGTATTGGACATTCACAAAACGAGACAATTTAATGAAGAAAATCAGCCTACAGTTTATTGTCGTTTAATTGTATTTTCCTAAACTGTTGCTGTACACGTGGGGCGCGGATTAAGACGGTGTATAAGAGTGAATAATTGCTTGAGGGATGTTTGCACTTGGGATGTAATTTACAATTTAACACATAATTTATTATACCGATAATGTCATCGGAAGAAACAAATCGTGCGGCTGCGATGGGATTTTTAAATATCACAACAACAATAACAACACCCACCAGTGTTGTCTCTGGAACCACAACGGAAAACGCATCATCGGAAGGTACAGGTTTCAACTATGCTGTTATTCCGGTCGTGGGGGTCGTGGTGCTGGTGGTGGTTCTGTGGCTGAAATGCTGCCAGTGGTTCCGACGCTACACACGGGGTAGCGAGAAGGACGAGAATACCCAGTACGCGGTCATAGTCTCCGACGGTGATGACGATTATTTCAAAATCGACATGCTATCTGAATCGGCGTCTACCCAGTATGACACAGTTTCCTCGATAAATTCATTTCAAAAACGTAATATGACGAATAACATTACTAAATGTTATAATCCCTCAAATTCTTCGAACGTAGAGAAGGAGTTTCGCTCAACAAATACCAAGCGCGACTGGCTGCTCTCGCGGCTCGGGTTCTCGCGGGAGTCCGGACGCCTGCGGAGCGACACCTTTAACGGCGACAGCGAGTCTAGGCTCTCTGTTTCCTCTGTCCGGATGTTAAACACTGACATACCTAACCGTCTCCCGTCTACATCCAGTGAGGGGACAGAAACGGATCCATTGAATACATCCGACGCCTCGATATTACGTCGAAATAACAAGTACCGGGTGTCGTTCCGTACGGAAAAGTCTATTGCACCGAAAAATAGGGTTAATCTTAAAACGCCTTCGGATTACGTGGAAAAGGTACAGATTTACAAACTTGAACTGAAACAGACAGGTGTCAAAATTACGGACACGTTTCAAAATGGAGTGACATATGTGAGGAAATCGAGCAGTTCTTTAATTCGGCCAAAACCGGAAATGGTTTCTATGGCGACTCAAACTAATAAGTCATTCAGATATTCCCTTATGAAACGAAACCGACGTCACTTCAGTGATAGCGTTGTGGACGGCCATTTGGACACGACGATCGCTCCAAAAGCAAATCCAATTGACGAAATAGTAGAAGGTGTAAAAAACGGACTGGTAGTAAGTGCGTGTATATGTGATAATCATTGTTATATGCAACAATATCGGCCATTCCAAGATGAAGGAAAACAAACTCATTCAAACTTTAACGATGTCTGTAATAAAACAAATGTCTTCCCGATAGAACCAATGATCAAAGTTTTCAATGGAGAATACAACGTTGATACAGATATTACGGATATGGAAATGACAGATGATGTATTCATAACAGAGGATGTACCAGATGGGAACTGTAGTTTAATTCATGCCAGATGTGACGGAAATGCACATGCAAATGAATACATGGAAAGACGTATTCTTACCACTTCAGAGTGTACTGCGGAAAACTGCGCGCGCTGTAACGGAAGACAGAATGTGGATTTTGTTAAGATAGATGTTATTGCTAAAATGCCGAAGTCGTTAAGTGAGCCTGTGGATTTAAAACAATTTTCCTTCGAAAGAGTAAGTGGAGGGTTTTACCCCCTTCGTGAGTCGACGAAAAAAACTGACAAAAACTCTCGCGATTCATTGTGTGACACAGAGGAGATTGTGCAAAAATGTATGATTGACGTTGCGCATCAAAGCGCGCATGATAGCATATATGACATACACTACCAGGAAACGGGAGAACGCACGTGCACATGTCACAGCTACGTATGCGGACATTGTGAGAATTCTATTTATAGCATCGACGCGTCTCAGCGCATGCGCCACAACTCTGGGCGGAGTGATACATTCAGCGGCAGTAGTGGCTATGCCGGGGAAATGTCGTCTGATCAGTCCGAATAAATCCCGCATGTACCATTTGACCATGTCTATACTTGAAATTCCGTGAAATCTTTGCAGTGATCTCCCATGCTTGTGATGAAATCACGTGACCATATTCGTGCTAAAACGTACGAAGTATGAAGACCCGTTACCAATCTTATTGACAGCATCTTAAAATTGTACTCCTTCGGAAGATACGGAACATACTTTCAGATTGAACAGTTGAATTCATTGTTAACTAGAGGTCTTTGAGTTGGAAATTTACTATTTAAATGGTGTAAGTCATAATCTGGTGATATTTTTTTTAAATTAAATAATCAGTTTTGTGTTACGAGGTTTTACCTATACAAATGAGCTCGGTTATTGTCAGATGATTCAATGGGTTTTTTCCGTTACATTCGTAGCTATCTGTAACAACAAGTACAATTGGCTTGCTTTTCAAAATAACATATCTTTTGCCAGTGCGATACAATATAGTGATTTATCTTAGTAGTTCTCAAGGTTGAATCCTTTTCAATGTGTTAAAACTCCACTTTTTATATAGTATTGCTACTTTATATTAAAGTACTGCATGGTATTATTGGATGATTTTTATGCTTATATACAAAGCAGTGTTAATTACTATAGTAATTTCACTTATAAAATCAAAGCGCTGAAGGGATATTTCTTTTGTAAAAAATGGCTCTATACACGCTGTTCAATATTAATGTTATTTTTTATCATAACAATTTCAATTTTCACACAGAATTGAAAATGTTTATTGAAATATTGTCTCAGAGAAAATACGTCAACATGGTACGATGTACAAAAAGTTAGGATTACAGCGAATTTAATGTTATAAGATTTCTAATGTTCTTTCAACACTGAGCGAATACGTATTTTAGTTCAAAAATGAATTAAAAAACACAGGTTTATGTGTAATTATGAAATATTATTATTTGCTTTACACTGCTGTAGGTCACTTGCATATATCTTTATTGCTTGTTTATATAAGGCAAACACGTGATCATATCTATGTTTTTTTAAACTGTTATTTAGGGAAGCGGACAATTACAACGAGCGAGGCCTGGTATAGGGGAAATAACCCTGGGTTAGGGTTAGGGTAAGGATAAGGGTTAGGGGTCGGGTTAGGGTTAGGGTTGGGTTTAGGCTAACGCAAACCCTAACCCGGCCCCTAACACTAACCCTAACCCTCTAACCCCCCCTTGCGCAATACCATACCAGGCCTCGCTCGTTGTAGTTATCCCTATCCCATTAATAACATACGAATACCTATAATTACTTTATATTAAAGAAATTGTACGATACTATGGGATATAACATATTTATTTCTTTTTCGTGTTGGCTAGTTGCTTACTTTAGGTATTACCTCTTGGAATATATTATATTGAAATTAATAAAATATTTGCACGTATGAAGTCTTATGTTATTATGAATTATGATAAATGCCATCTCGTAGCCAGATCAATGTAACAGGTTTTAGAAAATAGATCTTGTCGATGATATGTTAATATTAAACTATAATCTAGTGTATACCGATTTCCTTCACCAATTGACAATATGCCGCGAGTTTCATACGCACTCCTATTCACATATAGGTTTGTTAAGCGACGTTGAAAGTGTACAAGAGTTTTCACAAGACAGGTCCGCCAAGCCATCAATTTCTGGCTTTCTTTAGGACTAACAGATAGGCGCTTGGTTGTCAAAAAAGAATTACAATCCCTACTCAATATTATAAAAAGACTCAAGGTAGACTACTCGCCATTGCGGTCATTGTCCTCGGGCGAATGTTGCTGTTGTGTGTCTAGTTGATGTGTTATTAATTAATCCGGCGTCGACTCATTTACAGTCCACAATCCGGTCACTACAGGTCTAGTCACAACAATTTGGTTGCCGACCTATCCGTAGCGCATGGGTCCAAGCTGTTCACATGTTCCTTAAACCAGTCCAGCAATTCCACATGTTCCTTAAACCAGTCCAGCAATTCCACTTCCGTGGCTTGAGAAAACGGCTGCAATTGCGCTCACTGGTTGATCGATATTTGGATAAACATTTGATTTATATTTCTCGAGACAATAATCCCACACAACGACACTTCATGTCGACCATTTAAAATTTATTTACAATAAATGTACACAAATTACATCACATAATGGTGTGATTCATACATATTTAGGCCCAATGTAACTTATGAAATTGTTTGTCGTCCTAGCTTTGGAAAAAGTGAATGATTCAACTGTCTTGATCAGATTGCACAAATTATATCGCCAGATTGCACAAATTATATCGCCTTTTTAACAAGAACAAATACGTGTTCACTGGTTCCGAACATAACTCTATCGATGCCGCAATTACACACCACGTGACGATAGTCTATTCAAAGTTTGTTATTTTATATAATTTAAAGTGTGTGTTTTTTTCTGTATTTTTTGTGTTTTTTTTTTCTTTTTTTTTACTATAAACTGTATAACAAATAAATTAACATCTTCACCTTCTAGCAAAACATTATTATCAAAACGTATTTACTTGGAAAATAATGGGCAGATTTGCACAATAGAACGTGATTACATGTCTATTTTAACAGTAATCAGAAACGCTGCATGGATCCACTGATTCCTTTAAGATTTCAGTTGTACATTGCGGTATTACACAGGCGACGAAAATTTGCGTATACTTTGTAAGTAGTACTGCACGTTGAAGAAAAGCGCAGATTAGTTGTATAATTTGTTATGCTTATCTTGACAATATCTAGGCCAGGTTTATAGGTAAAGTGATGTAACAATCTTGTAAATCTTTGTTAATGGGTGTACCTTGAACTCAGGTGAGCGCTTTAAGGTCATCATGACCTTCTTGTCTTATAAGCCTTTTGGGATATAATAAAATAAACAACACATACGTCATTAGGCCGAGGCATCATCTGTAACATTTTGACATAATTAAAGAAAATATGGAAATAACTGGAAGAATTAAATGCCGTTTTAATTAAAGTATGTTGGCTCAAATATCCCCTGACATTTGGTTGGTGCCATGCTTCCCATAGGATCAGTTGAATGTGTTACACTGTTGTCATAAAGGTTGAAAAGGAGTGAATGTTAAGGTACCAAACTTGAAGCATGAACGCAGCAACTGTGAATTAAAAACATACCATGAGTTCTGGAAACGTGACTTTCTACTAAAAACGACGAAGGTTACGCTGCATTACAGACAATGTAACAGTTGACATTGAACAAATGTACATTTAGCCAATTTCGCACTTCTCTATTGGATAAACATGGCTATGGTTTGTCATAGCCCCAATAGATAATTTACATAACTACATATGATAAACAAATTAATCGGACGGTTTCTAGCAAATAATTTTATATAGTTTTAAATATCATACAAATGACATTGTATTTACAAATTATAATACAGACTTATTTATCGTGGTGGTCATTTAATATTTGAAGCAGGTAAGATTCACAAGCCCCGTGAAACAAATTTATTTCAAAACAACGCTAATGCAAATTAAATCCCGTATTCAAAATGATAACCCAGTAATCAAAACAGCCGGTATGTTATTAAATTGAGCATTACTGTGCGCATAATAAAAGGTCATACGTACTATCAGTATACATCTCTGGCAATTGTATGAACAACAAACAATGTGTTTATTCATGAAAATTTACTTCAAAATACAGAAAGAATCTCCACAAAGACATTAAATTGTCCTCGATCAGTAATGAGTTTCCTAAAATACCCTGAACCTTAAGCCAATAGACTAACAGGGAAAGGTGTATTTGTGGATTGTTCTCAATTCTTTTCTCTTTTCTATTTAATTCACAGTCCTTTCTACACCAGAGCTATAATGCCAGTGGGTGTTTTCATTGGTATTTATAACATTTAAATATGCACTCCTAAGACTCAATTCTAAATAAAGTAGTAATTTAACTAGATATATGTAAATGTGTTTTGTTAGCAAGGCCGATTTAATATATAAGATTGCTTTATGTTGTGTTTTTTATTATGAATCTATTAGTTATGGGACCAATTAAAGTGATATTAGGCGCATTTTTCACGGTTGAATAGAGCTGAAAAGAATTTACAGGTCAAAAGAGTTATTTAAAATGTGGTAACTGACGAATTATCTGCAACTCATCTTGCTACCAGTTGTTTATAAAAAATATATTTTATATTCGATATTTTACATGACTGTCCCAGTCCTCTTAGCCGAGCGGAACTGTCTTAATATTAGGATCGGAGTTAGTGTTCGTGTGTCGTATGATAGATATCGTTGCAGGAAATTAAAATGATCCGTAAAACAAAATTGTGTCTTTGTGTCGTATGAACGAATCTGCACTAAAACTAAATTTAGATTCATATCGTACATCGAATCATTTGTTTTGTCAGTTGTCAAAACGAAAGTACGGTTTATATTCAAATGCATTATTTTTCTCTTTCCAGGATATTGTTTTAGTATGCTGATGCTGCATTAACAAATGTAAGTGTATATGAAGTGAAAACACCAAAAATAAACAACGGTTGCGATAGACACCCATATACTGTTAGATGCGTCTAATATCACTTTAATTTTACAAATGATGTTACATATAAATTGACACCCACATTACATCTAAAGGGAACATCTGAAAAACACCCAGTGTTTACTTATATATTATATATAGTTTAAACTACTCATAATTATGTTTATATTTAAATGGTTGCCATGCACCGCGATTTAGAAATCCAGACTGTGCCATAGCACAATGCATCGCACGTTAGCTTTCAGATCTTTCTATTTTAATATCAGATTACTGCATGCGATCTAAAAATGTTTTCACATAGATGAATAATCAAAATATGTATGGGAAAATTATAATAATGTTGACATGCTAAGCAATGCAATACATGATGTTACAAATTATTATTACTGTGTATAAAATTAGGGTATACAAGATATGTATGTATTTCTTTATTTCTTTATTTATTTATTTATTTATTTATTTATTTATTTATTTATTTATTTATTTATTTATTTATTTATTACACGCGACTATTGTCATACTGAACAAAGACCAATAGGGATTCTATACGCAATTACTTATACAATTTTTTAATTCTTTCAGGACTTTGTTTATTTAAGGTCTTTTGACTATTTAAATACTTAATGTACTTTATTATGTCATTTGCTGATCCGACTGTCTATGAATAATCGCAACTTGTAGACGATGCTTTTTGGCATGCATCAAAATAACATGCAACCCGGTCGTTCACATGGAATACTTCAAAGTATATTTTGCTTAGTCGGTTTTGATACCCTCGGTTTGTATTGAGGAATCAATTTGTCCCCTATGTTTTATTGAATATTTTGAAATAACATGTTGCAAAAGTAAGCCCTCGTGAGATGACGCGTAGCACAAACAACATGACAACATTCAAGGTCATTTGTGGATTTGAAAGGTCAAAATACAGCACGCAGTTGTCGAGATAGGGCTTGTGTGTCGCGCACAAGAACCATCTCTATCATCAAGATAAAAATGATACCAAGAGGCCAACGGTTATAGTACTGTAGTTTCTGTTTCACTGGGTAAGACGTGACACCGGATATTGGCTTATTATCAATACACATTATATACCTTTCAATGCCAAATAATATAACCACCATGAGTAAATCACCGATCTCAAGTATTATGTTCATTCTTCAAACACAAGTATTATGTTCATTCTTCAAACACTTCATTTGCGAAGACCATAACATGCTTATTTTTTGATATTGCATGATATATCGGGTATATGAAGAGTAAATTATCAGTAATTACATATAAATATAAACTGCTTGCTATGAAAATGCAGGTGCTCGTTTGATTGTATCAAGTTTTATGAGTGTTTGAATATAAATGAAACAAAAAATGAATCTATAGATTGGTACTGATAAAAATATGTACACCAAAATTCAGCTTCTTAAGTTGCCTATAAGACACGTTCTGAGTTTTAAACAATACTAAAAAGTAGACGGACTATTGCATGCTCGTGTACTGAGTATTGTATTGTATCAAAAGTCATTCGACTGTGTGTTCGGTAACGAGATGTATCCATTGTTTATGATTAACATGATATATATTAAGCGTTCTTAAATACAATGTTGCATTTCAAAACCAATATATTGAATTCATATGTTCTATTCAATAAAATCTGGTATATATTTTGCTGTTAAAGACGGCTTGTACTTTACAATGCTGATTCTATTGTGATAATATTTTCAGAACGGTTAAAAAAGTTGCAGTTCTTCTGCACTGTGTATCTTAACAATTAATTATTATAATTGTAATCAAATGTGGCGTGTTCTGAGAAAACTGGGCAAAATGCTTATGCGTAAAGTGTCATCCCAGATAAGCCTGTGCCGTCCGCACAGGCTAATCCGGGACGACACTTTCCGCCTAAACTAGATTTTCGCTAAGAAGAGACATCATTTAAACCAAAAATTCCATAAAAGCGGAAATTGTCGTCCCCGATTAGCCTGTGCGGACTGCACAGGCTAATCTGGGATGACAATTTACGCACAAGCAGTTTGCCCAGTTTTGTCAGAACACGCCACAAATATAACTCAGAATGACGATGCTATGAGATAAATGTTAATTTACACTTGTGTGTTTTGTAATAAATTTTGGTCTGCGTGTGAGACTAGGCTAATTTACACTTGTGTGTTTTGTAATAAATTGTGGTCTGCGTGTGAGACTAGGCTAGCCAGCAACCGGTTTAAGCCCCAAATTCGTTGTTACAATAACCGTTCCAAGGCGATGACCCTAGAAATCATCATTGTGGTAAATTTGATTTATATATCGTATTCTTTACACTTGTAATTGTGCAAGTGCAATTTGAAATTAATTCAGGGCTGTGTGTGATGTTTGGCTAGCCTTAAAAACTATTTAAACCTCAAATTGACCGTTCCAAGGCGGTGAACCCAGCTTTAATCATTAGTTTATGTTTAATGTCCTATGGTTTGCATTGTCTTGGTTTGCCGACGTAACTGCTAATGTGTTTTAAAAATTAAATAAAGACGAGCGGACAAGAATTTCTTTCCTCATTTCCTATGTACAGCTTGTGACAAAATAGGGGACTATTACACGGTCAGTATTTTACCAGTCCTTTTTACTATTGAAAAATGAGGCATTTTTGTAAGAATAAAAAAAAACTTGTGCAAATGTTAATTTCCATTTGCAATGCAAAACTTGGCGTCATTACGTGACTTGTGATTTTAAACCAACACTGAACTTTAAGTCGGGATTGCATTACTGTAAAATTGTGTGCATGCACGTTTGCCGTTACAAAGCTATATGAGCACGTGATATTTACCAACAAAAAAGACGTGTTCTTACATTTCATTCAAGCATTTCCTATTGCACATGTTCAGGCTTGTATAATTACAAATTCAGGATGTTTTCTATTTGCCATTTTTCTCCTCGAATGA
This sequence comes from Dreissena rostriformis, assembly GCA_007657795.1. Taxonomy (NCBI): domain Eukaryota; kingdom Metazoa; phylum Mollusca; class Bivalvia; order Myida; family Dreissenidae; genus Dreissena; species Dreissena rostriformis. Next base: position 203,153 of record VMBQ01000257.1, read on the forward strand.
CGTGTGTTGGGAGAATGATATGCGAAGGGAAGGATGCAGATGAATTATAAGTGCTTTATTTATTTTAACAGTTCAGTTGCAAAAGCTTGTGATTGACATTTCTGGCAATTAAAAATCTATTCTAAATAGATGAGTCTGTTGTCTGTCTTAAATGCAAAATGCAAAATAATGTCTTTATTGCCCTAGACATTTCTGAAATTGGCTTTTCAGTCTTCTTTTCAGACTCAATTGTCTAAAGTAAAAAAAAATTCTCCTGATCTTCACATAACTTAATGAAGCAATTTTAGGCACAAACTCTATTTATAGTCAAGTTATCGGCCAATTTGTCCCAAATTAATATTCATTTATAGCCATTTTTTTATTTTGGCAATTTAATATTTATCTATTCTCTAGATAGTTTTTACCATTTCGTGAACGTTATTGCAGGGCCGGCTCCAGAAATTGAATCGTCAGCCTTGCACCCAAGGAACGCTCATTGATTGATTTATTGATTGATGAATCGATCGATTTACTTATTGATTTACCTATCTTTGTTGATTGATTGATTGCTTGATTCGCTGATAAGAAATGTTTCAGAAACAAATGATACAATACTGATCAAATTGCATATTGGTACAATACAAAATATGACAAACTTGTTTGCTCCACGACACAAAAACTGTCCATTGTTTCATCTGAGACACATATACAAATAATACTCTGTTATTATCGCTTTATATTTAAGGTCTCATATTGGTCATACATAATACGCTTGAACGTGTTCTATAAATGTTTTGTTTTAAGGCAAACTAGCAATAACTTAGCGCCGTGTTCTCACAAACACAATACGTTTATGCAAACTAAATACATTGAATTTTTCGCTATTATGTGCATACGGACATGACTACATGGAATAATATGGGCTGGCCAATATGGGACCCGTATGTTAATGTTTGCTGGGTAGACATATATATTAAACAATTTGTAAAATCTTCTATGAAACCACAAGCGCGAACCGTTTGTTTATAGACACAATTATTTTCGAAAGCGTTCATCTACACAAACTCAAACGTGCAGGCTTGTTCCTGATGATATGAAGTTGGTTAAGAGCGATTTGTATCATCCTATATTTAAAATAACAAATGTCGTGTGTCTTTTTCAGCTAATACATGCTTTAACATCATGCTACATATTTCGCGAGGGTGTGTATGTGTGTGTTACAGATTCCAGTTAATTCTTGTATGTGATCTAATGCGCTTATTATATTAGCGTGGGCGTTCGGCCAATATTGTGCGATAAATTGTCGATTTTATGAGCTGAACACGTTGGCCGAGATTCATGTGCATAACTTCTTACTATCATTAACAACTGCACTGTGCGGTTCATTGATGTACAAATGTTTATTATTCGCGAGACTGCCTTCATGATCTCATGCAGACGCATGTGCATCACAGCACGGAAGCCTTTACCAATCAATTAGCAGAATCATCGTTACCAACATTACGTCGATGAAGAGCAATTAATCGGCTATTCAACCCAAAGTATTTGAGTTAAAAACATTGCATGATTCAAACATTTTTTTCCAATAAAAACGTTTGTCTGTTAAAACAAAGACATAGATGTTCGTTTCCATTACAGGAATGCTTTCTCTATGAAAGGGAAATCTGTTATATACATATAATTTGGAAATAGTTCAATCATGCATATTTTAAAATGCGAACAAAAAATACCACATATTGATATAAAATGGTGTTGGCGAATCGACATTGACATACAAATCTATGCTGAGAACATACCTGGAATATAATATTTAAAGATGCAGGAACGTTCACGCTTGCCTGAAAGACCATACTTAAATCTGCCAATGACATATTTTGAGCGAGCTTGTGTGAAAAGCATCATCGTCATTCTTGCGTCTTTAATCACATTTGAGGACCACCAGCATTGTGATGAATCGGCAATAACACAGGTAATTGCTGGCCATATCTTGAACCGTCTTTGTTCATATATGCAGAAGGTTATTTGCACTCTGTAGAAAACGTTTGAAAATTGATTCAAATTTCCATTACCTTCATGTTTTGTGACCCCACAGCCACACAAATATTTTGGGAAAGGACATAGTCGTAGCTTGTTCCGCTTAACTGTCTTAACCAGGTTTTATCTGTTTTAACAGCCAGTGAAATATTGAACCCCCGCAAATATCCCCGATAAATAATTGCTCAATTACTCTCAGGCCACGTGCAAATATATGAACACGTAGAGATGTGTTATTTCTTTTAAAATGTCACGCTCTTTTGTTTGCCCCAAAAATGTGTGCATAAAAGAACTTCTATTAGTGAACGACACTTTAGCACTGTTTGACACGAGCAAAATACTCATTAATTTCATTTTAATTAAGTATGGTCGCACTGAAATTCGGGATTGAAGTATTAAAAATACATCTGACTTTATCCATCGTAAGTGGGCGAATACGAAGTTTAATTATATAGTGTGTTAGTAGCACAACACGTGGGGGACGTATACGCTGTTTAATTGTATAAATTCGTTAGTAGCATAACACTTGGGGTAATACGAAGTTTAATTATATAGTGTATTAGTAGAAAATCACGTGGGAGACATACGCTGTTCTGTTGTATATTTTTTGGAAGCATTACAAGTGAGAAGAATACGCAGGTTGTTCGTGTATACGAAGAACACCACGTGGGATGAATACGCCATTAGGTATTCGAGAAGATTGTTCAGGCATTAATAATGGGCTGACGTCATAAATAAAAAGAGTCAACATGCAAAAATGAAACTGACGATATATTATTACAACTAGAACAACAAAACCACTACCGAAACAAAATACCAGACCATTATATTTCCTGAACAGCAAGAACGAACATCATGTTTTCGATTTCTCTACCAACATATATTGCAAACTGTGTGTCTGTGCCATTGGCTATTTGGAACGACATGTTACCTTGATGAATTCTTATACATTACAACAATACATACATACTCTGTATGAAAATTTAGTATATAGGTGACTTAGATCTTTAAATTATTTGCGTTGTCTTGAAGCCACTGAGTATATGCATGCTCTTTAGTGCGTTTTAATTTATTGTGTCTAATTATGAAGTGGGTCAAAGATAACGATTGCATGTAATGTCATACATTTGTGCGGGCATCTATTTCCTGTTCTTATTAGTTTAATGTAACCAATGTCATTGATTTACCTATGTAGATAAGTTCCCCATTACTCCACCGGGTGGAAACGTTTACTGGACATCGCCACGAACGGCGAGAGGCTGAAAGAAGTGATAAGATTCAAGAGCTTGTGATCAACCCTGCCCAAGGATGGTACCAAAACCAATGAGGGCAAAATAAGAATTGCCATGGCGACCGCAGCGATGGCCAGACAGCTCCATCAGCTTCCCCACCAAGCACAGGCTCTTCAAGTCCCTCATAGTCTCAATCGTACTGTACGGCTGCGAGACATGGGCACTTTACACAAACACAGAACGCAGGATACAGGCCTTTATACTCAATTGTCTACATCTGCGACGTGGAGCACAAGACCGACAACTGACGAGTACGTCCTGAACATGACAGAACACTTATTGGCCCGCAAGAATACCGTGGCGACCATCAAACAACGAAAGCTGGCTTGGTTTGGGCACGCCACCACGTGGCTTTGCCCTGCACCCACCAGGGACCCCAGCGGCCCCCGGGACCCCCAGCAAATCGTTTAATATCCCGCCCCCTAACCAGAAATCCTGGATCCGCCCCTGGCTACTCCCAGCAGCCCTCAACAGACCTGACTGGCGGAGGATATCTGTGTCGCCGTCCCTCATTTCCTTACACCGACCACGGGAATGTTAATGATGATGATGATGAATGCTTTAGAGTCACTTTATGCATATTAAGAAACACTAATTTCGCAATCTCATTAAATATCGCTCAAATAATTATAATTGAATTTTCAGCCGCAAACGTTCAGAATTGACTGAGATTTTTTACGGAACACCGTTAGGGCAATCGTGGTGACACATTAAAATTCTGAGGGCGAGAATGCGACAACGCGAGAGTACGATGATGACGACAATTCGACAATACGATGACGACAGTGCGACAATACGATGGCGAGAATGCGAGAACGCGATGGCGAGAATGCGAGAACGCGATAGTATGATGACGACAATGCGACAGTGCGACAATACGATGGCAACGGTGCGATGGTACGATGGCGACAATGCGTTAATCATATCGTACTGTCGCCATCGTATCATTGCATTCTCGCCATCGCGTTCTCGCATTCTCGCCATCGTATTGTCGCACTGTCGTGATCGTATTATCGCATTCTCGTAATCGTAATCTCGCGTTCTCGCATTCTCGCCATCGCGTTCTCGCATTCTCGCCATCGTATTGTCGCACTGTCGTCATCGTATTGTCGCATTCTCGTCATCGTACTCTCGCGTTCTCGCATTCTCGCCCTCTGGATTTTTATGTGTAACCATGATGGCCCTAACGGTATTCCGTAGTTTGTTGGTCAAAATGGTGGAATAATGC
>VMBQ01000257.1:208885-255271 GCA_007657795.1 Dreissena rostriformis
TAAAAACTCAGTATCACTGGAGGTCAGGTACATCAATGTGTCCAATGCTGCACTGCATCAATAATACATACATAAACATTTAGTGGGTAAAACCACAATTCTAAAACAAGATGTGTTTGTGAAACACTATGTCCCCTATTGCGATTTTGACTCGTATATTTGACCTTTGACCTTGAAGGATGGCCTTGACATTGACCTTACACCACTCAAAATGTGCAGGTCCATGAGATACACATGCATGCCAAATACCAAGTTGCTATGTTGAATATTGCAGAAGTTATGGCCAAAATGAGCGATTTTGACCCATATAATTGACCTTTGACCTTGAAGCATGACCTTGACCTTGACCTTTCAGCACTCAAAATGTGCAGGTCCATGAGATACACATGCATGCCAAATACCAAGTTGCTATGTTGAATATTGCAGAAGTTATGGCCAAAAAGGAGCGATTTTGACCCATATAATTGACCTTTGACCTTGAAGAATGACCTTGACCTTGCCTTTTAGCACTCAAAATGTGCAGCTCCATTAGATACACATGCATGCCAAGTATCAAGTTGCTATGTTGAATATTGCAAAAGTTATGGCCAATGTTAAAGTTGGCGCAAACAGACCAACCAACCAACAGACCAACAGACGAACAGACAGACAGGGCAAAAACAATATGTCCCCCAGTATATACTGGGGGACATAAAAATCAAACACTTCACTGTTACGTTAGCTGTAAACTATTTATTTGAACAATAATCGTTTTAGAAAGAAGACTTTTTTAAAACGGAAATACGTGTACATTTTTCTCTAAAGCAATCATTTGTGTAAATTATTGCTAATTTTATTAAATTCAATTATCTTGGTCTATAGGGTTCACACAGTGACAGCATCGGGCGCAATTTTCCTCCGGAGGTCGGCCTTAAAGGTTAAAGGGAGGAGGAGTGTAGTGTGCTTGGACTAGAACCAGCCGCCCGGTTATCTCAGTTGGTAGAAAAATGTGCTGGTGGTTGTGGGTTCGAGCCACTCATGAGCGGACTCCGTGGTAACTTTAGTTAGTTTAAATCGTGACGTTTGTAGGAATTAATGCGTATGCATGAACGAACGAACAGACGTACAAATGTACTGGGCGGGACAAAAGTTCAATTGAGCAACAAAAAAGTATCAATCTAGAGCAGGCATGACTTTCATACACTAAATCTACTGTATTTGTTGTAAAAAAATCTGTTCTGCAAACAATAGGGCCATGTTTGCCCCACAGCGCTCACCAGAGGTCATGGTACCGGGGTACACCAATTCTCGAAGACCTTACCTAAATGTGAGGGGACAAAAAATCTCACTTTACCACAATTGCGAACGACAACTGCTATTTTGACAGAAACATCGAGTCAATTGGTATTCATCGATGCTTTTTACATTGAACTATTTTAACTTTAAAAGGGGGCTTTTGCACCGTATGCATGGATATTTCCGCCTTTGCTCGCGATATTTCCGCTTTCTATCATGATAATTCTGCTTTCTATCGAGATATTTCCGCTTTCTTTCGTTATATTTCCGCTTTCTATCGGGATATTTCCGCGTTATATCGTGATATTTCCGCTTTCTTTATTGTTTGTATCCCTAGGATCTATACTTTCTGAGATCATTCAAAGACAAAATGTTCATTCGACGATGTAAACGACCACCATTTTTGTTAAAAATGTGGACGTTTTGATAAATAAATGTCCATTTCCAAGTGATCGATTACACACATATACATGTATGTACATCGCTTTAAAATATCGATTTTCATATCAAAGGAGATTCAAAATTTGTGCAACGATTGTCAAAAATTGCAGAGTCGAACTTTTTAATATGCGAACTGGTCGTTCGCATATTAAAAAGTTCGACTTTGCAATTAGGACTAGGAAAGTTTTACAAACGACCCCACGTTTCACATCAAATGAAGCAAAAAATCAAAACAATAACAAAAAACTTCATGTTTAAGATGGACCATTCCAATCCGCACAAAGTCACATAATTCGTATGCCGTTATTGTGAGCATGGGTTCAGGTAAATAACCCATTTATGCCTAGTGGACTCTCCCATCCTTCTAAACTGGATCAATGTATTTCCAAAATTAGGGATGTCTAGTATATTTATTTCTATATTTAGAATATTTCTTACAGAAATTCCTTTAAGCAAACAGCGCAGACCCTGATGAGACGCCGCATCATGCGGCGTCTCATCTGGGTCTACGCTGTTTGCCAAGGTCTCTTTTCTAGACGCTAGGCATAAATGGGATAAGTCACCGCGCCAGCATGAAATAAACTACAAAGGGGCAATGATTAGGTACACTTACATACAGCAGGGCGAATCAATCTTGATACATCGACTATCTCCGGAATCCTCCGTAAGATGTAATAAATCGTCACCTGATCCAGAGTGCAGGGCAAATCAAATACCGATAGGTAAATGTACGCTAATTCTGAAACGGTTAAGTTTACAATTTTCTCAAAAAAAAAGAATCGTGATTAATTCTGAATAGTCTGTACCAAATACTGTTAATAACTAACTGATTAAATGAATATTTGTACGGTGATGCACATGGCTGAATAATCGATAGTCTACTGAAATCTTGAAACTAATAATATATTTTTCGACGTTGATAGAACTGTACACAAATTTATCTTAATTATTAGATATACAAAAAATATATAACCACTTTCAACACGTATTTACAAACATTTAAGACGTGTGTGAAGTAAGCCTATTTAGCAAGTTTAGTACGTAGGTTGAATCATGCATCATATTTAGCCTATTTAGCTTCTTTAACAAGTTCAGTACATAGGTTGGAAAAAACATGATGATTAGCCTATTAAGTATATTTAGCAGCCTTTTCAGCCTATTTAGGAGGTTTGGTACATATTTTGAAAAAATAAATCCAATAAGCATATGTACCAGTATTTTCCGCCTATTAAGCGACTTTAGCAAGTTTATTACATGTACATGTATATTATAAAATACATCCTATTTAGCATACCACGCTTATTAAGCAGCCTTTCAACAAGTGTATTAAATAGGTTGAAACAAACATCCTATTTAGGCTATTTAGAAACCTATTCAGCCTATGCAGTCTTTTTAGCTTTTTAGCAATCTTATTAAATAGATTGAACCATTCATCATATTATTTAGCCTATTTAGCAAGCCTTTAATAAACCGTATTGTTGTTGAAAAACAGAACGAAAACGCTTTCGAGTAGACTTGATTTTTAGAGCTAATGCGTTTTAACACTGCTTACGCTGACTCGGGCAACTCGGACTCGCTGTACCAGCACCGTCGACCCGCGCCAGTGTTTACGCTAGCGGGTAGGTGTGAGTGTCCCTCGCAATAAAACTGGGGAGCCTTGCCAGAGTTTGAGAAGACAGACAAACAGACAGAGCGTCAACAACATTAAAACGTCCTAGCTCTATAAATCAAGTCGAATGAACAGTGATGTCTTTCTGCATACCAACAGCAGTACTGCTTACCAAGGGAAACCAACGACAATCGAACATCACAATTATCTCTTTAAGCACACCTATCTAACGTAAATTTAAAACAAAATCACTTATCTTTGTATTTACAGCAGTGGCAGGGATGACATGTCAACGATCCATACTTCAGTCTTTTAACTGTGCCCTCCAGCAGTTGGTCGTGGTGTATCCGATCCCGTCGCGAGTTACTGTCTGTATCCAAATAAACGGACAGCTGTTCGAAAAAAGATATGCTAGAGATGACACCCATTACGAATATCGGATACAGACAAAGGACGTGTCGCCAATATATTTTGTCCAAAACTATTGATTAAAGTTTTAAAGTGTTCCAAATCACAATGTACTATAATTTTTCCAAATTAGTTGCAGCGCGACACCCTTTTATTTACGATCAAAATGGTCAGTTTTGAAAGTTCAAAAGCAGTGGATTCCGTAAAAGTAGTCATACATATTTGGGCGCACAAGTGATTGTTAAATGGTTATCGCTTCCATGTGGAAAACAACAAACATATAAATGTGTGTTTATGTTCTGCTTAAATTTAGTAATATTCTCGTTGTTTTCAATACTTTTGGCGGTATTTTAGTCAACAAATTATTGTTTCGTTCTTATTCGTGTTGCGTGATAACTATGTATTATTTTCAATTTCCTTAACCAAACTCTAAAACACTAATCACACTTACAAGCACTGAATTGCAAAGCACACGCAAATAAGGCATAAATTATAAACCTTTATGTTAACCTTATCAGGTGAACTACACATCCATCAAATTCAATATTCCAACAAACAATGGTCAACCTGATCAAGTTTCACACATTAATAAACAACCTGATCAAATCTCAGAAAGGTGTTACGTGCCACTGGCTCAAATAAAAAAAAAATGAAGTAGTGGTGCAAAGATGGACACTATCCATTGTATTCAATACAGCAATTATCAGCTTATTCACACAACTGAAGCATAGTGTCGAACTGATAATGTATGATTTAAAAAAAAAGAATACTTTACACATTTTGTTATTTTAAAAGTCTTCATTAACTGAAGTCCTATGAGCTAATCCTAGGCTTGAAAGAGTATGTAACGTATAATTATTATATCAAAAAAATAATCGCTGAATGATATTTGGATGCGCCAGTCGAAGTTCAACGAATCCTTTAGAGGGACTTGTTCACAGATTTTGGCATGTTTTGAAGTTTGTCATTTCATGCTTTAAACTGATTAATTTAAACATCGGAACTAAATAGCTCCAATAAAAAATACAAGAAGAAAAAGTAAAGATAGAAAAAAAACGTAATTCACACGTGGACTCGAACCACTGACCATTGGAGTAAAAGTCTAGCAAACCGTGTTATGTCACAAAATATAACGATAACAACAGAACTCTCCAAATCATTCAATCGTTTCGCGTTTGTAAGGCTTTATTATTTTCAGGTGGTATATCGTCAAAATATGCATATAATGGATATTTAAGAGCATGGTAAATGTTCAGCATTACTGTTTCCTCGCAAATATCATAATTACAAAGAAAATGTGCAGATATGAAACATTTTTTTTTTCAATTCTGTCAATTTACCAAAATGTGAACATGTCACTTTAAACGTTAACACACAAATAGTGATATATATTTTTTAGTTTGGCCGCACACTGTCAGATCGTCCAGGGAATATGTTTTTACTTGATCGGGCGTAGGTTTTATACTTTTGAACATCGTCCAATTTCGAATAAGATCGTGGCGGCATATTATGCCACGAAAGGAACTGAGCAATGTTCAATTATCGTCAAGGTATCGGACAAAGACTGTACAGCCATCGGACGGCCACATGCACAGTCATCCAATGGCCCTAATTTACGGGCGGCGGCATAAACTCGATTCACCTTTCAGTGAAATTCTTTGGCAATAATCCTGCATGCTCGACAGCCCTCACAATTACATCGATACATTTATACTGAGAAAGATTGAAATGCATGCCCCATTAGTAGTTCATTATACTGATTGTCATGTGAAATCAATATAATTCGGATTGAATCGTTGAATCGTAAAATATATAAATACAAGCAAATTCGTTGAATGGATATCCCCCGACAATTTCAAAATTTGTGACAGACAGACGGACGGACGGACGGACGGACGGACAACGCCAATTCTTTATCACTCCGCCTTTGGCGGGGGATAATAAAAGTGACATTGACTCACCGTTTGTGATCCATTTATCACAACCCACTCAACAGACCCCGCAGACTCGACGCAAGCAAGAACGCAGGACAGAAACATACGTTTGATGAAACTTTGATAAACTGTTTGAAAGAAAAAAAAATCTCTAGCTTGTCTTTGCAGAACCAAACGATTGCTGTAAGCCAGGACCATAAACACGCTTTGTCTGTCTTCCAGTCTGTGCTATATTTGTTATACCATTTGAAGCAATAATAAATAATAATTGTTATTGTTATTATTGGACAACAATTTTACATCACCAATTAAACTACCGAGTATATTTTTTCAATATATTTCACGATTCATTGTAATAAAGCATAATGATATACATATACGTATATATATCTCAATTAGCATGTTAAGAACATTTGAAATCTAGAATGGTTGTTTTGATGTGTCGATAGCCTTACATACATTCGAATAACAAAGATACAATCTAAAATGCATTTGAAGCAATTAAATGACATTATTTTTCTTTTGTGTCCGGTTTTCCAATATGACAACTTTTTAATACCATGTTAAAAACTGGATTGACGGGAAATACATCCGCACCTGTATATCAATGCCATTCGGAATACCGTAAGGGCCATCGTTGCTACACATTAAAATCCAGAGGGCGACAATGCGAGAGCGCGAGAGTACGATAACGAGAATGCGACATTACGATGACGACAGTGCGACAATACGATGGCGAGAATGCGAGAACGCGATGGCTAGAATGCGAGAACGCAATAGTACGATGACGACAATGCGACAGTGCGACAATACGATGGCGACAGTGCGATAGTACAATGGCGACAATGCGATAGTCATATCGTACTGTCGCCATCGTATCATCGCATTCTCGCCATCGCTTTCTCGCATTCTCGCCATCGTAGTGTCGCATTGTCGCCATCGTATTGTCGCATTCTCGTCATCGTACTCGCGCGTTCTCGCATTCTCGCCCTCTGGATTTTAATGTGTTACCACGATGGCCTTAACGGTATTCCGTAATGCCAATACTTACAGTAACGAGAACACGAATACCTGCAGGAATCAATGAAATGACACGCATTATTTATATGCTATACCCTTGATAATGTCACAGCAACTGTGTCCGTATGACAAGCCGACTTAATACATATTGGACTTGTCCTTCACAAGTGCTTGAACGCTGTAAAGGTCTTCGTCACATATATACTGAATAACATACTAGCGAATTTCTTATGTTTTCACCATGTGTGCATCGACCAAAACACGCAGTGCTGCAATATTTCAAAATAAAGCGATGTAACCTAGTCGTTCACAAATTACCAAGGACACAAACAAGATCAAGGGTAGATTAACCGAATAAATGACGTTTGATCGGTTCGTGGAATTAAATGTTCCCATATTTGCATGATCATGTTACGTAATGCTTTGTTGTTCTAATGGTAATACTATGCCGCAAGTTTCATTGCCGCACGTGTGGATGTGTTTTTTTACGGAATCCGGATAGTGCCATCTACAATCTCGCCCTTCTTTCATCAAGGGCGACACACGACACACGAAGCGATACACGATATTTTACGCGACACACGAAGCGACACACGATATTGTGCGCGATACACGAAGCGACGCGCGAGAATGTACCACAAAATATCGCTACCTGCACAAGGGCGATATTTCGTGGTACATTCTCGCGCGTCGCTTCGTGTATCGCGCATAAAATCGTGTGTCGCTTCGTGCGTCGCGTAAAGTATCGTGTATCGCTTCGTGTGTCCTGTGTATAAGACTCGAAACTTTGTTTATAATATGGTATTGAAAAGCTTATGTTTATGTCACGAGCTAATAGATTTACTACGTATCCGTAAATTGTCGATAGTAAACTTTGTTTTAAGTGTAGTGTTCTGAGAAAACCGGTCATAATGCCTGTGCGTAAATTGTCATCCCAGATTAGCCTGTGCAGTTCGCACAGGCTCATCAGGGAAGACAATTTCCGCTTTAATGATATTTTTCGTTTAAATGAAGTCTCTTCTTAGCAAAAATCCAATTTAGTCGGAAATTGTCGTCCCTGATTAGCCTGTGCGGACTACAGGCTAATATGGGATGACACTTTAAGCACAAGCCTTTTTCCCAGTTTTCTCAGAACACGCCACATATGTCACACCATAGCCATGTAATTATTTATAGTAAAGTGCAGGTTCGTCTTCTATGCACAGATTGGGCTGATGTTTGAAACAGACAAACGCGTCGTTTCGTCATCTTTCTATACAATCAAACTGTAAAAATGATCAAATAGTCTCATAGAGAGCAAACTGTTTTAGTTATTTTTAGATTACAGTATAAAAGGCAGTAGCTATTTTCGAAAACATACAGTCGATTGGTGTATATCGGATTTTAGTGAGTAATGGATAGGTTAAAAGTTTTTTGCAAAATACTTTTATTTATGTTAAGATTTATAGTTTTCTATGAATTGAATTCAAAAAGGCTATCATTGTTAAGTCGATTCATGTTTTTGTTGACGTGTGTCAATGTTTACAACTGCTTCTTTTTTCGAAAGCAAAACAATGTTACGTAATGTACGCCGTTTTTGTGACGACAGGAAAAGTGCAGACGTATGGTTTCTTGAGTTTTGCAGATTTTGTTTGGTAAACATAATGCTCATTGGTGTAATATTTTAGTATTATGTATCCTTTACAAAAGTAAGAAGGCTCAGAAACTAAATTGATGCGTGCCATGGATATAAAAAAGCATGAAAGCTGCAACTCGTGGTTTAGTGAGTAACGGACATGTGGTGACCTATATTCAGGAATGTGGGGATTGTCTCAAAATAAATATAAACTCACTTGAAGATGTCCGATACACATGTGGTTAGCGTGTGGCTATGATATTTATTAGGAAAAACATCATTTTGAATGAAAAATAATCATATTGTAACGAAAAATCGATTCTTCTGAAAAAAAAATTTCACCATCAAATCTATATAATTATATTTATAACAAGGTATTCAACTCAAAATGACCCGAATATAGGACGCATTGCTTTGAACAGCCATTACTTCATCAATTGTGTAGTGATTTCCATGAACTCGGTCTTATTAAACGCAGAAATGAATTTCCTTTCTGGAAATGTACATACCTTGCAATATTTTTTTACAAATGCTAGGTCAAATTTCAAGAAATTACACGATACACATGTAATCTGTAAAGACCTAAGCGATCCGGTAATGGCTGAATCAGTGTACCATGAAATTCGCGCTGTAAACAAATAATATTTGTCGGAAATATAAAACCGCTGGCATGTTTCAATAGGAAAGACATTTGTCTTTCGAGGTTTAATGGTTTAATTACTGAATGCATGATGTATGCGTTGAAATGAGACTCGAGGTCCTTAGCTATCCGTTATACACCACTCGACTGTATCTGAAACCCATTTAACGACACTGAATACATATAAAATAAAGATGTTGCATTTTTAAATGTCAACTATAACCTAGTTTAACACAGAAGATTTTGTTCATTAATGACAAATACGAGTATTGTGTCACGTTTCCGGTTAAATTACAGTTTATGCGTACTAAGGCAAATGTTAATGTATTCAACCTTAACTTTCACTCCTTATAATGTAAAAGACAGCGGTGTTACAACATAAAATGATTGTATAAGGATAACCCGACACCAATCAAATTACAGGGGATATCAATTTTCCACAATATGCATCACCAAATCAGCAATTGCAAATACATATTGTTTTATGTATCTGACAACCGGGAGATCGTACCATCAGTCTCACTGATAATCTAAATAGTACAACCCTAATTGGGGGTGACTTTAACCTTGGGGACATAAATTGGAAAAATAAAACTGTAGACTCTAATGCTTCACACCCAGGAGAATGTAACACAATTTTATCCTTTGCAGATACTCATTCATTAAACCAAATAGTTGATGAACCAACAAGACTATCTGATACCACCAAGAAATGTCTTGATTTGTTTTTCTTATCTAATCATTCTTTAGCCGAAACAGTTAAGGTCATACCAGGTTTTAGTGATCACTGCATCCCTTTTGTTGATATTTTATCTTCTGCTAGAATAAATCGGAAAGAGAAACGGAAAATACTTCTGTTTGACAAGGCAAACTGGTCCGAATTTAAAACTGGTTAAATAAATTTTATAAATGTAAACAATATTAATGATATGAATGTCCAGAAGCTTTGGGACAATTTTAAAGTCTGTCTGAACACACTTATTGAAAAAAACATACCAACTAAAACTGTTTCTGGCAAGCAGCATCTACCATGGCTGAATTCCGACATTAAAAAGCTAATGAAAAACCGTGACCGCATTTATGGTAAAATGAAAAAGACTAAAAATTACACTTTACTTCCAAAAATCAAGAAGATCAGATCACTAATACAAAAGAAAAGTCGTAACTTGTATTGGGACTATATGAACAACATAATATGTGATGAAACAGAACATAAACATGGGACAACTAACCGTTTTTGGGGGTTCATAAAAAGCCTAAAAAATGACTCATGTGGTGTAGCACCTCTGAGGGATGATGGGGTCTTAAAATCCAACCCCAAAGAAAAAGCTGAAGTTTTAAATAAACAATTTTCTTCTGTCTTTACTAATGACACAAACAGCTCATATCCAGATCTTGGTAATAGCCCGTATAAAAACATGCCATCAATTAATATCACTGTAAATGGTGTTAAGAAACTCCTACTCAAACTGAATCCTTATAAGGCCGCAGGGCCAGATCAAATCAAACCCAGAATCTTACGGGAATGTGCAAATGAAATCGCACCAATTTTTACAGTCCTGTTTAACAAGTCACTTATTTCTGGCTCTGTCCCATCTGACTGGTCCATGGCTTTTGTAACTCCTATCTTTAAAAAAGGTGAAAAGTACCAAGCTAGTAATTACAGACCAGTCTCATTAACATGTATTGCCTGCAAATTGCTGGAGCATATCGTTGTTAGCAACATCTTAGACCATCTTGACAGCTTTAATATCCTGGTGGACAACCAACATGGCTTTCGAGCCCGGCGGTCTTGTGAAACCCAACTTGTGGGTTTTATCCATGACTTAGCTGCTACCATGCACAAAGANTTCCCCCCCCCCCCACGCATGGCCATAATGTATCAGTAATGAACATAGCCATTATTATAGAAGAAGAAAAAGAAGAAGAAGAAAGTAGTGCCCTTTAAATATCAACAAACTTGATTCAGAATCACTCGGCCTAGTGCTCATGTGAAATGTTTTAATGGCATTCCAAAAAGTAGATAATAAAAATAATTAATTTACAAATGTGAGCAATAAAAATTACATAAGTGTGCAGTACTTCAATATAAGTGTAAAACATAATAAAACTAAACCTGCATTAACAGAAACACATATCATATTCGGTTTATTTGAGTTAAAATGACTACCTTTTAATATATTTGGTTTATTTGAAAGACAAGACAACAACATTTTATCCTTATTTCATTTAGATTCAGTTTAAACATGCTTACACTTTATTGTGTTTTATTTAATTTTGATTAAAACCTTATCAAATTCAAACATGCATCAAGTTTTTTTTTAATAGCTTCCTTTGCATTGAGAGATATAGGCAAAAATAGGGTAACCGTGTATTTTTATAATTGTCAGATATTAGAGAGAATTTTCATTTGTATTGTTCGGCAAATACCAATTTCAGTTTGGTGCTCGATAATAGATACCGAAACAAGGTCAGACTAAGATTTTGTGAACAAGTGCATAGCGGCCCGCGAGAACTCTCAATCGCACATTCTCGTCCCTTTCCTTCAAACATCGGATAAGTACCGATTAATGATAATCTGATAAACGTTTTCCTGGGTGCGATCCCCAATGGGTTAGGGTTATCATGATCAGCATTGACAAGAAGTACTGGTTCTTTCCAGGAATGGGACTAGAGATTTAACTAAGTAGATTATTAGCCAATATACATGTACATGTACTGGTTTCATGTTAATAATGTACGGTCGGGGAGTTGTTTTAATGAAAGACGAGATGAGAAATTTCATAAAAACAATTTATAAAAATTACGAGTTTTACTCACGGTGATTCTTATATCGTGTATGGCAGTTATTACAGAACACATAGTCCTTGTCAATGTTTTCGTTTGTCGCCGCCAGTGAAGGATCTTTCAAACGCATGGAATCTGTATACACCAACTGCATGCCCATATTTGGGAATCTGGGTGAATTATGGAACTTTCATAAACACTAGGGGTGCAAATAAACTGGACAAAAGCCGAGCGTTGGGGTGGTTTTGAAAAAAAAATCAGATTAGAGAACCCTGTGCTCTTGAGATTCACGACTGCGGTTGTCAGCACGCGGGATTTGACAAATGGTTGTGAGCTGTAATTTACATCGAACCTTTTTGTTTCATACACACTTATTGATTGCTTACTTACATGGTCAATATATTATCTGTCAACTAACAAGTTCTATCTTTTGAACTCCTCATTGATTATTTAACACTGGATACCTATTGATAAAACTTTGCAATTGAAGAAGGCGATTTCATAATCTTTTACATTTGGATGAATCAGTCATCGAGAAAACAGGAAGTGAGACAGAATTTGAAATTTCGATGGACATTTTAGTTATTACAGAACTTCCAAAAGTATATCATAGATGGTGGGCTTCTCTTAATACTCTGCCATTTTCGGTTAACAAATCACGGTGTTTCAACAAATCACTGGATATACATGAGTAGATATGCAGTAACTTTCCTTTTATTTTATATTGCCTTTCGACCACGATAGAAGTTTACCAACACTATTTATAAGTATACACTTATAAAATAGCAAGCAGTTACAGTGCATTCATATTTTTGTTAATACTAGTATTATTCTGTGTATGAGTACATTTTTGTAAAATTGTTGAACGCAGCTTCAGATATGAAGTGTCCATACTTCTTGGAAGCAACGCATCTGTGTGGGATGTGCACCCCAAATTCTGATATTTTGTATTCAATAAAACTTCATTTGTTCTGGTAATATATCAACTCTTCACAAATGCCTTGGGTTCCTTATGTGAGATTGTTTACAAAGGCACATAATACTGAATTGCAATTTAAACGAATAATGCCAATAATGCCTCTTTGTTTTTACTGTGTTAAGTCACTGAACTATAATGTGTGACCAGACGTTTAGCAGAAATATGCGACATGGCGCATTTAGACATGCAAAATGAAATTTAAAGGTGTGCATGCAAAAAGTACTTTTTTATTTATAATAATAAACACATTCAATTGAAACCAATTAACATGGTATCACGACGTTGGGCAACTGACTTTGACCAAATACTTTTAACTTTAATTCAGGTTAAAGTGTGTTGACCCACGACTCTTAACTTTAATTCAGGTTAAAGTTTGTGTTATGGTACATATGTCTGTCAATGCATAAAACACTTTATTGAAAATTGAAACGACTTAATCTTTTGTGTCATTATGTGGGGTCACGGACTATGGTCCGTAACTAAGATCTGCACTGAAGCTGAATTAATGTTCTTTTTTGTACTTTTCAGAATGAATTACCTAGATAATAAAGTTCATTTTGCAACAATTCCATAAATCTGTACGCCTGCCTTAAAGAAATGCAATTTAAAATGTGCACATATGAAGGCACCTAACTTTGTCTCCATGTTTTCGACATATATTCGCATGAAAACTTCTCTTATATCTTCGGGGTTGTAATTTGAGGTCACTTACTAAAGGCTTTAACTCGGAGCTGATTTTTATTGTCCCCTACCGGTTTCACCGGAGGGGACTTATGGTTTGCGCTCTGTCAGTCAGTCTGTCACGCTTTTCTGGATCCTGCGGTAACTTTTAAAAGTTCTTCATATTTTTTCATGAAACTTGAAACATGGATAGATGGCAATATGGAGATTATGCACGTCATTTCATTTTGTTCCTACGTCAAAAATTCTCGTTGCTATGGCAACAAATATATATATAAAACAAATCTGACAATGGTGGAGCCGGTAGGGGACATATATTGCTTGGCAATATTCTTGTTATACGCATGTTTTGCTATCGACGCAGACTCATAGTCAAGTGGTGATATTGTCATGGAACAGCATGTCGTTCCTTTTTGGTATTATAATCAAACCCTTTCGTGTGTAACTTACTGTCGTTGGTTGTATTTTTATTTTTTTAAAGGGAATTGCACAGAAAGCAACTTTCCTAATCATTGAATTCGCATCAATGGTCAAATATATGCATAATACAATTATTGAAGGATGGTCATTTCTAAAAGGAAACCACAATAAAATATAAAACATCTCGGGCAGAGGTTGGGCAGACCGACTGAAAAGATTCCAAAATAATATTTATTACAGCAGTTTACAGCTGATATATTCGTTTTAAATAAATGGGACTAATGAATGCAAACACTAGTAGATAAGTGTTAACTCATTAGATGCATACCCCGTGTGTATTTTACTGCTTTGAACACATATGCTCATTTGTGGTTTAAGTAAAGACGATTTTTTTCATTCTAAACCGTACATGGAACCAACATTAGTATATATGTTTGAAATCAAATCAGCGTGTGCATTGTGCAATACATAACAATAAGGCAACTAACAAACGTTATGTTGTCAAGGCAACTTAACATATCTAGAACTTCAGGCGTAGCTGATTAGGATTGAGTTTTGATGAAAAGCAAACGTTATACAGTTGATGAACGTATAGCAATAAGTTTGTTGGAATTAAGAATAACTTTACTGTTGCATTAAACGGCTAAATACATATATAATAATAATACTAAACATGTCTATATCAGCCGAACATAGAGATAGACAATTTTGAACAATGCATTATTTTTTAGTAATGTAATATTCATTCATATGTTTAGATAATTATATTAGCTGCCTTCGTGTGACAAGAATATGACTACTAAATATAGGGGTATCGATTATAATAAATAAAGGTTAAGAACCCCGAGACAATTCTCAGTCGAGCTCTTCACCTTATCCTTAGATGCAGGAATAGTCTTCAGATACCCTTATTCTCGAACCATTTACATTGGTATGATTTGCATCTAAGCCAGTATTCAGTTAAGCGTTTTGGGTCTTCATGACCCTCTTGTTTCCTTCTTGCTGAAGTGCTGCATTTTTTGAGCCGGTCGGACATATTTAAATTTTATGTTTATATATATGTATATAATTTTAGTTATGTGTTTTTCATATGTTGCAAATATTGTGTATGTTCTGTTTTGCTCTGTCTTTTAATACATGCATTTGTCCGCACAAACTTTGACTTTTGGCTTTATTTTAATGTGTATCCTTATATTGTACATTTGTTTACATTTCGATCTCACCCCAACTACACAAAAGAGTGTTTTGTGCCAGTATCGTCAGTGGAAGAATGTGTAATGTCCTTTCTGGTTGCTGTCTATTCATTACGTTTATGTTTACCATATTTTGCCTCATCGCAATTAACTCAGTGTTTCGTTGTCATCGGTTGTCTCGTCCGTTGTAAGTCTTATTTGCTTTAGCCAGTCATTTAATTGCACGTGAGGTATTACTTTTATAAAAAAAGTTGTGCACAGTTTATAAACGTTAACAATAACTGCGTTAAAAACGTGTTTTTCGAGCATGCCAACATTTTTTGAGCAATGTCTTGATTCAAGGCAATAACGCAACCGACGTCCTGACATTGACAAAAAATAGTATCGCCAGATAAGAATTTTTATACGTTTAACGTTATTTATTAAAACATTTGAATGACTTGAGTCAATATGTGTGAACATGTATCAAAAAGTCATTACAAGAAGGTAGTGTGAATTTTCAAAACTGTCGGATCTTGATTTGGTAGGCCAGACAGCGAAACAAATTGTATTAAATATGATGCAGGAAAATTGCTTCGAACTTGCGAAGAATTTGTGCCTGGACATTATTAGCTATACAACGTTGACATGAACTGGTTTTCTGTGTTGATATTGCAATATCTTTGTTGAACATGCTTTACTAGTTATATCCAATGAAACAAATACCACAGAGAGGATGGAGTCTGACTAATTAAGTCCCTGAAAATAAACTGCTAAAACTATGTAGGAAATATAAAGGTAGACAAACGGTGTTAGCTTTACTTTGTTACATTGTCTTGGCAAACTAGCTACATTGAGAAAGCTCAGAATGACAAGACCAGTACAAAGAGAGAAATGTAGGAGAAAAGTAAAGCATAGTAATAAAATATACAGAAACAACTGCATAAGTTTAGGATTTAGTGTGAGACTGTTATAATATTATTTTATTACAATTTTTAGCAATAACGATGGTTTCACAGGCAAACGTTAGGTGCGTGTGCGCATGTTGACACTACATGCCTTTTACTTTCACATCATCGACTACCTTTTTAACAACACATGAACCTAGTATGTCATGTGAAGATTGCATAAAACCTGTTCAGCGTTATAATATAGAATTTCCATGTGTTTATACTAAAATAAACTACCCTTTTGATTTAAATTGTGAAATAATATAAATTTAACAAGATGTGTGTGTGAAACACTATGTCCCCTTTTTAGCGATTTTGACCCATATATTTGACCTTTGACCTTGAAGGATGACCTTGACCTTTCACCACTCAAAATGTGCAGCTCCATGAGATACACATGCATGCCAAATATTAAGTTGTTATCTTCAATATTGCAAAAGTTATGACCAATGTTAAAGTTTGTGCAAACCAACAAACAAACCAACAAACAGACAGGGCAAAAACAAACATGTTGAATTAACAACATTTAAATACCGGCAAACGCAAATTGCGCAGCTTGTCGACGAGCTTAGTAAAACATAAGGGCCCCGACATTACATGCACTTTTCGGACGATTGACTCATTTTTCTCAGGGTAAGCGCAAAGGCAGACATCGCAAAATAAATTGCATACCCGAGTTACCAACATTTGGGCCTTTCGCAGGCGTCAGTCCGACCAAAGTTCAATGGAAGTGTCTCTTCATTGATCAAGGTATTTCCTGTACGAAGTAAGAATGGTGTAATAGGGTCGACGCTTCTTCTTTATAAGCATAACATCGGTTAAACATTGAATTGACCAAGTTGCAGAACAAGCCATTAAAAAAATATGTTTTAATTAGGTCAAATTATCATTTGTTCTGTTTAACCTTTTCCTTGGTAATATAATGCAGGAGACCCACCAAGACCACTTGAGATTTACTGATGACATTGACCTCATGGGTGGCCCCAGCAGCGACATCCAAAAACTCGCCAACAGACTCCATGAAAGAGCGGGAGCATACGGGATGGAGGTAAGCACGGAGAAGTCAAAGATAATGTGAAAAGCACGAACAACAACAGAGCAGCCATCACCGTGAATGGCGAGAAGCTAGAATACGTGACTAGCTTTAAGTTTTTAGGATCAACTCTGTCCAGGGAATTTTGCTAAAGATGGTACCAGCTAGTATCGCTGAGGCCAAAAAAAAAAATAGGTCCGTTTCCGGTCGCCCGACCGTTTCTCCAGAATCGGCGCCGACCCTCAACTTTTTATTGGGGTCGCCAAAAAAAANACCTTTTTTTTTTTGGCCTGAGGTCCGAATAAGAATTGCGATGGCCAGACTGAGCAGGTTGTGGACAAGCAGCTCCATCAGCTTCCCAACCAAGTACAGGCTCTAAAAGGCCATCGTAGTATCCATTCTACTGTACGGCTGCGAGACCTTTAAATTTAATTTTCAGATTCTAACAAATTTTAATTGGGCAATCACAATACTCAATTACTTTCAGACCTACGGTCAGTAAACTTGCAACATTTTAGTAATTTAACTATTACATTTTCTAAGAAAATGAATATCAGAATCGGCTGTCCGGTTAGCTTAGTGGTTGTTACATGAGCTTCTCACCTAGGCGACCCGGGTTTAATCCCCGTTCCCGGAAGCATGTGAGTTTGGATGACGGTCACCATACCGGACAGATGGGTCCCCCCCGGCACTCCGGCTTTCCCTCACAAAACTAGACTTCACCAACATTGAAAATCTTCCAGTAAAAACTGAATACCTGCAAATTGCAACTTTAATTAAAAATGCTTGCCAACTTTTGTGATTCTTGTAGGTTAATTAGGTAGGAATGCAAGGTCACACTCCGGGTCAACACAGAAATGCAGCCTTAGACGCAAACCGATCTCATAAACTTCGCATTAAACACACACACACGTACGCACACCCACACACAACAGATTATCACTTATACGTTAAGGCCATGTTCAGGCTCATTTACAAACTTTTAATAAATGAGAGACATAATTCCGCAAGAAAATAAACACATATTCCGATAAATTGTCTTAACCCCTCTTTCTTATGCTTAAAACTACTGTATTGTGATGACAGTAAAGTATCTTGATCCTCTTGTTAACTGTGGCCATATAACGTTTGTCCTATGACAACTGTGAATGTTCTACGATAACATGTTAAAGTTATGCTGTTTGGTTGCAAATGTCACCTTTGGCATTGAACATCTATAAGTAAAACGAAAGACTGTTATGTGAGTAAAATGAAATTAACAAAATACATTAGTCACTTTTATTTTAATAATAAATTTTATATATCAACAACAACTATATGTAACAAAATTATGCTAATAAAAGTAGCTTGAGAGATGTTTCAAGCTACCTGTTGAAGTAATAAGTATAAATATTTGTGAGAGCTACAAAACAATGTGTATTCATGACTTAAGACATAATTCATTATTCTATAATATTATCTAAGATACAATGGGTAACAAACACATTTTAAACATGAAATACTGGTAAAATATACATATTTAAAGAATAACAATAACATATCAGTACACTATTGACAAAAATGTTGGAAAACGTTAAAACAACAGAGGAATTTTCTGTACAATATAAAACAACAATTATCGTTCTCTATCTTTCAGAAAAGTGAAGTAACATTGATACTAAATGCAAAAGAATTGTAGCCTTATTGGACACTACTATTGAGCCGCGCTCTATAAAATTTGGGTTAATGCATGTGCGTAAAGTGTCCTCCCAGATTAGCCTGTGCAGTTCGCACAGGCAAATCAGGGACGACACTTTCCGCTTTTATTATCTATTTCGTTTAAAGAAAGTATCTTCTTAGCAAAAATCCTGTTTAGGCGGAAATGTCGTCCCTCACAACACTTAACGCACAAACATTAAACCCACTTTCACAGAGCGAGGCTCAATTATATTGACAACAACATTAAGGTGTAAGAAATGCAATAGAATGAAAAGTGAATATGAAATGTTTACTTATAATATTTAGAACAAGAAACCGTCGGAGACGGGTAATGCTCCCCAAAGGTTTTTTTAGTCACAATATTGCACTATATATTCAGATAAAAGGAAACGTCTTGAGGGGCATAACTTTGGACAAAATAATACGATGGATGGTTTAGATTATCTTCATTTGAGCCAGAGCAAAAAAACGGATAAAAACACGAGCAAAACCGCAGGTTATTAATAAAGTTTAATTGAATCGCAGTCATAAGTTGTTCCAAAACAGCGCGGATAAGAAATGCATTATGTGTACACTAATGAAAAAAGATAAAAGGACCATATATCTGTGAAAAATCAGCAGACCAAAACCCGCTGATAATATGCCAATCTCCTAATGGTAGTAAAGCTTCCCATAAAGTTTCATTGAATTCCAGTCATTAGTTGCTGAGGAATAGCCCGGACAAGAATTGCACTATATGTACAGTAAATGGAAAATTTCAAAGGGCCATAACTCTGTGAAAAATCGTCCGACCAGAACCGGCTGATAACATGCACATCTCCTCTTGGTAGTGAAGCTTCCCATAAAGTTTAATTGAATTCCGGTCATTAATTGCTGAGAAATAGCCCGGACAAAAATTGTGCACGGACGGACGGACGGACGGACGGACAGATGAAGCGGCGACTATATGCTCCCCCCAAAAATTTTGGGGGAGCATAAAAAAATAAAAATTGAAAATCCATTAAATAGACTTATGTCTATAAATACTAAAACTATACAAATATTTTGTTTAAATAACACGACTTTTTAAGCCATCTTTTAAAACAAAGCAGGACCATGATGAATAGGCTTTAAAAATACAACATAAATACATGGATGCAACAGTCAAACGGATGTTGAACAGCATGTGTTTATACAAGTGGGTCGTGCTCTGAGAAGAGGGGGTTTAATGCATGTGCGTAAAGTGTCGTCCCAGATTAGCCTGTGCATTCTGCACAGGCTAATCTGTGACACTTTCCAGTTTTATGGTATTTTTTGTTTAATGAAAGTCTCTTCTTAGCAAAACACCTGTTTAGGCGTAAAGTGTCGTCTGCACAGGCTAATCTGGGAGGACACTTTACGCACATGCATTAAACCCCTTTTTCACAGAGTGCGGCCCAGATGTTGAAAAGCATGTGTTTAAACAAGGACTTGACAAAAATGACAAGTGGGAACATTTTAAATATTTCACACAGAAATACAGTAGTTCGAGTTAATTCAGTTAATAGTGTTGACAATTTTCACGTTTTTGGTTCAACAGTATACATGAACATGTGTACCAAAAAATATCATATAATTTTATTTTTTTTCGTTTTTTGTCATTTCAAAATGAATATGAACGAAATTCAAAGTGTCATAAGAAATTACCATACATCTTATTTATCATTTAAACGTATAAATAAACAGATTTCTTAAATAAATATTTGAAATATTTTTCCTTGGCGGTATTAATTAACCAATAATCTTAATTTTTATCAAGAAAGCATATACATCATAAAGAGATAGTAAGAAATCCATCCACTATGTAAACCGATAACCAATGTAGGTCCACTACAAATGTATTGCACAGACTGATATGTGTAGAAACAGAGGTAAGTTTCATCACAGATTAATTGGTTGGCTCAGACAGAACTCAATACTAGATATTAGTCCATTTTTGTTTGCTACATGTATGCAATTTACCAGTATATTTTGTACGAATGCATGTTGTAATGTACATGTATGTATGTAAACCATTTTTTGCTTTCCGCTGTTTGTACCATATCAAAGATCTATCAATAAACAGTTTATTGATAGATCTTTGATCTCATGCACAATATGGGGCAAAACATGTTTTAACACTTTTATNGGAAAATTTCAAAGGGCCATAACTCTGTGAAAAATCGTCGACCAGAACCGGCTGATTACATGCACATCTCCTCTTGGTAGTGAAGCTTCCCATAAAGTTTAATTGAATTCCGGTAATTAATTGCTGAGAAAAAGCCCGGACAGACGCACGGACGGACGGACAGACGAAGCGCGACTATATGCTCCCCCCAAAAATTTTGGGGGAGCATAAAAAAAGATAAACTTGAAAAACGATTAAATAGACTTATGTCTATAAATACTAAAACTATACAAATATTTTGTTTAAATAACACGACTTTTTAAACCATCTTTTAAAACAAAGCAGGACCATGATGAATAGGCTTTAAAAATACAACATAAATACATGGATGCAACAGTCAAACGGATGTTGAACAGCATGTGTTTATACAAGTGGGTCGTGCTCTGAGAAGAGGGGGTTTAATGTATGTGCGTAAGTGTCTGCACAGGCTAATCTGTGACACTTTCCAGTTTTATGGTATTTTTTGTTTAATGAAAGTCTCTTCTTGGCAAAACACCTGTTTAGGCGTAAAGTGTCGTCTGCACAGGCTAATCTGGGAGGACACTTTACGCACATGCATTAAACCCCTTTTTCACATAGTGCGGCCCAGATGTTGACAAGCATGTGTTTAAACAAGGACTTTACAAAAATGACAAGTGGGAACATTTTAAATATTTCACACAGAAATACAGTAGTTTGAGTTAATTCAGTTAATAGTATTGACAATTTTCACGTTTTTGGTTCAACAGTATACATGAACATGTGTACCAAAAAATATCATATAATTTTATTTTTTTTCGTTTTTAGTCATTTCAAAATGAATATGAACGAAATTCAAAGTGTCATAAGAAATTACCATACTTCATATTTATCATTTAAACGTATAAATAAACCGATTTCTTAAATAAATATTTGAATATTTTTCCTTGGCGGTATATTAATTAACCTTTAATCTTAATTTTTATCAAGAAAACATATACATCATAAAGAGATAGTAAGAAATCCATCCTCTTCGTAAAACGATAACCAATGTAGGTCCACTACAAATGTATTGCACAGTATGATATGTGTAGAAACAGAGGTAAGTTACATCACAGATTAATTGGTAGGCTCAGACAGAACTCAATACCAGATATTAGTCCATTCTTGTTTGCTTTGCAATTTACCAGTATATTTTGTACGAATGTATGTTGTAATGTATGTATGTAAACCATTTTTTGCTTTCCGCTGTTTTTACCATATAAAAGATCTATCAATAAACAGTTTTTGATAAATCTTTGATCTCATGCACAATATGGGGCAAAACATGTTTTAACACTTTTATCATAGAACAATCCATCCAATAAAATCCTAAAATCTACGAACATTAAAAGGTTTGCAAAAACTAGATTCCCAATTCATGCTTCTCATTTTCAAATTTGAGTGATACAATTGTTCAATCCAGTACAAAGAAATGTATATTTACAGAGCAAAGAAACAGATAAATAACTATGATAATACTGCAATAACCCAACTTAGAATGGAATGTTCTTACAAATGAACAAAAACAAATATTCAACAATCAACGACCATTTTTTTCTGAAATTAATCTACTGTAAAAACAATCCTTTGGGGATTACAAGATAAAAACTTTTTGAGTAAGAGAGTGGACAAGGCTTATTTTGCCATTTTTTTTTATTTTTAGGGGCCATTATTCTAAAGTACTTTATTTCATCTGACTCTTCATGGCACTTGGTCGAGGTATTTTGACCACAAACATTATCACTAAGTTTTATGATGATCTGATTTAAACTTTTTGAAATATTGAGCGGACATTGTTTTCCTGGCCTTCACTGTTAGCCGCATCCCACAGGTGGTCCAATAATAAGCCTGTTTTTCTACTGGGCGTATAATAATATATTATTATAAACACATTATCTGATTAAAAATTCTGAAAAAGAATAAATATACAAAAGTACAAATTAGTATTATGGTTAAAATAATTGTATAAAAAACACCTATATTGATCTGCAACTTTCAATATAGCTCTTAACCAATGCAGTTCCTTCAATTCAGTAGAATGTTCAGAAATAAAAGAATAAAACATCAATTACCAGTAAGTTCTGTTTCTGACAGTCTCAGCAACAAGCTGTTCTGCTCTGATTATACAAGTGCATACACATTTGTACATCACTTATACACACACCCATACACAGTTGTACACATGTACATCACTTATACACACCCCAATACTCTGTTGTATATATCACCTATACATACGCCCTTTATGCACATGAAAACAGGATTGAAACAGATAACAATTTATACTAAATCTATTGCCTAAAGTTTCCAATCTGACACATGTTCAGTGGCAAACAATATATATTGTAGATCTAATTCATAAATATTTTAAGAAATTAAAAAAAGTTTGTATAAATTTATGTCAAAACAATTAACACTGCAACAGGATGATACACAAACAATGACACAATATATAAAACCCATATTTGTGTAAGATTTGACAAATTCTATAATATTTACAATCACCATGAACAGTTTAATACTTTATGGTCAATGTAAACTATTATAACAAATTCATGGACATGTATATAAAATCATTTTGAGTAAAAACTTAGTTCAAAGTTCGACAGCTGTTGTTATGTTATCCACAATATTTCCCTCTTACGAGATCAGACATTATGGGGCTGGATTCACTATGATTTCTTTGCAAGTCTTCTCTTCAACACCTGGTTGGCTGCCATGTGCTCCTGTACTCGAGTCTGGAATACTTCTGAAAGGGTAAAGACATCTTCGTAAGATTTTATGTTTCATATACCGGTATGTGTATCTTCCACTACACAGTACATAATTCCACTGTTTCCACTGAATTTTCAGTAATCATTTGTGAACTGAAAAAAAAACATCATTTTAGAAATATGCACATAAACTATGCACGTTTATGCCTTTTTATTTAAAAGAAAAAATAATGTGCATCTCAATAACTGTATATGCTTATTTAAAAAAGGTCACACAATTTTTATAGACATATTTTCTGAATTACTAAAATGACTATCAATACTACCTTACAAAAAAAACTTTATTTCACAACAAGTATATGGGGGGGGGGAGTGCTTGTTGTTACAAGAGTGTTAGTAATAAAAATCAATCAAGGTGAAATGTATAGTCGTTTTAACATCCGTAAACTACCAGTATTCCAGTGCAAGTTGTTAATACTTGAATAATGGCACATTTCCCTCCATAAACACCCCATGCAACCCTAGCAAGCTTGCTTTATTCCAAGTTTCATTAAGATTGGTCAATGCAAAAATTGATCAACTGGAAACCACCAATTTGATGTCGCTCGCATGCCAGCATAATGACCAAGATCTTTCAATGAATTAAAATACTGGTTAAATATAAATGAACAAAGTTCAGTGTAATAAAAATGATGGTGAGTTATAAACACAACTTTTATTTGTTTATGGCAGATGATCAGTTGAAAAAAAAAATCCACTGTTTCCACTGAATAATTTGTGTTTAGTTTAAACCTATTTATTTTTAGCTTGATTGCATGGAAAGCCTTAGGCTTATTTGAAACGCTCTTGAGTCCGTTTACTGGGACTAGAACCAGTACTTGAGTGTCTATGGGGGAGATCTAAAGAACGCTCCCACAGTGGGGATCGAACCCGTGACCTCCCGGTGTTACCTAGTGTCTCTACCAAGCAGACAGTAATATTTTGTCAACCATCAGTTAAAGTGTGCAGTTTAAATTAATGCCAGTTACAAACTTTGAAACCAATAGTCATTTGGCATAGCACTTACACACCAAACATCAAATCTAAGAACTTGTTAGTTAAACATACACATATAAAACAATTATGTACAATGCAATCAATATCATTTGGCATGATCGAGCACATGCACAAATTGTTATTTTTTTGTATCTCCTTAATAAGTATTACCAGTCATCAAAAACAAACATGTTTTGTTTATTGATTTCTTCTACCCAGTTGTTTTTTTCCATTAAAAAAGCAAGTATTCAAGCATAAAAAATGGAGCATTCTATATCTCACTGATATTTTTATATGCGGCGTGTTCTGAGAAAACTGGGCAAAATGCTTGTGCGTAAATTGTCATCCCAGATTAGCCTGTGCGGACGACAATTTCCGCTTTTATGGAATTTTTCGTTTAAATGATGTCTCTTCTTAGGGAAAATCCAGTTTAGGCGGAAAGTGTCGTCCCGGATTAGCCTGTGTGGACCCCACAGGCTAATCTGGGATGACAATTTACGCACAAGCATTTTGCCCAGTTTTCTCAGAACACGCCGCATATAAAAATATCAGTGAGATATAGAATGCTCCATTTTTTATGCTTGAATACTTGCTTTTTTAATGGAAAAAAACAACTGGGTAGAAGAAATCAATAAACAAAACATGTTTGTTTTTGATGACTGGTAATACTTATTAAGGAGATACAAAAAAATAACAATTTGTGCATGTGCTCGATCATGCCAAATGATATTGATTGCATTGTACATAATTGTTTTATATGTGTATGTTTAACTAACAAGTTCTTAGATTTGATGTTTGGTGTGTAAGTGCTATGCCAAATGACTATTGGTTTCAAAGTTTGTAACTGGCATTAATTTAAACTGCACACTTTAACTGATGGTTGACAAAATATTACTGTCTGCTTGGTAGAGACACTAGGTAACACCGGGAGGTCACGGGTTCGATCCCCACTGTGGGAGCGTTCTTTAGATCTCCCCCATAGACACTCAAGTACTGGTTCTAGTCCCAGTAAACGGACTCAAGAGCGTTTCAAATAAGCCTAAGGCTTTCCATGCAATCAAGCTAAAAATAAATAGGTTTAAACTAAACACAAATTATTCAGTGGAAACAGTGGATTTTTTTTTTCAACTGATCATCTGCCATAAACAAATAAAAGTTGTGTTTATAACTCACCATCATTTTTATTACANCTGATTGTAACAAGAGTGTTAATTATTAATATCAATCGAGGTGAGGTACCAGTATTCCCGTGCAAGTTGTTAATAGTTTACTTGAATATCAATAATGGCACATTTCCCTCCATAAACACCCCATGCACTCCTAGCAAGCTTGCTCTATTCCAAGTTTCATTAAGATTGGTCAATGCAAAAAGTTATCAACCGGAACCCACCAATTTGATGCCGCCCGGTGCCAGCATAATAACCAAGATCTTTCAATGAATTAAAATACTGGTTAAATATAAATGAACAAAGTTCAGTGAACAATGTAATAATAATTATGGCGAGTTATAAACACAACTTGTTTTAATTTACGGTAGATGATCAGTTTGAAAAAACTTATTTCAACTGTTTCCACTGAATCATTTGCATTAATCATTTGTGTTTCCTAGTGTATCTTCCAAGCAGACAGTACTATTTTGTCAACCACCAGGAAAGTTGTGTAGTTTTAATTAATTGCCAGTTACAAACTATACCAATAGTCATTTGGCATAGCACTTACACACCAAACATCAAATCTAAGAACTTGTTAGTTAAACATACACATATAAAACAATTATGTTCGATGTAATCAAAATCATTTGGCATGATCGAGCACATGCACGAATTGTTATTTTTTTGTATATCCCTAATAAGTATTACCAGTGATCACATAAAAACAAACATGTTTTGTTTATTCATTTCTTCTACCCAGTTGTTATTTTTTCCATTAAAAAAGCACGTATTCAAGCATGAAAAAGGAGCAATCATATATCTCACTGATATTTTTATATGTGGCATGTTCTGAGAAAACTGGGCAAAATGCTTGTGCGTAAATTGTCATCCCAGATTAGCCTGTGCGGACGACAATTTCCGCTTTTATGGAATTTTTCGTTTAAATGATGTCTCTTCTTAGCGAAAATCCAGTTTAGGCGGAAAGTGTCGTCCCGAATTAGCCTGTGTGGACCCCACAGGCTAATCTGGGATGACAATTTACGCACAAGCATTTTGCCCAGTTTTCTCAGAACACGCCACATATGTTCATTTCTAAGCCTTCATCTGGCGTGAAAAGTTCCCCTACTATGTGATTCCATCTGCCATTCCCTAGAAAACGTTCTATGGGTGCACATGTTTTCGACAATAAAATGAACTACAATTTGTCTTATGGTGGATACAAATACCAATAATCTTTTAATAGTTTCTCAATACAAGTTCTAAAACTGACAAGCTTTTTGATTTTATTGTTATTTTATAAATAAATTAGCCTTGTTCAATTAAAAAATAATAATCTAAATAATGCACATATTTAATGAAATTGTGTTAACCTAACAATATTAAGTTATAAAAAAAGGTTCGGGAACAACAATCTGTCTAAAAGACAACTGTTTAAAAGACAACTGATTTCTTAATAATACACATATTTAATGAAATTGTGTTAACCTAACAATATTAAGTTATAACAACAGATGTTTTTGTCAGAAACACAATGCCCCTTACTGCACCGCTTTGAAATAAAATGTCAATGTTTTGACTAAAAGTTCCATATTTGACCTTTAAGTTCCATATTTTGACCTTTAAGTTTTGAGACAGACAGAATGACAGACAGACAGGCCAAAAACAATATACCCCCTCTTCTTCCAAGAAGGGGGCATAAAAAAAGGTCCGGGAACAACAATCTGTCTATACATCACGTAAGCAACACATGGTGATATATTTCAATCTATCACTACTCCTCAAACATCTCACCCCTGCAGGCAATTAAGGAAGGCATACATTATACATACCAATACTTTGAGTCTCTGAAATTCAAATCATCAATGTATATAATCAATATTTCAATTCAGATAAAGGCATTATTGTTATTAATATCTAGCCAAAGACTATAATAATGCATCATTCGGGTGTTAANACACAATTATTTGTTAGACAAAAACTTCATCTCAGTCTCAGAATTATGCTAATGAGCACAAATCTTCCTTAATTACTCTAAGTATTCGGACACTAAAAAATAATTAAAAAAAAATTGTGTCCAAAAATTTTGAAACACAAAATATTCAAAAAACACAGGTGTCCGAACATTTTGGGACAAAAATACAGGTGCTCGAAAAATTAAGAGACACTGTAAAAATATCGTATTGATGATCGGATATGTGAATGCAATGTGTATAGGGTCAACTGTTTCAACAAATAAAAGCATGTGCTTGTAAAATACCACGCCTTATGGTATAAATTACTTTAATATATGTTTTACTTTAAACTGTCAAATTAAATATAACATGTCAGTAAAAAAAAAAAATCAAACCTTTAACAAAATTGTCTTTCTGAAATGATTTAGTCCCATCCGCCTGTGTCACAATGAACTGTCCGTAATGGCCAACTGCCTCGACAAAAAACCGCAAGAACGCTTCGGATATCATCAAATTTGGACTAGATTTGGCTTCTGAAAAATAAAGAAATCCAGCCTTTTAATGTTTAAGCATGCAATTTTTACAAGTAAGTATTTGTTTCCAGTGTGTTTCACTACAGTTAAAAAAAAAAAATCAAAAAAAATCAGGGTAAGCGCAAACGCAGACCCACACTTGCTATTGGTAAAGCGGACTGCACAGGCTAGTCTGGGACGACACTTTACGCACATGCATTAAACCCCCTTTTCACAGAGCGAGGCTCAAATATACTTCACAGGTACCTGGTTTTACAAGCTGTACCAAGTATGCCAACAAATGTATGTGCATTGAGACTGGAGTACTGACCTGCATCCACCCGGCACATGTTTAGAGAGCTCTTCAGGGCCTTTTCTATCTTCTTGGGCAGGAGAGTGCCCTCGTCCCCTACCGACTGGCGGAACTCCTTCTTGTCGATATCAATTATCAACACACTCTGAAAACAGGCCGTAACCATTATAATTATCACTGTGTTCTTGATTGAACAAACCTCATTACCTAACATTTATTTCTAGCCACGCTAGAACATATATTAAAATAAAAAAAAATCAGAATGAGACTTCTTTGTTACTTTGTTAACTTGTTCATGAGTCATTTTTAAATATCATTAAGTTTGAAATAGAACATGTGCATTTTTAGAAAAAGTAAACACAATAAATTGCTTGTTAAAGCTTTACTTTTAAAAGTTGTTTTTTTCAATCTGAAAGAAGCCCACATGTTGTATATGTGAACACATGTGAGACTGCATAACAAACTAAAAGATCTGATATAAAAACAAAGATATACAAGCAAATTCGTTGAATTGATATCCCCCGCCAAACTAGAGCTTTGTCACAGACGTGACATATACCCCCACATGCTGCATTGACACAGAATATATACAAAGGGCCATAACTCCGTTATTTACAGATGGTGTACAATGCCATTTGGCGTGCATCATCCTCTTATCCATATATATACTCATACCAAGTTTCAATGAAATCCGCCAAAGCACTTCCAAGATATGGCTCCGGACACAAAAGTGCCGGACGGACGGAAGGACGGGCGGAAGGACGGACAACGCCAAACCAAAATATCCCTCCGCCTTTGGCGGGGGATAATAAAACCTTACCTCTTCTAGTGGCAATTCTTGGACCTTGCTGAGGAGGGAGGAGGTGATACCAATGATGTAGGGGGTGGGGGAGCAGACGACCTCAATCATGTCCGCCGGCAGCACGGGGATGAAGGTGTGTTGCCATGAGAACGGGTATAGCAGCGACACAATGGCGTGAATGGTGGCAGACAAAGCACTGGGGAGAGGGTAGAAGAGAGGATAGTGGGTAAGTTGAATAAATTGAGTGAAAGCTCACATGTTTAAACCATAGGAATGGAAATAATTTACAAGTTTTTTTTTTAAAGTGAATACATATTTGAGACATTCTCATATTATTTTTATTTATAATAGGGAAGTCGAATATTTAAATATTTGGTCACAAACCAAATTGAGCATGAGCTTCAATTATTGAATAAGAAAGAGTCAAAATCAAATTCAATTATTGTGTGAAGTTAGTTCTGTATTATGTTCAGGGTCTGATTTCATTTCATTATTCGTTTGAAAGGTCAATCAAATATTGAAATACAAAATTCAGTATTACTTGAAATATAGGATTTATAAACATTTCACATGCAAATCATAGTATCTTACAATATTTGGCCCACGTCACAAGAAAATAGGTCTCATACAATATGTGACCAGCCTAGCTCAAAACCAGCATGCAACGTCTAGTCAGGAGCGCACTGTCCCCTAAGTACACCTTGAGAAACTTAATAGTGGACATGGTAGCTCCGGGCCAGTCTGGAGCTATGCTGGCTGCATATGGCATAAGACCCATTTTCGCATGACACTGCTCATTAAAGTGTGTGCCTTACCTTAGATGTTTGGCACAGAAGAGGACACTTCTCTCTAGAAGGATTGTTGCAAACACCTTCAACAGTTTGTCTACACCGAGGTGGGTCAACAGGCATTCTACATGGGCCTGAAACAGGCAGCATTTCTTTTAAAATATGCATGCTTAAAGGCTAAAAGAATATGGAGAATACAACAGAACTGCTTTTGCATGAATTTTACACATGTAAGTATATTTTGATCATAACTATAAATATAACATAAATTGCCTGTTCGGGGCATGAAAATGATAATGGAATAAAGATTCATACAGCTTCTGTCATATTTTTATACAAAATCAATTCACAACTTGATCATTGATCACATGTTCAACATATTTTCAGTGGATGGACCATGTTAATATGTTATCATATAACAGTTGCATTAATTATCTCCCTTCTTAAGCAAACACAGTTACATGTTTCCACATTTCCACTCACATTGTCAAAGCGATTGTCAGCATCCCGAGTGAGAAACAGCGTCTCCATCTCCCCTTCCTGGTCCTAAAACACACACCAGCAACACAGATGGTTGTCAGGGAGATCAAATCATATATAATATATAGCTCAACAGCTGTAACCTGACATAGAACTTTATACATGAATATAATTATCATCATGATGGATACATTCGTTTTTGTTTGAATGTTGTACGGTACCTTCATGATCAAAACATACATTTTTGTATTTGAACCCGGTTAACCCTTTGCATGCTGGGAAATTTGTCGTCTGCAAAAATGTCGTCTGCTGAATTTTTAAAATTAGCATTTTCTTCCATTTTTTTTCAAAGAATACTATCAGAATAGCAAACAGTTTGGATCCTGATGAGACGCCACGTTCTGTGGCGTCTCATCTGGATCCAAACTGTTTGCAAAGGCCTTCAAAATCCGGTTCCAGCACTCAAAGGGTTAAATAAACTGTTCCGTTCTGTATATGATTTTCTGTTTGAATATTATAGACAATCTTTTTTCGTTGCTAAAGTGTGATATTATCGTCTTATCCAATTAAAGAACTGCAAATAAAGTGGTAACGTTTAATAACAAGAAAATAATGAACGGAAAGGAATAGAAAACAAGTCGCTCTTACCGAGTTTTGAACCTTAGACTGTTACTGAATGGTTTGACTTAAAGTAAATCAATTATTACACGCCAAAGCCATTGGACTTTCATCTTGTCTCTGAATAAGTTGTCTAAGTAAGTTGTCTAAGTAAAGTGTCCACACTGTGTTTACATCTTTAAACAAAAACAACGGAAACGTTCATATGTATGTCATTGTCCAGCCAAACAAATTGTTTATTCCAGCTGATGCCTACCGATTGTGTCTCCGATAAGATTGTTAACTGTGTTCGTACTCATGTTAATGTATGTTGATGTAATGCGGCTAAGAATTGTTCAGAGAAAAAACGCGACATTAGTCATAACTGTATATGTTTTTTTTTTTTAATATTTCTTTGACATATGTAGGAAAAATTTATATTAGTAAATCTAAAATGCATATAATTCTCTTGAATCCATATATATTAGAAAGGTTAAATCAGAAAACAATCGCGAGAGTAATATTGAACGATTAAAAAGATATTCAAGCAAAATAAAACACATTATTTTATATACACGTATTTTAACTATTTCATTAAATTCAACTCGTAAGCTTGCATAACATTTATCAATAATAAACATTAAAAATGTTTGCAACAGCTGCATACACAATGAATTCAATATTACCCAAACTTTCGGCCATAACTGATATTGCACATAGCGAGTTTTTTAACAAAGATGACGCGATAGTATCATGATAAACAACGAAGAACGCCAGGATTATAATATACGTTTAATTGTTTGATTTACTCAATCAAGCATAATTACTGTATTGTTTATGTTCATGGCGCTTCGATGCTTTGCATTATAGTTGTTTGTGTAACTCAAACATGTAACTGCACACTGGCGCAATAAAAATAACTGACGCTAAACCCAAAATAATTCACTTTGGAACAAACTGCGTTTTTGTTAACTAATCCGATATAATATTGTGTATAAACCAACATAACAGCGTGCTAGGTAACTCACGTTACTAGCAATATAATATAAAGTGACTGATTTACGTTGCAAATATGTGCGCTTTTAGATCAAGTATAAAACACATTATTAAACACGGAAATAAGCAAGTTTAGGTACCATACTGCAGATAGCATTAATAAAGATTAGTCGGTTTAACACCAGGAGTAAGTGCGCCATATTTCATCCTTACTTCAGCTTAAATTAGGTTGATATCTGCCTTTGCAAATGTTAATGGGTGATCTATCATATATCACAAATTATTACAAGATCACACAGGTAAGTCAACTTTTGATTAGTAGCTTAGACGGCTCTTTGTGAAAGAAAATATTATGAAAGCAACTGAAAACTTATTCACGAATGTTGCCGAAATTTTGTCTGCAGGGTTTGGATAATAATAGTTTACTTATTGAATATTGGAGGGTTCATGTTTAATATGAAAATGTCGTTATTTAGCATTATTTTCATCATCATGCACATGTTTTCAAGACGACAAACTTATAACAAATACATACTACAGATTGTTTGTAACCTCTGGGAAAAACACCTACACGATAAAACAAAGTCCGCATTAACTTAAAATACGTTTAAAAGAACGTCTTAAGCAAAACCACGTATAGAGAGAAACGCGTTCTCTGACANGCTAAAATGTCGTCTGCTGAATTATTAAAATTAGCATTTTCTTCGATTTTTTTTCAAAGATACTATCAGAATAGCAAACAGTTTGGATCCTGATGAGACGCCACGTTCTGTGGCGTCTCATCTGGATCCAAACTGTTTGCAAAGGCCTTCAAAATTCGGTTCCAGCACTGAAAGAGTTAAAAGTAAAAATAGCTTATAGTGTGATCTATGTTTGAATGTCTTTATAACATCACATTTGGGGTGTTTCATATAGACAATGAAGAAATATTCTTTATTTACACGGCTTGTAATAAAAATGGTGTTATGTGAGTTAAATTTGCAAAATATCGATAAGATTTTTCAAAGCTCGAACAATTCTGCATTTGCAATTTCACAAAGGATCTTTTGAGAAGTTTTGTTCTAAGAACTACACAAGCGTTGGTTAAAATATATGGCCACAACTGAATTTTAACTGAACCAAAATAGTTATTCATTTTTGCATTATGTACAGTTGTCAGTAGGAAAAACAAGAGCACCGCATAGCGAGTGCAAACGCTCGACAGTGGGTGCTTGGATTTTGTTTTCTGACCTTGGACCTTGAAGGAT
The DNA here is from genome assembly GCA_007657795.1 of Dreissena rostriformis. Taxonomy (NCBI): domain Eukaryota; kingdom Metazoa; phylum Mollusca; class Bivalvia; order Myida; family Dreissenidae; genus Dreissena; species Dreissena rostriformis. The sequence goes on from VMBQ01000257.1 coordinate 242,320, forward strand.
GACCTTGACCTTTTCACCACTCAAAATGTGCAGGTCCATGAGATACACATAAAAAAATAAATAATAATTGACCTTTGGCTTTGAAGGATGACCTTGACCTTTCACCACTCAAAATGTGCAGCTCCATGAGATACACATGCATGCCAAATATCAAGTCTTCAAAATTGCAAAAGTTATGTCAAATGTTAAGGTTTTCGGATGCCGCCGAGCTAATAAAAATGAGAATATATTTTGCCTTTTGCAAGTTGATTAAAAAGGTACTCACAAGGTGAGAAAAAAACATCTGTCATTTCAAGCCCTGCATACATGATTAATTCTTAATAAGTCCTTTTAAACTCTGCACCATTAGCACTCAAGGGAGACTACTCACCAGTGTCCGTATAGTTTCCGTCTGGCCGGGCTGAGGCAGTGGTCTTCCGAACGTGGCCGCTATCAACTCCTGTGCAGCGTCCAGGGAGATAGCGCGCTTCTCCTCTATGTGCTTCAACAGCTGTGATATCGAGAAAGATGTGTGACATATATAGCACATGATGCAGGAGCAAGGCACCACAATAAATAACAGCTTTAATATCGTCAAGGACTTGTGTAATATTTAATACATGTTGTTTTCATTAGGTTCCTCAAAGTGCTTTAACTACTGGGACATCACAAAAATGTTGGTTATATTTAGTACATAGCATGTGTATAAAGCATGAATAGTGAAAATATTTAACAATGAAACTAATTGCAAAAAGGAAATACCATTTATTATATGTGATCTTTCTACAAAAGACTTGAATGAGCTACAAATATGTGTTCACTGTGTGTTACTCACAACAAATAGCTGGTAAATAAGAAATCTGATCAAAAGATTTTACACTGTCTCCCTGTGCTTCACCTTGATGTTCCTTTTGTATTTTATTTTGACTTAGTCCATTGTCTTGATTTCTGAATTTGCGTAATAACTTTGAATTTTTGGACAACCTCTTTTTTTACCTTTCAAAAGCAGAATAATCTGTGAGACAGTAAGTTCAAGATACACAAAGATTGAATCCTATTTGCATTTATATTGGGCTCATTTAATAAACAAGAGTTCCGCGGTCGGAGATGACCGCATTGAAGCCGGATTTTTGATTTAAATGACAGGAAAGTACCTTTCGTGTTTTTGTCAATGCAATACTTAAATTACTGAAATATTGTTCAAAGGTCAAAATGAAATGTAAGTACTTTTCAAGGCATGAGCAAACCTTGTGTTATGTTTTGAATGCATGCATATACATGAACAACAATAACATTTAAGGTCACAAATATGAACTTGAATTGACAATTAGGAAAGTTTGATCTCAATTTTTTTATTAGCAAATTAGTAACATATTGTTTGAAGTTTCCATCAATTTCATTATCAAATGTAAGAAAATAAACTTAGATGAAATAATACTATTTATTGTTTTGCTTTCACATACCTACACAGAAATCCAGACAGCCTTATGATCACTCCAAAAGGTTTCTATCACACCAGTTCTAGCAGATAGATTNATCGCAAAAAGGAAATACCATTAATTATATGTGATCTTTGTACAAAAGACTTGCATGAGCTACAAATATGTGAAAATTTTGCAAACAAGAGTTCTGATCCAAAGACTTTACATTGTCTTTCTGTGCTTCACCGTGATGTTCCCTTTACATTTTGTATAAACTTAGTCCATTGTATTGATTTCAGAATTTGCGTAATAACTGTATGTTTTTGGACACCCTCTTTTTTACTTTTCAAAAGCAAAATTATCTGTGAGATAGTCTGTTTAAGATAAACAAAGGTTGAATCTAATTTGCATTTATAATGGACTCATTCAATAAAAAATCAACAAAACTCAACGGAACATTTAACTTGCCACATGTACACAAACATGTTCTTTAACTTATATACGTGTTCCTACCAGATGTTAACAGAAACAAACACCTAAATGTAATGTACAAGTTTGCTGTTATATTTAACTACACAATTCATCCTTCCAATAATTACTGAACACTAGTATTTCATATGTGCAAGTATTTTGGCCTCGCTCTGTGAATAGAGGGTTTAATGCATGTGCGTAAAGTGTCGTCCCAGATAAGCCTGTGCAGTCCGCACAGGCTAATCAGAGACAAAACTTTCCGCTTTTATTGTATTTTACGTTTAAAGGAAGACTGTTCTTGTCGAAAACCCAGTTTTGGCGGAAAGTGTTGTCCCTGATTAGCATGTGTGGCCTGCACAGGCTAATCTGGGACAACACTTTACGCACATGCATTTAACCCCCTTTTCACAGAGCACGACTCATTTTCATACACACCTCATTGTACATAGTGAAGGCATCCACAGGGCTCATGATGCAGATCACTTCTGGAATTCTCTCTGCAGACTTGGGCGGCTGCAAAATACCACGGATTCAGAACTTTAATACTTTTCATGTAATGCTTCAAACAATAAAATAAAACTATGTTGTTATGCTCTGTTCAAGAAAAATAAACAAATGGCTGCACTTCATCTCTCATGCCATCCATTAATATCTCCTAATTTATTGAAAATCTCTTATAACTTATACTAGTTATGCTCCTCACAAGAAACTTAATCCAAGGACAATAACTCCATAAGACTTCAGTCCATTGGACTTCTGCACTTTCTCTCAAAGCCCTCTATCCTTTTATGAAGTACATGTATCATTAAATCCCTTAAACACTTTTCATCTTATACTGCATATGAAGAAAGACAGACCAAACATGTGATCACTATATGCTACCAAACTCCTTACGTGGACATACACATTTACAATGCAAGAGTATTTTGCATTTAATAAGATTTATAAAATTCTTTTCTTTTCTATATTTACTGCTGTAACAATCACAAGGGATATTATCTTACCACAAATCTGCGACAGTAGCCATAGACCCGTCCTCCATCAAAGTTGGTCAACACAAAGTTGTATGATTGGCTAGAAAAATAATTTGGCATAATTTGCCTGCGTTTTAACTGTACATAAATATATCATAAATGTCTGTTTAAACAAAGTTAGAAAATTACTATTACGCATTGAACAATTAAGCTATACAGGTTAAGAAAACAAAATACAACAAGAGCACCGCATAGCGGGTGCACATGCTCGGCTGTGGGTGCTTGGATTTAGTTTTTTTGACCTTTGACCTTGAAGGTCATCATTGACCTTGACCTTTTCACCACTCAAAATGTGCAGGTCGATGAGATACACATGAAAAAAAAAGGGGGTTTTGACCTTTGACCTTGAAGGATGACCTTGACCTTTCACCACTCAAAATGTGCAGCTCCATGAGATACACATGCATGCCAAATATCAAGTTGCTATCTTCAATGTTAAAAAGTTTAGGCCTATGTCAAAGTAGGCGGACGAGAAGGCTATGACAATACCTCGGGTTTTCTTCGAAAACAGCCGAGCTAAAAAGTACATGCATTTATTCCCATTTTGTCTACCTTTTGGTCATAGATGAAGACGATGGTTTGAAATTGGCAGCATCCGGGAAACAGAACAGTGGCACTGATACATTGCTATCCTTCTGTAGAGAAAACACACCTCTTATTGTGAGAAATAAAAAAAATAAACAAGTGTAAAAGAATGTGCACGTCAAAATCAGCCAACAGAGACACAGTAAGAAACAGGTAATAAAAAATAGCACACGTGTAAGTTTTATGAAATACCATAATCTTCTTATGTACATGTAGCAAACAACTTACATTATGTCTGGAGACAGTTTGGCTATTCAGTAAGAAAATATCAGATTTGTCAGACTTCTGTATACTCTTCATGATCTATTACTTTAAACATCCTTAACTGCTTGAAGCAATATCAGGATCTTATACAGATGCAGAATTTCTGACGTCCGCAATATTTATCAATAGTAAATGTACAGACAGATTTCAAGTACCATTTCTTGACTAAATAGATAACAATCCACTAACTAACAATCTGGTACACAAACAATATCATGCGTAAATATCTTGGATGATTCTTGGGAACATTCTAAGCAGTATGTAAGATAATTTAAGTACAGCAGAATTTAATTATCTCAAATGCAATCATACCAGTTTATGTGAAAGTTATTCTCAGAACCTTAACAACCTATTTAGCTTCAATTAAAAAATCAATATTTCTCCATGTTTTTTTTTAAGTGATAGTGATACTCATTGGATACTTGTGGCAAATCATCAAACCATGATCTGATTATTCATATTGCACTGATTTATTATGCAATCTTGACATATATTTTTGATGCTGATATAATTATTATTGATCTAATTTTAGGACTCAATAATGTCAATTTAGCAAGGAATATGAGATATCAGATTCAGCTGTTTTATTTAGTAAGACTGTCATGCAAAACCAATATTAAATAACAAGGCATAACATAGTAAGAACAACAAAACAGTGAATACTCTAACTGCAGCAACCATCAGCCTGTCTATAAAAGCAGTGATGTGAAAATTAGAACAGAAATAATCATATAATTATTTTCATTAATGTTCCTTCTAAAGTTATATGAAAGCGTATCATACATCCATTATTGATTGAAAAGTCATTGAAAAAACACTGGATACAAGTTATTAAAGTGATATTAGACACATATTTCGCTGTTGAATTGAGCTGAAAAGAATTAACAGGTCAAAAGAGTTAGTCAAAATGTGGTAACTGACCTATTATCTGCAACTCATCTTGCTACCAGTTGTTTATAAAAAATATATATGTGAAGCGTCGTGAGAAAACCGGGCAAAATGCTTGTGCGTAAATTGTCATCCCAGATTAGCCTGTGCAGTCCGCACAGGCAAATCAGGGACGACAATTTCCGCTTTTATGGTATTTAATGTTTAAATGATGTCTCTGCTTAGCGAAAATCCAGTTTAGTCGTAAAGTGTNAATGGTTGCGATACACACCTATATACTGTTAAATGCGTCTAATATCACTTTAAGTACCAGTATCTATGGATTAAACAAAAATATTCACACAAAAATATCTTTTGTGGTCTTAATGTTCAATATAAAAACATTATATGCAGAAAAGTTAAATAAAGATACTGATTAGCAGTAGGCAATTTCATGCAAATAAATGGTCGTGCAAACAAATATATTTAACTAGCATCTGCACTGATATCTCTCTCAGAACTTTGATGATTCAAGCAAACTGCCTAGCAAATAACTGGCGTATAACAACTACTGCTAACTAGAGCTTGTGGCAGTAGTGATGAATAACCCCGTCCACAGTATGTCAAAATATGACATACATGTGTAACTTGTAATAATCATGCCATAAAAATTCCAAGTATAACTTTTAAGGTAGGAATATACAATTTGCACATGCACAACTTGGTATCATAAGGTACAATAGTTGCACATCTGAATGTTGCATGATTAAAGGTGTAGGAGAACTTCTTCCGAGAAGTTTGAGTCTACAGCCATCCATGGTGAATCAAGTACTCTCCTGTTGGTTGCTGGAGGTATAACAAAACAGTATCGAACAAGGGTAGGTAGGACGTGCAAACTGACAACATCTACCGGACCTTACCGCCTCTGAACATGGAAATAGCTTCCCCTCCATAGTGAGCTTATAATTGCGCTAAAAGGGAACAGGTGCATATGAAATAATTAATGTGCAAACAGTCGGACCTTAAGTCTTTGTCTAAGTCAAAAGTGGGTCAATGTCAACATAAAAATGTGGTACATGTAGGGTATGTTGATAATAGTCAAAGACTTCATCCATGCAAGTATCAAAGCTTTGTAGCAAGCACTATTGATGTTAACCCTTTGCATGCTGGGATTTTTTTCTTCGCTAAAATGTCGTCTGCTGAATTTCTAAAATTTACATTTTCTTCGATTTTTTTTTAAAGAATACTATCAGAATAGCAAACGGTTTGGATCCTGATGAGACGCCACGTTCTGTGGCGTCTCATCTGGCTCCAAACTGTTTGCAAAGGCCTTCAAAATTCGGTTCCAGCGCTAAAAGGGTTAAACATAACACATTATTTTAAGGTATAACAAGAAATTGGACCTTCTGAATAAGTCCAAAAGTAGGTCAATGTGAAGGTAAAAATGAGGTGAGGTAATGTGTATGTGTTGATAGTGTTCAAAAAAATAATTCATGCAAGTATCAAAGTTTTGTACGAAGAAATATTGAGTTTGGATAGAATATGTCATTTTGGGTAAACCTCATACGGATGGACTAAAAGACTGACAGAAAACTAATGGACAGGCCAAATGCTATATGCCTCCCTTCATCTGTAGATGCTGGGGGCATGAAAACCTCTTGCCATTCTGATGCAGTGCTATTAAATTACTCCAACTAAGGCCCTTGCAGTTAATTCACACACAAATAATTGTTTATTCTCTCTAACATCAATAAATCTTAAAGTATTTCTTAAATATACAATGTACCACACAATTCAAATGATATTCTACGGATACTGACTATTTCTGGGAACTTGTAGACAATGAAGGGCTCATATTTCTGCTTCTCCTGATTGTAGTTCAGGCTGACAATTATGGCATGCTCGAACATCTGCGGGTAAACTTTCTTCTCCAGTTGACGTGTTTCAAAAAAACTCTTTTGCTGAAATAAAGCGACAAATGCTACAAATAAAGCATTGAAATGTAAAGCTGCAAATATTTTAACAATCTGAATTAATCAAAACTTGACCTGGAGACCTAGATAATGTTTGCATGGGACCCTGAATCAAACTTGGCCTTGGTATTGTCATGGAAAAACATTCTGACCAAGTTTCATCAAGATTGAGTCATAAACGTGGCCTGTATAGTGATAACAAAGTTTTTCTAAGATTTAACCTGTTGACCTACGTTTTAGACACACTTGAGACTGATTCAAACTCAGTCTAGATATTTTCAAGATTAACATTCTGCGCAAGTTTCATAAAGGTTGGATGAAAAAGGTGGCATCTAGAGTGACAACGAGCTAAAAGTTTAGCTTTTGGTGCTCATGTAAGCTAATAATACTTATGTTGTGTTTTTAAACATAAAATCTGTATTTAAAGCCAGCTATATTGTAGCAATGATATATTTGTTCACTTAATTGCCAATTGAAAAAGTGAACTTAAGCTTATCCTGTTTAATCAGATTTAATTTTTTGAAAAATCTGGGCAAGGATTTCAAGCCTTAAGAATTCAGTAACTTTTCTTTATTAAGCATCAAAAGGTTATTATCTTCTTGTTATATATAAGCTTATATAATATAAAAAATGATGGGCTAATTTTCTTTCATACTTAGTATTGATTCATTCATCATACTGGATATGGTTAAAAACACTTTGTTGTATCATAGATAACATGATGAAACGCAGCAACAAAATCAGCAATCACAATCAGTCATATGAAAATAATTCAAGAGACTTAAAAGTCCCGAACAAGGAAGTATGCATAAAACAGGTTCAGGATTTGCACTCCATGAATCTCATTTTAAACAAATCCATAACAGATATGTATCATCTTAAACTGATAACTGTGCATAGCATACACTACATTTTGTGAGGCAAACTAGGCAACAATCAATTTGCTTTCAGTGTTTTTTCTTCAGTATATTTGTGGTTAATGAGCCTGAATGCGATTTTATTTAATAGTGTTGTACGTTTTACATTTACATTTTCCTCATTGCTTTTTCCCCTTTGTACAGTTACAATAATGCAGATGATTAAGTGTAATTGAAATATTGCTCAGTAGTGTTTACAGCATCCATAGTGGGCTTATATTAAGTGCAAAATGATTCTTGAACAAAATCTTTTTACATCATGAGTATTGAACATCTCAACGAATGTAATATTACCATATTATTGAAAACAAAACTTTGCGAGTCATTTAAACATGCAAACAAGACAAACATCTTATCATTCATGTCAAGTTGCCTCTTGAACAAATAATAAATAAACAGCATCATGCGAAAATGTGTCTTATGCCATATTAGGCAGTCTGGTAAGGAGCTACCCTGTCCATTATAAAAGAACGTAAGGTTTCCAGGTCTCATTAGCAGACAGAGTAGCTCCTGACCAGACTGTGCAAATGTACAGGGTTTTATATACCTACACTGGTTACATATGGCAAAAGACATATTTTCGCATGATGCCGCTTGTATAGAATAAGACCCATTCTCATATGATGCGGTTCAAATCTGAAGTACTCACAGTCTTAAAGCGAACGCTCCGTGAATACTCAACACGTTTCCTGATTTCCTTCTCATCCACTCTACTGTCAGAGTCATCTGCAAAGAGAACATTATCAACTCAATATGAGCTGCATCATGCGAAAATGGGTCTTATGCCATATGCGGCCAGCATAGCTCCAGAGAGCCTGCACATCTGCACATAACTTTTGCGCCTCATTGTTTGGCAATTGGTTCAATGCCATAAATAAAGGACCACATGGTGTAATATATGGAAGGGAATGTCCACCAGGCTTAATGACAATTGTATATTACTAATTGACAACTCCATGTTGACATTACAATTACATGTTGGTCTAATACAAATGCTTTTTGCATTGTGCTTTTTGTTGCGAATATACTGCAACTTCCTTGACCCTTTGTGAATCTTTATATCACGTTATTAGACTAGGAATTGCACTAGTAATAACACTAGAAATTCAACAAGGCAAAAGCAATAAGCACTAAACATGTTGCAAGGTATGATGCAACATGAAGTTAGTCAAATGCGACATGACAATTTGTAATGTGAACGTCCGTCTTTGCCCGACAGTTACAAAGCACTTTAATTATTAACACAGCTGAGCAAATTAGAATCGTCAATTCAAATTTTGTTGACTTTACGCAGTTAAATGATTTCTCAAGTTTCTGGACATTGAAAATGACGTGTAGACTGCATCAGTTATGATGGTTTGTGCACTAACTGTAGAGACATATCTTAGGGCCAGGTCCAGACATGCATCAATTCTCCTATGGGGTTTGAGTTAGATTTTTGTTGATTGATTGATTGATTAATGAGTCTATAGATTGATTTATCAACACGTTGATAAATGTTAAGTTTATCATTCTAATGGCTTTTAAAATACGTGGTCCGGTACATTCGATCAACCTGAAGACTAAAGTATGCTACTTGTGTGACTTTGTAAGCTTCATGTGGCTCGATCACTGGCTAACAACCTGCAATCACCACAGGTCAAGCGCATGTTTAAATATCAAGCAGACCGCAGTTGTGACTGGAAATCTTGCGATGTCATTAGTCTATTGTTCGTTAATTACTTTTCATAACGCAAAATTACACTAACAACATCCGTAAATAAAACGCTGAAAGTAAGAGTTACCGAAAACGACAGCAGACGACCATAATTGGTACTAACAATAATATGGATAATAATTTGTATTGCTCCATAAAATGTTTCGCTTAATCATTTATATTCTTTGCTTTATACGTCCGACAGCAGTGGTTGGTACCCTCACTTATCACCTCGGCATACTTGGTTCAATCCCACTCGGTGCATGCTGGTTAGTTTTTGTTCAGATACTGGACAGTTGAGGCTTCTTTTGGGTACTCCGCTCACCTAATGATCTTGCCAAGTAAAAATTACGCTTCGGAATATATTCGTGCACAATGGTCATAAGCATGTAAACACACACAAACACACACAACACAGTCACAGCGTTCTCGCACACGCAAATATAAACGCACGCATACACGCGCATGCACACACGTGAGAATCGAGAACTAACCACGTGGTTGTACACCCACATGTCCGTATGTCTTGAAATCTGCAAACAAATCATATTATTTAATATCAAATTTTCTGAACGAATAAATCTCTTTGTGGAATGTACTATCAGCAAAACCAGCTCAGTTGCAAATATTATTGTTTCAACAAAAGTAGTCTACACGCTGGATATCATCGTACACCTGCCAGAGTGGTCTCCCTGCAATAATTTGCGCTAGAATGTCAAATTCATTATTGGTTCCGTATAATAAAATAACGCAGTTCATGTATAGAATGATGTACAAGGTAAAACAAAGTCAAATGCACTTAGGCAAGCATAGACGGTAAAAAGAAGTACCAGGTAGTATGAATAAACATTTCAATATTGCAAAGCTGAAAGCACCAAAAACAAATTCATTAGGGGACTGAACATTAGCATTAAGGTGCATGAACGATTAATTGTTTCTACAGCAAATGCAAGAAACAATAATACAGATACAATGTTACAGAATTCATATGCAAGTTGTAATATGTCAACACGGAGTTGTCAATAAGCAATATACGATTGTAATTAAGCATTATGCAATTGTCATTTAGCAACATGAAATTACTGGCAGAGAAACCCTTCCATAATAATAAGGTTTCTCTTCTGATGATGAAGCTGAAGGTTCATGTTGTGTATATTATATTATATTTTTAAGTGATAACATAGGCTATATTAAGTTTACTGATATTATTATATAATATAGTATTTATCAGTTTTCACCATAGACATGTAGTTATTATCTTAAAACATGGCAGTTAATCTCATGCATATACAGACAAATGAACAAAATAATCTAAAATAATTTAATATTTTTCATTAAAATTCAATACCTTATTTTTTATTCTGAACTTTTTATTGTTTTTCAATTTCATTTAAGCCTGCGGGTTATGTAGATTCTCTAAAGTCTGTTTCCTGGGTAGAACCAGTAATAAGTGTCCCTGGGGTAAAACAGGGCCTCCTGATTGCTAGACAATCCTTAACCCTTTGCATGCTGGGAAATTTGTCATCTGCTAAAATATCGTCTGCTGAATTTCTAAAATTAGCATTTTCTTCGATTTTTTTCAAAGAATACTATCAGAATATCAAACAGTTTGGATCCTGATGAGACGCCACGTTCTGTGGCGTCTCATCTGGATCCAAACTGTTTTCAAAAACCTTCAAAATTCGGTTCCAGCGCTCAAAGGGTTAACAAATTATTTGTTTGGGAAACGCGACCCATAGCATGGCATGTGGGTAGGTTGGAAGATGAAATCATTTTTTTTTCTTATTTTTTTTCATGTTCCTCTTTTGAATGATATACATGATGATGACAGTAAAAGACTTGACTTTTTTGTGATAACAGTAACAGTAACTGTCTATAATGTGTCTATAATGTGAATTAATTCATATGTAAAAAAACCTACCATATATTTTTAGGAGCAATTACAATCTGAGGAAAAAATAATTGTCTTTCACAGCTGGTTAAAGGAGTTACCAGTTTCTATGAAGTTATGTGTTGCCGAGAAGACGGATCATGATACAACAATGTCTCTTTTATGAACTTTACTTAAGGTAAGAGTTTTATCCAGACCTAAACATAATTTGGTAGTGGCAATTAAGTAGGGTCAGTTGGGTAATCCCAAACCAAAAAATTTGCCCAAGGAGGACACCATATTCACTACACACTAATGATCTTTTATCTGAAACATCATGACTTTTATTTATACGTGGGATTCTGATAAGTCACTAGGACTTTTTTCTGCAATATTTAACTACAACCTCCTTTCTTTCAAATCTTTAGAAAAAAAAATAAAAAAAAAAATGCCTCCACATTTTGGAAATTACTTGATTGAGTTTCCGCCTGGGTTTGAGTGGTGTCGTCTGGTTCTTTGGGAGCCCCTAAGGAACTCTTGAGGACCTCAAAAGCCTGGTCCACCTTCTTGCGAATCTGGTAAAGAGAAAACAAAGCGATTTTAATTGCCGGTTATTTAAGTTCAAATATATTTACATACTTCCATCTGAGGATTTCAAGAGCCTTCTTACATGGGTCAAAGAAGGAAATACAAATTGGGCTGAAAACCAATAAGTTTTAGATGAATCGCATCACAAGCCAAAGGCTTATGTAAAAACACACTCAAGTCCAGTTTCCTGGGTAGAACCAGTAATTGGTGTCTTTGGAGAAGATCTTAAGCAAGCTCCCTGAGTTAGAGATTGAACCCGGAACCTCCTGGTTGCAAGGCAGACACCTGACATCCATTACATAAGACAACTGATGCTTGATATTTCCATGAGTTTCTGATTACAATTCCTACCCAAGAGTTCAAGGAAATATCAGTGACTGAAAATCAGTTATTCACCTTTTTTCAACAGTGTAGAATAACAGTGAAAATTATCAAAAATCTTCAATGTTCCGCTGAAGCTACTTTTTGCTGGTCACAAATTTCCTGATTTTTTATCAATGATGTCATGGTATAACATGTACTAGTCCCACATAATTCTCTGATTAAAACCTTTTACAATGTTTACAAAGTCTAAAACAAGAAACCGTCCGAGACGGGTGATGCTCCCCAAAGTTTTTTTTTGTTACAATAGTGCACTATATATTCAGATAAAAGGAAACGTCTTGAGGGGCATAACTTTGGACAAAAAAATACGATGGATGGTTAAGCCTTAAAAATTTGAAAGGGCCATAACTCTCTAAATAAATCATCTAACCAGAACCCACTAATAACATGCGCATCTCCTCAAGGTAGTTAAGCTTCCCATAAAGCTTCATTGAATTCCAGTCAATAGTTGGGGAGAAATAGCCCGGACAAGAATTGCACTATATGTACAATTTATAGAAAATTTCAAAGGGCCATAACTCTTTGAACAAGAGCACCGCATAGCCGGTGCCAACGCTCAGCTGTGGGTGCTTGGATTTTGTTTATTTTGACCTTTGACATTGAAGGTCATCATTGACCTTGACCTTTTCACCACTCCAAATGTGCAGGTTGATGAGATACACATGAAAAAATGACCTTTGACCTTGAAGGATGACCTTGACCATGACTTTAACAACTCAAAATGTGCAGCTCCATGAGATACACATGCATGCCAAATATCAAGTTGCTATCTTCAATATTGCAAAAGTTATGGCCAATGTGCTTGGATTTTGTTTTTTTTTACCTTTGACCTTGAAGGTCATCATTGACCTTGACCTTTTCACCACTCCAAATGTGCAGGTCCATGAGATACACATGAAAAAC
>VMBQ01000257.1:255474-268813 GCA_007657795.1 Dreissena rostriformis
ACCAGAGGTCCAGATAAGATGCGTATTTGCGTAAAATACGCATGCAAAAAAAGAAAATACGCATGACTTAAAATTTTGTTGAGTAAAAAAACTCCTGGCTAAATTCGGATTACGCATCGTGTGCAATTTCAATGCGTATTAGCCGTTTATACATGCATATAAATTCATGTAAACATGACTGGTTCCTGGCATTGTGTCCACACTGGGAAAAACGTAGTGACATCACCATCTATGTGGTTCCCGACCTAATTTACTCCTCAGTCAGAACGGTATCATTTAATTTTGGCCCACAATAAAGGCCGATGTTGACACAACGGGCTCCCCGCTGCATTGTTGAGAATCGATGTACGCTTATGGTGAAAACATTTGACATCACATTCGATAACACCCGAATCGCCCAACTTCAAGCATATAATTTTTTATATCAGTTCATCTCTTGTGTGACACTAAAGAAAAACCTTTTTCCTTCAAGCACTTTTTAAATGGCAGCCGAAATACACATATAATAAACAAGTTTTACGGATACCACACTCTTACCAGATAACGTGACTAAGCACATGTTTAACCTGTTAGATATATTGAAATCCGGTTTGCAATCAATGAATCCACTTGAATTATAATGTAATGCGAAAACTTGCTGCTTGCTTGTTTTTCATATGACTGTCACGATCTGTGCGGTCCTGACCGGCAGTCTCTGTCCCGAAAGCGCTTTTCTTTTTGTGACGTATGCAGCAGCGTCTGCTTGTGTTTTATTGTCATTTATATAAAACAAAAACTAATGGCGAACCAGTAAAAAATGGTCGATTTAAGTCGACATCATCAGTTGTAACACCGGAAAAAAAAGTACGCCCTTTTATTGACAGTATATTAACAGATGTTATAAAATCGGTGCAGAGAAAGAAACATGACGGAAATAAGGTCACAGACAAGACTATTTCTAATTGGAAACTCAGTTTTCTGTGGCTCAAAATTGAAACGGAAGGCAATGCATGTGTAAGAAATTGAACATAAATACTCCTTAAAATTCTCGGATTTTGATTTTTAAAAATTTCGTGAGTGAAATACCCCTCGGCTGAAAAAATTATCTGGAGCTCTGCGCATGACACACCGTCTAATGATGGTGAACAAATGTGCCAAATGATTTAAAAATCTCACAATGAACAAGATAGTTATGGGCTGGACAAAATCATTTATGGCCATTTTTGACCTTTGAACTCAAAGTGTGACCTTGACGTTTCAATGATGTTGAACAAATGTGCCAAATGATTTTAAAATCTCATAATGAACGACATAGTTATGGCCCGGACAAGCTCATTTATGGCCATTTTTTACCTCAAACTTTGAACTCAAAGTGTGAGCTTGACCTTGGAGATATCGACGTACTTCTTTCGCATGACACACCCTCCAATGGTGAACAAATACACCAAGTCATTTTAAAATATAACGATAAATGACATAGTTATGGTCCGGACAAAGTTTCAGTTTAAAACGCACTAAGTGACCCCGTGACCTAGTTTTTGACCCCGCATGACCCATATTCAAACTTGGCCTAGACATCATCTAGATACAACTTGTGACCAAGTTTGGTGAAGATCGGATGAAATTTTTGGACAGACCGACCGACCGACAAAGTGACTCCTATATAGCCCCTATTACCAATGGTAATGAGGGTATAATAAGAAATACTGACAACAACAAAGCTGATACTGACAACAACAAAGCTGAGCTACAGTGGTAAAATTGTAAAGTTATAACTGTGGTCTGAAGACATACCTGCTCCATACGGCGCCTTTGGCTGAACTGGCTTTTAATGACTGGAGGGGATTTCGATGGTTTGTCTTGTTCAGAGAAAAGGTTCTTGAATTTGCGCATCTTTGATTTGAAGCGATCACCTATGGGTCTGGACCCCTGAAAGAAAACAACAATTATTTATTGTCTATTATCACACAAAATGAACGTGTTAATGTTCTTGACTACCACTGGAATGATCTGTTGAATTGTTTTTGAGACCATAAGCATACATGTATTTACATAGAAAAACGTCAGGTCAGGAACTATGCTTTCCGCTTTAAAGTCACGCAAGATTTCCTGGTATCATAAGCGGACAGGGTACTCTTGCAGCATATGGCATAAGATCCATTTTCGCATGATGCAGATCATTTAAATTTGACAAAGATATTCTATTCTTACCATACCATTCCAACAGTACAAGGTCTATGTATCTGTTAAAACAAAATAATTTGAAATTTGAAAACAAAAACTTGCAATCCAATAAATCACATACATCTACCGATATTTCATCAGATCCTGATGACGTTTTCCTTTTCACAAGACGGTTTGGGACGGCATATCCTTCTGTGTCCACATAGATGTCGTAGCCTGGCTGTGATTTGTCATTGAGATGCAAGGCCTCAGGGTCCATGTAAACGACTTCACCTGTGATGAAAAATATAATTATACAACTTAAATCCAAAAATATGTAAATGTAGCTTATAACTTTGGAACATGGAACAATTTTTAACACAGTTGAGATATTATAATATTTGAACAATATTTAATGTTCTTATCAAGTTTAATTATGATTGGGTAAAAAGTTTGACTTCTGGAGTGTTCCCAAGACTTTACTATATCCATTTAAGAAAAACTGCCCTGCTCACTTTTTCAAGTGACATGTAAAATTTTCACACTCAGCCAAGATATTCTACCAATATTGACAACGGCCTACGTCGCTCACCAGAGGCCCCAACGAGCTTAACTGTTGGGTGCAAATAGTGTTCACAAGGTTTTACAATAGACTTTTTTAAAAGAAGAACTGCCCAAACACCTGGAACCCTCGTTTCTGAACAAAACAAAATCATTTTCAAATCAGCCGAAGTATAAATTTTATAATATTTTGAGCAAGTTTCACTAGAAGTGGGTCATAAATGTGACTCCTGGAGTGTTCAAATCATTTTACTATAGCCACAAAAGAAACAAGAGATGTGTTTGTCAGAAACACAATGCCCCCTAATGCGCCGCTTTGATTTTTTATTTTTTTATTTTTTTTTACCTTTGACCTTGAAGGATGACCTTGACCTTTCACCACTCAAAATGTGCGGCTCCATGAGATACACATGCATGCCAAATATAAAGTTGCTATCTTCAATATTGCAAAAGTTATGACAAAACTTTAAGATTTCTTAAAGTTTTGGACAGACAGACAGAATGACAGACAGACAGACAGACAGGCCAAAAACAATATACCCCCTTTTTTTTAAAAGGGGGCATAAAAACTGAAAGGCAATACATCATTGTCTCTAGAGCGTGTGTAAGCTTTTCCTTTAATTTGACGTTGTGACCTAGTGTTTGACCCCACATGACCCAGTTTTACACTTGACAGAGATCTAATTGGGACAAATGTGGCGTGTTCTCACAAAACTGGGCAAAATGCTTGTGCGTTAAGTGTCATCCCAGATTAGCCTGTGCAGTCCACACAGGCTAATTTGGGACGACACTTTCCGCCTTAACTGGATTTTCGCTAAGAAGAGACATCATGTAAACGAAAAATTTCATAAAAGCGGAAATTGTCGTCCCTGATTAGCCTGTGCGGACTGCACAGGCTAATCTGGGATGACAATTTAGGCACAAGCATTTTTCCCAGTTTTCTCAGAACACGCCACAAATATTCTCAACAAGTTTCATGAAGATTGGGCAAAAAACAAAGTCTATAGAGTGTTCACAAGCTCTCACTTAATTTGACCTATTGCTAATTTGTTTTTGGTCCCACCTTGCCAGGTTTTTTTACTTCGGACAACAAACAAAGGGCAATCACAAAAACTCGCCATGAGAAGGATCTGTTAATTTGAGCTATAAACTATTGGACAAAAAAAGTATCTTCTATAGTGTTAACAAGGCTACGTTTTAGACATATGAGGAAAAGGTGCTCATCTAATCTTCATGGTGATGACATACATGTAGTTCAAGTTTAAATTCAATCACTTGTGAAATAAGAAAGAAGTTCAATCCACACACTTACAACATTTTATGGGGACAGAAAGCTGGACAAACAAACCAACCAACACCGTGACTCCAATATACCCACTATCAAACTTTGTTTGCAGATGTATAATTATAAGGCCAGTTAACCCTTTGCATGCTGGGAAATTTGTCGTCTGTTAAAATGTTGTGTGCTAAATTTCTAAAATTAGCATTTTCTTCGATTTTTTTTTCAAAGAATACTATCAGAATAGCAAACAGTTTGGATCCTGATGAGACGCCACGTTCTGTGGCGTCTCATCTGGATCCAAACTGTTTGCAAAGGCCTTCAAAATCCGGTTCCAGCGCTCAAAGGGTTAACAACAAAATGGGACTCAACCTGAACTTTTCATAGGCAACAATGGCAAGTATTTTGGATTTTTCTCCTGAACCTGAATCATGAAATTTTTCTGGTAGGTTGGCTGACAAACTTTGAGAATGAAATAGCTATCATGCTATCAAAAGTGACATAATGTTTTGACAATTATTTCCGCATCATGTTTAAAGATCTTATGTACTTTTAATATCAGAGTACAGATTTATATAATGCAGGCATAAAATGCACTTCCTTTTGGTGTTGTTTTAAATATCATGAAAGCAATCTGTTCACAGATTGGTTAATTTATATGATTCCAAATTTATGACATACCCGGTATATCACAAATATTATACAATAATTTTACATGAAGAAATAAATATAGTATTGTCATAACGTACTCATCAGTTTAAGTAAATTAAAGCATTTGTAAGGCGGAAACCATCGAACATCTCCAATAACCACAATGTTTCGTTGTATATTGTATAACTTAATCCCTAACTTCAACAAAAGCGTGTTTGCCATTTTGCTCAATTTGCTGATAAACATCATTTCAAGCATAGTTTTGACCACCCTCAATATTTACCTGGTGTGATTCATTTGATTAAACCTTGTCAAAATGGGGGAATCCATCACAAATCAAGTGCAGATGACCCCAAGAACCTATTGATAGCTTTCTTCAGTTTATGTCCATCTTGTACAGCATGCTTCATACTTGAAATTTGTCGTCTTCTAAAATGTTGTCTGCTAAATTTCTAAAATTAGCATTTTCTTCGATTTTTTTCCAAAAAATACTATCAGAATAGCAAACAGTTTGGATCCTGATGAGACGCCAGGTTCTGTGGCGTCTCATCTGGATCCAAACTGTTTGCAAAGGCCTTCAAAATCCGGTTCCAGCGCTCAAAGGGTTAAGAAGATTTTTTAATAATTTGTCTGGATAAATTAACTTCAAACTAACATTTAATTAAAATGAACATTATTATTTTGAAGAAAAATACTACATAATAGTATACATGCAAAACTAATATACTTCTGATGCAAGTTTATTAATTGTCCATTCAATGTATATTCCATCAAAAAGATTAATACTTGAATATTTGGGTATTCAAACAAATTGATACGATGTGTGTAACTTGGCTTGTAACTTCTAAGATGGGAAAGGGTGATATTTGATAGGTTCCAAAAAGGAAAAAAAAATCTATAATGGTATCATTGAATCATTTTATCATGATACAATAGTTTTAATATATGTTATGTTACCTTCCTCGTACAGATTAATGTACTGATTTAAGATTTAGAAAAGAAATAGTAGACTTTAAAATCGTATATATACATGTACTCGCCTTAAGGCACAGGGGCAAATATTTGTCAATGGCTTTGATTTTTTTTGTATGTCTGTGTTCTTTGTTTCTTTGTTAATTTGTATATTACTCCAAAGCTAAACCTATCACAGAAGGGTAATATTTGGAAATTTATGTACAAGGTTAGCCCTAGTTTGTACATTCATGTACAGGAGTTCTATGTGAGTCAGTGAAGGCCCCGGGGGAAAGGCCTATGACTTTGAGATGATGTAATGGATCTGGCATTGTGATAAGAGAGGTTGTGAGTTCAATCCACTCTCAGGAAACTTGAAAGGCCTTTCCCATAAGACATCTAGTACTGGTTGAACTATCAGTTGAAATAAAGAATATTATAAAGCATATGTAAGACAGAAACAATTGAACAACTTTGAGTGTCTCTATTGTTTTCATTAAATTGCTGCCAATATGTGGATTGCTTACAATGAAGTAGTAGCTACACAACCACACTAATACATGTTTACATGTACAACAAGAGATGTGTTTGTCAGAAACACAATGCCCCCTACTGCGCCGCTTTGAAATAAAATTTATATTTATCATTTGGCAGATATAGAAATTATCTCCCATGAAAGCTTGTTACTTCCCTTGGATTTTGTTTTGTTTACATTTGACCTTGAAGGATGACCTTGACCTTTCACCACTCAAAATGTGCAGCTCCATGAGATACACATGCATGCCAAATATCAAGTTGCTATCTTGAATATTGCAAAAGTTATGACCAAACTTTAACCAAGGTTAAAGTTGTTGGTTAAAGTTTTGGACAGACAGACAGACAGACAGACAGACAGACAGACAGACAGACAGACAGACAGACAGACAGACAGACAAGCTAAAAACAATATACATAAAAGGTAACATGCTGACATGGCTTTATGATCCAGAGGACCCAATTTTGAATACTAAAGGGGGCAACGTTTTTCGTTGTTTATTTTTTTAATATATTTTTTCTGGTAAAATTTAGACACCTAAACTGTAACGTTCAACTATAACAATGTGTAAATTAGTAAGAACATGTACCTATGATTAAGTTTAAACATTGAATGCCATACTTCATTGGATATCTAATTGGTAACCCATGAAATTCCTTTCAACATCTCATTTAAATATCCAATTATCATTGGACACACTAGGATGGACTACAATCTACATGACAAACAAGATGGGCATGCCTTATGACTACAGAACTTTGACTTACGCATTACGGTATTAAATTTCACTAGCTTAGTCATGGACCTTAAAAGTTTAGGTGAATCACTAATGTAAAATGTAAACTTTGCAGAGTCATTCACAGTCAGCCTCAAAAAGTTTTTTAGCCCTACAGATTTTGACTTACCGGTATGCACGATAAAAAAAATTATGAACTGCATGATTGCTCTATAGTCTTAATGCAAATATCATATTTATTTATTTTTAAATTTATACTAATCAATTAATAATTAATTAATATATGTGCAAGCTGTTCACAATAATTTTGCTTAAGCACGTTAACAAAGTACACAGTTGTGCGGGGAACATGGTGGACGGGTCGAGCGAGGATTGTTTTATTATTTGTTCATGCCACAAAATAAAATAAAAAACAAAAGTTTTAAAAAGTTTATATTGACATAACAATAAACTGCATATTTAATTTCTCTTTACTGTTCCATGTTATATTTATTTATAACATTATCAAACACCCACAGCTAGTATAAAAGTGGCAAAAGTAGAATAGCCGCACTTGTAAATTCTCAAAACCATAATTGACTGTTTTAATTTCACACATAAACAGAAACACTTACTGAACTTGGAAGTTGAAAGAAATAAAGCAGTCTACACTTGCTGAGTGAGAACTAACTGGCAAGAACTGCTAAAAAAAATACAGCAGCTATAAGCACTCCATCATTGCATTACAATAGAACTTAAGTATACTAATAAAAAGTTTTATGCATTGGGTTTACAGGAATTTCAAATTTAAAGCAAATCAATATTGATAATTTGTAAAGCCAATTGGACTATGACCAGGACAAACATTTGTACAGCTTCGGGCTCGGACTATACGTTTTTGGCGCCGACTGCATGCATACAAATAAGTTCAAAAACCACAATTTTTAGTTATAAAACTTGATGCTTAACTTCAACACATGTGTGTTTGCCAACTTTCTCATTGTTGATAAACCTCATTTCAAGAATAGTTCTGACCACCCTCAATATTTACCTGGGTGTGATTCATTCAAGATTAAACCTTGTCAAAATGGGGGAATCCATCACAAATCAAGTGCAGATGACCTCAAGCAATTATTCCAAGTTTGTCTTGTTTAGAGGCACTGAGTACAACATTCTACACACCATAATGATACCACATTGTGATGGAAGATCCAAGTTGCCTTGTGATAATAGATTGTGAGTTCAATCCATTCTCATGGGACTAGGGGTGGCAAAAATCACATATTGCAATTATTTTTTAAGCTAATGTTGTGCAAAATTCGTCCCAATTCCCCTGCATGAAAGGTATACATTTTCCAACTATAATAAACTTTAAAATTCCCATATCTATGTAATCTTTATTTTGAAGAAACACAATTAATTGTTACTTAAAATGACTACGTTAGAGGACTGTCTCTTGGAAATACCAATAATAAAATTGACAATTGTTTTCATCAAATTGAGTTTTAGCATAAATCAAATTTTGTCTTTTTTTTCCATGTTTCAACATGCTCTCAAACAACACAGACAATATGGAGAATTGTTTTTTGCCACCAATAGGGACTTTTAAGACAGGGTCGTTCCCATAAGACACCAAGAACTGGTTCTACCAAGGACATGGCCTCCAAAGTGTCTCAATAAACCAAAAGCTTTCAACAACATTAAACTGATTTAAACTAATGACTAACAAGAGCACCGTCGAGCGGATGCCAACGCTCGGCTGTGGGTGCAGTTTTGAATAAAAAATAAAAATATAATTGAAAAAATTGACCTTTGACCTTGACCATTGACCTTGACCTTTCACCACTTAAAATGTGCAGCTCCATGAGATACACACGCATGCCAAATATCAAGTTGCTATCTTCAATATTGCAAAAGGTATTGCACATGTTAAAGTTTTCGGACGCCCGGACGACGCTGACGGCGGACGAGCTGGCTTTGACAATACCTCGGGTTTCTTCGAAAACAGCCGAGCTAAAAATGAGCCAGGGTGATGGATTGATTTGTGCATGTTTCTCTCAGCTATTACGTAATAATTTAGTAAGTAAATGAAAACAAAATCAGTCCACAGAAATCGCACAATGCATAATTTATATTACAGGAAACACAATTTTGAACATCCAAGTGCGAAATTAGTTGGGCGTAAAAATGGTAGAAAATAATCCTGGAAATAGTAGGGGGGATTTATGACTTAACTAATTGAAACTAAATAAATATACTACATGTATTTACCATCATCATCCACAGCTTTCTGAATACTGTCAGCACTACGGCTTCTCCGTATAGTCATAGGTTCTGGATGCGACATACGCGGGAGATCCCAGTGTTTGATTGGCTCATTGGTTCCCCGAGCTGCCTCCACCTTGGATGGTGGAGCTGACTCATCAAAAAACAGTTCAACAGTTGTGTCCGGTCTAAGCTCTTCCTCAGATGAAGAAAAATCCTTTTCTATAGACTTTTTAAAATCAATAATATTATCAGTTGCGATTGAAAAAGGTCTAAGTTGCTTTTTTAGCAAAGGAGGTGGTCTCGTAGGTTTTTGTCTTTTGGGAACACTAACATTCTCCACCCCAACACTGTT
The DNA here is from genome assembly GCA_007657795.1 of Dreissena rostriformis. NCBI lineage: Eukaryota > Metazoa > Mollusca > Bivalvia > Myida > Dreissenidae > Dreissena > Dreissena rostriformis. The sequence goes on from VMBQ01000257.1 coordinate 264,929, forward strand.
AACTTTGGCACTAGTATCACACGCAGCATGTTCCTCTTTGAGAATTACTTTTTGTTCACACGCTTCTTTCTCCAGCTTGACCTTCATGTACTCATCATGAGCACCAGTTCTACGGGGTTTGGACGGAGGTGGGAGTTTCTTTGGTGACGCAGAATCGTCCACAATGGGATCACCCAATTGCTCAGCGCTTGGTCGGATCCTAAATGGGGGCCTAGGCGGAGGGACTTTCTTTTCATGAATGTCTGGGTTACTTGAGGATTCATCTTCTGATTGTGATTTCTGCCTTAATGGTGGCGGAGGGCGTGTTGGTTTAGTTGAAGTTGCTTCACTTTGAAAAAGTTTTGCTCTTTCCGAAACTGGTATTGGTTTTGGCACATTGTTTTGTTTTCCGATTTCCTTTTTATCTCCTGCAGCCCAAATGCGTGAGTACACATGCTCAGAATCTCTGTCGGAAACAGGATTTTGTCTTTTTACACACTCAGGGGATGTGTCTTTGCCAGATTGTTCAGCATCATTTCTTGCTCTGGGAGACATACGCCTGGGACTAGGAATTCTAGGCTTTATGTTAACATCACTTATTTTGGCCTGTTGTGTAACAGAAGCTGATACTGTATTGTCTTCAAACCTGCTGCGTATGTTGCTCACAATAACTTTTTTACCACTGATTTCTTCAAACTTATCTTGCAGTGCTGATGCAGACTTTTTTTCCATATCTTCATCAGTTTTCTTTTTTAAAGAGTTCCTTGGGGATGGGCTGGGAAACTTTCTTAGATTTTCCAAATCACTGAATCTTGGCTCTAAAATTTCTTCTGAATTTGTTATGTCTTCTCGTCCATTGTTTTTATCAGAGTCAGAATCAAAGCTCCCATTAGTTGAATTTGAAGAATTTTGATTGCCAATTGCAGCATCTGAAGAGTTACTATTGTTTTTCTCAAAACTATCGAAGAATTGTTTATACTGCTGAAGCTTTCCTTTTGGAAGACTTCTAACACTGCCATATGGCAGCTTTTGTTGCCCAGGAAACGACATGGCAATACACCCATACACTTTCCACTAGCCAATTATAATCATGATGTGGACAATACATCTTGCATAGCTTTCACCTTCAAAACAAGAAAAAACATTAAATATTTATTTTAATCTGATTGAAATATTAACTGTAAATTAAGGTAGAGCTATTCTTTATTTGTTATGAAGCAGTTACAGATTCAACGTTGAATGGAGTTCTTTGCAAAATTAAATATATTAATTTAATTGAATAATTAACTGAAATCTTAGGGTATAATTTGATTGTATGAAGTAGCTAAAGTATTGAAAATATACTGGAGTTCAGTGTAGCATGTATATTAGTGTTTTCATATACATCCAAGATATGTAATCTTGCTACACCGTGTAATATGACTTCTTCCAGAGATGCATTAGGATAATATGGTGTAACTATACATGATGCTGTGTTTTGATATGTGTATTTACTTTATTTCATCATGCCTTAGAAATGTGTTATTCTATTGCTCTTGTACATATTACCCCACTGAGCAATTAAATTCCAATTTTTAATTATTTTTAATAAAATTTAAATTATTTTAAATTGATTTTTCATTTGAATGATCCATTATGACACCCATAAACCTGTAAAAACCCTCAATGCTTGACATAATTGAACCAAGGTGGTGACTCCAGATATGTGGCATGTTCTGAGAAAACTGGGCATAATGCATGTGCGTAAAGTGTCGTCCCAGATTAGCCTGTGCAGTCCGCACAGGCTAATCCGGGATGACACTTACGGCATAAACTGGATTTTCGCTAAGAAGAGACATCATTTAAACGAAAAATTCCATAAAAGTGGAAAGTGTCATCCCTGATTAGCTTGTGCAGACTGCACAGGCTAATCTGGGATGACAATTTACACATAAGCATTTTGCCCAGTTTTCTCAGAACACGACACATATAACCATTGTGTTATTGTGTATGTTGTGCTGTGTGTATATTCTTGAATTGTGTATGCAATAGGTAACTTAAAAAAAGAGACTAGCAGCTGTTAATTTAGAAATCCCTACTGATATTATTTCAAGAGGTTCATTATTCCTATACATGTATATTTAATAATAAATTGGACATGTTTGCAGTGACATTATTTTACTAAAACAAGTAATAAGAAATTAAACTCATGGCAACAAAGTGAGCACTTAAACATTTTCTTACACACACATATATATGTATTAGTCCAAACAATTAGATGTTATCTACCGATGTAATCAGTATATCGACCTCATATTATTTATACTAAAAGGAGTACTACTGTAGGTATGTATTTATTATTTACATGCAGATTGTAATATTTAAAACTCAATAGATGTAATATGTGTCTTCATTTCAGGAGTCAATTCCACTTTCGTTTTGCAATGGAATAGGCATCATGTATGATTCTACTTTTGCTTTAATGTATGCAGAATAACTTGCAAATATAATAAATAAAAAAACATATCAGATATTTTCATGGGAAACTAACAACATTAGTTTACTTTGCATAGACATGCCTGTCATCCTTAAAACTAAAAATACTTAAATTTAATACGCTAGATTAATTTAATAAGAAAAAAATAGCGTTACCACAACAACAACAAAGTAAATGCTAGAAATAATTATTCCACTTGCACTTCCTACTTACTCGGATAACTTGCCCGCACTAAAGTTTACCCTGACACCGACCTTTGTACATCCGCTCTCTTACTTCCTGCACAGGAAAATGGTAACAAATTATTGTTGTTGCTGTCCAAAATCGGTGTTAATCTTAGTTATTTATTAGTTTTTGTTTTAGATACTTATGTTAAATAATTAATACAACTTAATTTCGTTCAATTTATATAGTTTCGAGGTACATATTTGTATGTATTGTCATTATTTACATAAAATGTTGCTCACCTATTTCCCAATGCTTTTCTGTAGACCACTAAAAATAAGAAGACGCGGAAGCTTCGTGGTCAAGTCAGTCACGGACATGGTCGTATAGGTAAATTATACTTAATGAAGTATACAGAAAAAGGAGTTTTGTATTGTTTGGGCGCGTGTTTAGCGTGGAATAGAATCTTTAACATGTAAACTGTAAGTGGACATTGATGATTTGTAGCAATGCCATTTATTATGTTAGGCCTATGTATAATCTAAAAGAGCAGTGCTTCCACTAGCTTTCAATAGTTGGAAGTCATGACTTCTAAGCCTTAAATTTTGGATGGCTCAGATATAAAGTTGGAAATCCCACTTTTATTTCATCATTTTATTAAACCCTACCGTATGTGTTGATCGTCAGATAAAAACACTATACATTTCCATATAATCCAGTTTAATTACATGTGAATAAGCTGAGTTTACAAATTTCATCAGCCATATAGGAAACTTTCATATCGTTCCATTGCAGTCTTTTTGTCACACATTTGAAGGACGAGTGCATTTGTTCAGCTACTATGTTATGTTGTATTCATGTCTTCATTGTCAGGTAAACACAGGAAGCATCCAGGTGGAAGGGGTAACGCTGGAGGCCAGCACCACCACAGAATAAACATGGATAAATAGTAAGTATGACTTTATCTAGTATCCTCTACTGAATATTGGAAATCATGCCAATTATGCAATTATGTAACAAGTTATCCCTGTCAGACACAACACTGGTGAGAACAGCACATCAGACTGAGGCAAAATATGTTGACTTTAAATACATTGATCTAAGTATATCTCTAGTGTCCAGACATTCAGTGTCAGTGAAGAACCCTGCGTGCTAATTGTTAACGCGCTTGGACTTGTACTTTCTCCCTGTACCCCTTATTAAGGTAGAGCCGTTGTCAGTTACTGGCAAAGGTGCATGCATTTTAAACATTAAAATTGCAAAAT
>VMBQ01000257.1:276079-299497 GCA_007657795.1 Dreissena rostriformis
GTGACTGGGAATAATGCGCTGACGTTATTCTATCGTTTGGAATTACTTTTCATATTACAAAATTACACTAACAGCCATATATAAAACAATAAACGTAAGAGCTACCGAAAGAGACAGCAGATGACCTTATTTGTCAATAACGCTACAATATTTCGCTTATGTGTGTCTTCATTTTTTATCGAGTGCACCGGGATTGTCTCCCATATGGCCATCGCCCCCAGAAAGACGTGTTAGTTGGTTACGGGGGATAGTGCAAGATACAGGAGACACCCCGTTCCAGAGGTGACCCTGGGTCTTTTTAGTGCCCGGTGTATAGCACCTAGTACACTGCACCTCGGTTTAACGTCTCATGCGAAAGACGAGTAAGTAGGTTAGGTGCAGCGGGGGATCGAACCAGCGATCTCTGGATTGTGAAGCCAGTGTGTTACCACTAGACCACGGATCCGCTACATCCTGCAAAAGTTATGATTTCGACCTTGAAGGATGACCTTGACATTTCACCACTTAAAATGTGCAGCTCCATGAGATACACATGCATGCCAAATATCAAGTTGCTATCTTCAATATTGCAAAAGTTATGGCCAATGTTAAAGTTTGAGCAAACAAACCGGGCAAAAACAATATGTCCCCCAGATAGACTGGGGGACATAAAAAGTCTATTAAGGCGAAATATATCGGAAAAGAGTGTAGCTTGTTATTGTGTTCTTGTTGAATTCTTGAAAGCATTATTCTGGTAAAACTAAACTGTAATTTAACAAAGCCCCTAAGACTTAAGAAAACTAAATTGTCCGAACAATTCAGATAAACACAAAACATCTGGAAATATTGTTTCTAGTGGTAAGAGATTTTTATATTTAAGGACTCAAAACAGACTTGGTGATTTTAATGAGACATGTTCACTGTTCAGCTTTGAACCTAGGCCATATCATATTCATCAAGCTGTTTGTGGGGAGAGGACAAGTTGATTGGAATCTCTATGAACAAATAATCTAGCAAAGTGTTCTGAAAAATAAAGTTATGTCTGAAGTGCATGGTGCATCATGTTCAATTAATTAATTGCATGAATAAAAACAACACGCTCATTGTCGACAGACGGCTTGATTATAAGCATGGAAACAACGAAATCGTGCCATATCACCCTGAAAGATCAAAGGACAAGAATTACCTGACAATAATGCACGTGATCCTTATCCAGGGAGCTGCATAAACCTGGTCGTTGAAATTTGCGAACTAATAAGGGATTTTGCACATCAATGAAATTTCTTTTCAAATGGGGCACAACTGTCTGGATGTTTTGAGCTGAACGACCCAACGATATGGCATGGTACTGCATATAGTTTCATCATTTGTTCCAGAAATCTCACTTGGAATCAAAAATTGATAGTAACTCTTAATTAAAGGGCAACTTCTTGCTGAAAATGTAAATAAGTGCTAACTGACCATATGTGGCGTGTTCTGAGCAAACTGGGCAAAATGCTCGTGCGTAAAGTGTCATCCCAGATTAGCCTGTGCAGTCCGCACAGGCTAATCAGGGACGACACTTTCCGCCTTAACTGGATTTTCTCGAAGAAGAAATCATTTAAACGAAAAATTCCATAAAAGCGGAAATTGTCGTCCCTGATTAGCCTGTGCGGACTGCACAGGCTACTGATTAGCCTGTGCGGACTGCACAGGCTAATCTGGGATGACAATTTACGCACAAGCATTTTGCCCAGTTTTCTCAGAACACGACACATATGCCCACACAAGAGATGATGCATAGAAAGTTTGTTCTTGAGTTTGGATAATAAGTTCCGGAGATGTAGCTCAAAAATAAAGTATCAGACAGATTGACATAAGGGTGATAAAAACGAGAGGGACTGACAGAAAAGTAACAATATGCTCTACCTTTTCAGAGAGCATTTAAGTGACAGTTTGCGGATATGTATATATATGGGCAGAATCGTAAGAAAACGTGTTTTTAATTTATTGAGGATATCACTGAATATCCGGTTGAAAACAAGAGATATGTTTGTCAGAAACACAATGCCCCCTACTGCGCCGCTTTGATTATTTATTTTTTACCTTTGACCTTGAAGGATGACCTTGACCTTTCACCAATCAAAATGTTCAGCTCTATGAGATACACATGCATACCAAATATGAAGGTTACATGTGAAGCGACATAGAAGTTATGAACATTTTTCGAAACCTAAACGCAAAGTGTGACGGAATTTCAGAAGGACAGACGGACAGTGCGATCACTATATGCCACCCTACCGGGAGCATAACAAACAATATAGCGATTTTTATTTTGAGGTCAAGTACAGTAAAGTATGAAAACGACCTAATTGATATTTATGATTCGACACCTGACTTCAAACCTAAACAAACAAAATGGTGGATACGGGCGAATTTAGCGGAGAGAAGGTAAGAACAAATGCAATTACATCTGTTACAGACGGAAACTGAGTTGCAACACTACGTTTTTGCTAAATCTATGTATTTATGTTTAGCGAAAGCGAAAGTAATTTGCATACCTCGCGACGCTGCAATGATTTTCGCCCATTGCATGTATTTATATCTTATTTTTTCGATTCAAAACCGATTTTGACCAGGTTTTCGATGTCAACCTCGATAAAAAAATATATTTCAATGAATTTATGTAAAGTTTATTTCTCGCTATACAATTTATATGCAAAACAACGATTATTCCGCGAACTGTCACTTTACGTTCGAGTAATCAATCATTTCTTCACTTTTTTTTTTCGAGACAAATATAAAGCATGTTTCTGCAACACAATTATAACAAAAGTCATTGTATTGCACATTTATTGAACAGCAAGTACATGCACATTATCACAGATATATAACTATAGATGACAAACTAAAAACATGGATTGTGTCAGTGGTCCATGCAGGAATGTTGAAATGTATGTTTATGATTATAAATGCAAACAAGCACAGATATTTCTAGTTGCTAGTAAAAATGAAATATGAAGCGAAAAATATTGTTAACAAGTTAACACATTTCTTTCTATGGCTGAATCTGGGGCATATTTGGAACCTTGACTGACTGACAGCACTTGTTCATGTGTGAATTTCACATATAGACCCCTGATTGAGACTAGAGTTGTAGGACCAGAGTTAGGATCACAGGTTTCCAGTACTGTGCGCCACTTGATTCACAACTGTGCTGCAGTTAAAACCTCAAGGAGACATGGGCGAGTCTGTGGATATTTCTGGGAACAGCTCTAGGACAATAATGTCCAGGAATGTGTAGCTCAACTGCAAATATAGACAGAGAATAACTAGTCAGTTATGAAACGCTTAAATGAATAATCGTTTGAATACATGCTGATTATTAATGGTGAAACTGCAGTATTTACTAAACAATACTATATCAGATATATATGGCTTTAATGTAACATAGTTCCCCCATTTTACTAATGAATTATTTAATCCTCAAATATGATTAAACCAGAAAAATTCATTTAAACCCTTCAAATTTAATAACTTGGCTTTCATTATTTTACATATATAAATATATATGTGCTGAATATTCACTTATTTGAATTTAATTGTAAATTAACCTTTACATCAATAAAGCAGCAGACAGAATTAAAAAAAATAATTGCAGGATGTTCATGAACACTTGCCTGCTTATTCAGTTTGGGTTGTTGCAGACAGTTGAGGATGGTCTGTGTTCCGGTCTGATGAAGTTCATCCCCCATAGCTAGCACAGCTGCCTCTGGAAGAGTCAAGTTTTAAACAGCTTGTTTATACCCATGCAATAGAAAAACTATATTCAAAAACCCATCAGACCACGACAAACCAAAATCCACATCCATACATCACGTTTGTTAAATACTCTTACAACAAAATGTATAACAAATTTAGTTGGGTGAAGGTGCAAGAAGGAATTATCAGTGTCTTAGGAATCTAAAATATGTCTTGACATACATACATTAACACAAATCCACACGCACACACACACATATTTATTTATTTACATATAAATAAACAAAAACAAAACTACCACACAATATTTTAGTGTGACTTTGTTTACTTCAACAAAGTAAAGCTCCATTCAAAGTTGGCTTGGTAGCTTTGTGGTTACTGAGATGATATTTATTATCTGAAACGTTCTCATCACTCAGAGTGCTCACTATCTGATATAGTGTAGTGTAGCCTTACTAGGCAGGAAGTTGAGACAGCTGGTAAGTGTTTCCTGGAACCGGGCCGTCTTCTCATCATCCATTCTGAGGACAAGAGACATTGCAGAAGTGCATCAGTTAAAATGTTTGTATGAGGAAATCAAAGAAGATAGTTTTACATTAATAACACAATGTTATGTATGAGAAAGTGATCAAAAATAAAGAATAACCCATACAGTGAATTGAAACTCTGAATTACACACATACACACGTGAAGACGGATGGCTGAGTGGTTTAGGCGCTCGGCTTTTACTCCATGGGTCAGTGGTTCGAGCACTGGTGTGGTTAACTTTTTTCTTCTTTTTTTGTCCTTTTTTTACTTTTATTCTTGTTTTTATATTGAAGCTCTTTAGTCCTGATGCTTATATTCATCAATTTAAAGCATTGAATGACAAACTTCAAAACATGCCAAAACATGTGAACAAGTCCCTTTAAGGGGGGTCAAATGTTAATCAATGAATAATCCTTCCCTTATGGTCATTTTATGCCAATGAAATCTCAATGAATTCCTTTCTATCCAGAAATAAACAAATGCATGTCAAAGCAATGTTTAGATTGTATAATGATTGAGATTCTACATTTAAGAATACTACTGCCTAACTCAGTAACTGCTACTTAATATGTGTTAACCTACCTTGGAGGACTGGTGTCATAAAACAGCACATCTGAAATATAGAAATGTGTGTGTTACAAAAAGTAACAAGCCTTAGAATTTGTTCAAATATCAAGCATGTAAGTTTCAATATCATGTCCAAAACCCCTGAAAACTCAGATTTGCAATTTTGAATTACATGTAGGTCTAGTTTCAAATTTATGAAATATAGTTTTGTAAAATATAGTATCCTTTGTAAACAAGCAAATTTTGTGGTTTAAATGAGCATATATGAGTCGCATTCTGAGAAAACTGGGCATAATGCATGTGCGTAAAGTGTCGTCCCAGATAAGCCTGTGCAGTCCGCACAGGCTAATCAGGAACGACACTTTCCGCCTTAGTTGGATTTTTGCTAAGAAAAGACTTCATTTAAACGAAAAATGTCATAAAAGCGGAAAGTGTCGTCCCTGATTAGCCTGTGCGGATTGCACATGCTGATCTGGGACGACACTTAACACACATGCATTATGCCTAGTTTTCTGAGAACATGACTCATATACTAAACCACTCAAAGCCCTCGGGATATAATTTCTTGGCATCAGAACTTCTTATGTAATGCATGAACTGATAAAGATGTTTCAGAAAAAATTCATACCGGTTATTAAATAAAGCAACCTTGAAGAAATAATCATTTGTATGTGTACGTATTGATAATGAACCACTGAAGCTCAACCACTCGCCTCTCAACAAATAAACAAGGGATACCAGTCTACCACTCACCTCTCAGCAGGTGAACAAGGGAGACCAGTCTATGTTCCTGGGTCACCATGGCAAACTTGTGGTCGATGTACCAGTCAAGGTATCCTTCTAGTGTCTCCTTGACGAACATGCGGGCCGTGTACAGTACATGGTGCAGCCACACGGGCACGCAATACACATTCCTAGCTGAAATAAAGGGACCAGTACATGGAATACTATGTTTCTAGGGCACAGGTTTACAGAACAGAACAGAATAGTTTATTTTTACTTAAGCATATACAGCTCATTGTCATAAACATAAAAATTCAATAACAGCATGTGTTTAAATAAAACACAAAACATTCATCATTTCTAAGAAGATCAATTTAAAAAGAATGAAATACAACATTGAGCTGAAAAATAGTGAAGTGTGCATAAAGGGAATACTAGTTTCCTATTTAAGTCCCATTTAGTTTTCCAGGATTAGGACAACTTAGCTTTTGCTAGTAGTTCAAGTAAATCTTTTGTTTATTTATCACATCACTTTTATGATATTTATCCATTATTATCTGTCTAAAGTCTGAAACCAGTCAAGAGAGTAAATATGAAAGTTGCTAATGATTGTACAAATGTATAATTTTTTTCAGATGTCCCTGAGTTTTTACCGATATAGATGAGTGTGTCATAGATACCCTCGACGTGTTTCTGGTCTGCCAGCAGACTGCCCGGAGGGCTGTCACGTAGATCGAGGCCATTTGCGTTGTTCTCGTATAATGAATGACACAACTGCAATGATGATATATGTTATGAAATATTCAACTCTCAACAATGTGATGAGGGGAAGGGCCGTTTTTTGTTATATCAACAATTTGAGCCCCATCATGTGAAAATGGGTATAATGCCACATGCGGACAGCGCAGCTACAGACCAGCCTTCACATTTGCACCGTCTGGTAAGGAGCTACCCTGTCTGCTTTAAAGTCACGCAAGGTTTTGTGGTCTCAGTAGTGAGCATCATGACTCCTAATCAGAGAAAGCCAATCCAGAGGCATATCTGGAGATTCACTGTTTGTGATATGTGTCGTGTTCTGAGAAAACTGGACAAAATGCATGTGCGTAAAGTGTCATCCCAGATTAGCCTGTGCAGTCCGCACAGGCTAATCCGGGACGCCACTTTCCGCCTAAATTGGATTTTTGCCAAGAAGAGACTTCATTTAAACAAAAAATTCCATAAAAGCGGAAATTGTCGTCCCTGATTAGCCTGTGCGAACTGCACAGGCTAATCTGGGACGACACTTTACGTACATGCATTTCCTCCAGTTTTCTCAGAACGCAAAACATATTTCATGCTGTCAGTTCATATGAATATGATAAAAGTCTCAGACATCAGGAATCCCCAAGTTAGTCAGCATTTCTATCATTTATTTCAATGCAGCATTACTATCATTTATTTCAATGCAGCATTACTATCATTTATTTCAATGCAGCATTACTATCATTTATTTCAATGCACAGGCACTATGGACATTGTAAGTGACGGTTTGAATCATCTTTATGATCTTGTCGAATCTGGACACAATCCTTTCTAGATAATTGGGGGCAGTTGCATGGGTAGCGGGGTGTAATGTTTTAACAGTGAAAAACAATAGACTGGTTTTAACAGTATTTCTGATCCATATTGAGTTGAACATAAAGCCTTCCGCATACATTGAATGAGGTGTAAATTATCAGCTAAATGATTTCTTAATGACCATTTAAAGAGTGATACAGGGTCAACAAGTGATGTGTTTGAGAAACACTGTGTCCCCTTTTGAGCAATTTTGACCCATATATTTGACCTTTGACCTTGAAGGATGACCTTGACCTTTCACCACTCAAAATGTGCAGCTCCATGAGATACACATGCATGCCAAATATCAAGTTGTTATCTTCAATATTGCAAAAGTTATGGCCAATGTTAAAGTTTGTGCAAACAAACCAACAAACAAACCAACAAACAAACACACAGGGCAAAAACAATATGTCCCCCAGTATAGACTGGGGGACATAATAAATTGTAAAAAAAATACAACTAAGTATCACAATGTGCAGGGTCAGTAAGAAGCTTTGTAACATATTTACCTACTGGTAACTTAGTACCATTCTTTCCCCAGCATTACTATAATAAGAGAATCAAAGTAAGCAATACTGTATTTAATGACATCATCTTGTTTATTTCCATGATGTCATTTGACGTTTAATACTCGAAGAGAAAGACCCTACTGAATGGATATGAACCACTTTTGTACTAAGTAGGATACAAATCCTGCTGCATACCTTGACACTTGAGTTGGACGACTGGGAAGCATCCGAGTCTCTCCTTTCACGTTTCCTGAAGTAAAACAGTTTGTGGCATCAAACTGTGGTACTTACTGGCTTAAATTAAACTTGTCAATAGGTTTTGCAAAAATAACATAACAGTTGCATTACTGATGTAACGGTACCAGTCAAATTTGGAAAATGAGCTTTGTTTATAGCATAAATGGGATTTTTTTAAATCAGTTTTAACAAAATTTGTGAAAAATGGTCTGATCTAATTTTATTTAAAGGAAAAACACTTACCCTGGGGTAGGAGCCTTTGCCTCTATACTCTTTTCAAAGCCCTGCAGGAACGACTCCAAATGCTTGCCTTTCTGTAACAAGCAACCATCTATTGACCAATCAACAATGATCACTCAAATGTCACATGATATTTCAATGACATAACTCAGTTGCCACGGATACTGCCCCATGCAGTCCACAGATATCAACTTTTGACTTTATATACATAATACAATTATTGATCTTGTTGAAGGTGGCCGTGGCGTAGTGGGTACAGTGTCCGCCTAGCGACTGGGATGTCACGGGTTCGATCCCCATTGTGGGATTGTTCTTTAGATCTCTCCAATAGACACCAAGTACTGACTCTAGTCCCAGGAAACGGACTTGAGAGACTTTCAAATAAGCCTTAGGCTTTTGATGCAACCAAGCTAAAAAAAATAGGTTTAAACTTACCTCCTTAACCAACTTCCCTGGAATCTTGTTTAATGCCCGACCTGAAAATTACAGGACAGAGAAGTATATATTTCAAATTTTAGTTTTTAACAATAATAATAAAAGTAAAAATCACCACTGTGTTATTGTCACTTTATAAATTGACTTCATAATATTGGATAAGATTCTACTTAGAATGCTTGCTGGATACAATGTTAACCTAGCTAAGGCTAATCAGGGACGACACTTTCCGCCTTAATTGGATTTTTGCTAAGAAGAGACTTCATTTAAAAGAAAAATGTCATTAAAGCGGAAAGTGTCGTCCCTGATTAGCCTGTGCCGACTGCACAGGCTAATCTGGGACGACACTTGACGCACAAGCATTATGCCCAGTTTTCTCAGAACGCGACTCAATTTACCAATATTGATGTCAAGTCCGAAGTCGAATGCCTTGTCAGAAGTGAGGAAGGTATACAGGAGTTGACTGCCTTTCAGATATGGCAGTGTAAGAAGCTTCTGTAATACAAAGTTGTAATACCACAAGGGTGTGAACATTCCATAACTGACTTGTCCTACATAGTTAATCTGACTGTAAGACATGTAAATTGTTTTTTTTTGTCTAACGAAAGACAATTATAATTTAAGGGAGTGAAAGTGATGTTATAGTTGAAATTAAATTATCATATTATTATGAACTGTTTACTTACACATTTTAATCACAAATATTTGCATTCATTATTAAATTAATCATAATAAGGCCGGTATATGTGGAATAAAAGATGTCTTTTTATTTGCACCTGTTAATTCTGTTTGCGGACGAGCAGATTTTTTTGCTATGAAGATGTCCAAAAACAAGTAAAAAAATTGATATTTTCACAATCCATTCCAGAAAATATTTTTGAAATACTGATAAACAGTTTCCATCCTTACAGTTATTAAGTCAATTTAAAGTTGCAATATCAACAGAATCTATGACATGCAATTCTTTAGTTACAGCACAGTCATAAAGTAGCATCTTTCTTAGGAAAATGAGCCAAATTTTAGCTTCAATTGTCTAGAAGCTACACGGATGAAAACAGATATCATTAACTAGACAAATAAATTAGCCCTTAATAAATTGATTTCTATGTAAACCATACAGAGCTCATGCACAGAAAAACAGATACTAACATGGGCCATCTATGGAAATGTTTCGACAAAGTTTTCATGGGGGAAGAAGAGTACATTAAAACAGTTAAACAATTTGAGTTCTTTTTTTGTCACTACTGATATATTATATTATGGTTATTGATAAGGCAACTTTAACTCACTATACAAGGTAAACCAATTCATTTATCACAACAAATTTATCAAATATTTGAGTGTCGCTCTGTGAAAAGGTGGTTTAATGCATGCACGTAAAGTGTTGTCCCAGATAAACCTGTGCAGTCCGCACGGGCTAATCAGGGACGACACTTTCCGTCTAAACTGGATTTTTGCTCAGAAGAGACTTTCTGTAAACTAAAAATATCATAAAAGCGGAAAGTGACGTCCCATATTAGCCTGTGCTGACTGCAAAGGCTAATATGGGACGACACTTTACGCACATGCATGAAACTTCCTTTATGCAGTTGACACTTCAATCCTCACCTGAATGTACTGCTCCAACCCATCCCGCTTGCTGTCTATAAAATCGTACTTGTTTGTGCCAAACATCTTCTTGTCCGGAAGACTGCAGTCCTCCATCTCTCCTGAAGTAGGTGAAAACAGAGAATACATACATGTACTAGGTTAGTTTTGCTTAAGTTTGCATCAAACAATTGAGTAGTTAAATGGCAATAAAAATTAAAGTTTATTTTTTCCTTTCAAATCAATTGCTTAATAAATGTGGAAGAAGTTTGCACCACATCATTTTATGCAGACAGATGAGCCAACTGACCAATAGATAGAGTGACTCAAATAAACCCCTTCTAAAACTTCATTTAACAAGAGATGTGTTTTCAGAAACACAATGCCCCCTACTGCGCTGCTTTGAATTTTTTTTTTTATTTTTTTTTTATTATATCCCTTTAAAAATTATTACTTCCTTTTATATGCCTCAATTTTAATTCAACAACATCTTACAAATTATATAATTATAATTTATATGATTTTGTTCTTCATATTTGATTTTTTCTAAATAGTTATATTTAATTAGTTTTTCCCATATCAGTGAACTTTTAATGGCGACAACTTTTTTTAAAGTTGCACAATTTAGTGGCGGCAACTTTTTTTAAGCCAGCGGGAACCCTGCCTTGTGAAAATGATCTGTACCTGCCAAATGATAAATAGAAATAATCTCCCTTTAAAGCTTGTTACTTCCCTTGGATTTTGTTTTTTGACCTTTGACCTTGAAGGATGACCTTGACCTTTCAGCACTCAAAATGTGCAGCTCCATGAGATACACATGCATGCTAAATATCAAGTTGCTATCTTCAATATTGCAAAAGTTATGGCCAATGTTTGTTTTTTTTCGGATGGACGCACAGACTGACACACTTTACGGACTGACAGTTCAACTGCTATATGACACCCTACCGGGGGCATAAAAAAAAAAAAATGCAATGACACACACCAGAAACAAATTAAGAGCATTTGAAATGCTTCTATTTAAATGAAGGAAAATAAATAAATTTGTATAATTAGCAAACACAACTTATTAAAATGTGTTTCAACATCTCATGGTAATAACGCTAAATTTGCTCTCTTTTTAATTAATCTGTGGAGAAGCATCTTTTACGTGTGTTAATCTTTGTTTAAACTGTTTTTTTCATTTTTATTGACAGTTTTTACTAAGTTCCCAGCAGTTTACTTATAAATCCTATAAATCTTTCATTTTCAACGCTAATATTAGCAAGCCATGTTTCTCTACTCTATCAATTTTTTAAATAGCAGCCAAGAAATGTCACGTGCATCGCTATGAGCTGTAACAATACATCTAAGCATACAACTATACTATCTGAGACTGAACAAGAGTTGTTAAAACCTTTCAAAATCATGTGTGCCCGTGACTTCAGCCAAGCAGACTTTATGTGTAATTGTAAAGAATTCTTGTAAGCAAATCATGCAACTGTGACATCACCAGTAACATCAAACAATCAATAAGACAGTTGAGTCGTGTTCTGAGAAAACTGGGCAAAATGCATGTGCGTAAAGTGTCGTCCCAGATTAGCCTGTGCAGTCCACACAGGCTAATCCGTGACGACACTTTCCGCCTAAACTGTATTTTGGCTTAGAAGAGACATCATTTAAACGAAAAATTCCATTAAAGCGGAAATTTTCATCCTTGATTAGCCTGTGCAGACTGCACAGGCTAATCTGGGACGACACTTTACGCACATGCATTATGCCCAGTTTTCTCAGAACACGACACATTTGGTTTATAATGTGCAGAAACTAATTTTATATTCAAAGCCCTTGTTACCTTGACCGTTTACTTGTTGACCTCAAAAGCAATATAATGTTCCTTTCAACCCAAGTAACTGGCAAACAAATTTAGATGATCATAGTTAAAGCGTTTTCTAAATATATAGTGGAAAAAAAGGTCTACATTCTGACAGACTATCTGACAGACCATCCAACTGACTGACCATCCAACTGACTGACCATCCAACTGACTGACCATCCAACTGACTGAAGGACATGATTGTGGGGAAAAAAACTGCCCTTTTCTTCTAGGGGAGCATTAATATTAAACAAATACAACATTTGCCCTTGTCATGTGTACATCCGAGGCATGCTCCTCACCATGGAAATCTTTCAATTTCTCCTCCAAGATGTAGAACTCCTGATACTTTCTTGCCACTGACCAGACCGCCTTGGCCTCAACTGAAATCAGCAGCGTAAATATGAGACGCGCTTTGTTCAAAGGGGTTTAATGCATGTGTGTAAAGTGTCGTCCCAGTCCACACAGGCTAATCAGGGACAACACTTTCCACCTAAACTGGATTTTCATCAAGAAAGTCTTCCTTTTAACGAATAATACAGAAAAAAGGCATAAAGTGTCATCCCTCAGTAGCCTGTGCGGACAGCACAGGCTAATCAAGGACGACACATTAAGCACATGCATTAAACCCCCTTTTCACAGAGCGAGGCTTATATTAATTCTTTTTAAATCAATCATTATGTGTGATTTTGATAATTGCATATAAACTTAAAAACTTAACTTATACCATTTGTACTGCAAATCAATCCATAATGTCATTGATTTTTTTTTGTAAAATTCAATACACTGACATTATTTGTTTTTTACTTACATATTACACAGATTATGAGAAAATGAGAAATCAAAGACAAACTGATATATCACAGATCACCATAAAAATGAGCACTTCCAAATACAAGTAACCAATACTGTATACTGCTTCAGTGCCTTAAACTGGAATCACACAAATTAAGTTGGGTTCAATGAGCATTTGCTTGCAAAGTTGTGGAAAAATGTCAACTATACTAAATAGGAAACATATTAAGTGATATAAACTGATATTTAAGGCCTAATTGTGTCGTGTTCTGAGAAAACTGGGCATAATGCTTGTGCGTAAAGAGTCGTCCCAGATTAGCCTGTGCAGTCTGCACAGGCTAATCAGGGACAACACTTTAAGCCTAAACTGGATTTTCGCTAAGAAGAGACATCATTAAAACGAAAAATTCCATAAAAGTGGAAATTGTCATCCCTCATTAGCCTGTGCAGACTGCACAGGCTAATCTGGGACGACACTTTACGCACATGCATTATGCCCAGTTTTCTCTGAACACGACTCAATTGTGTACAAATGAAAGATGATTGAGACTTATTCAGCATCCCCATTAAAACTGCTTAAAATTGGTGTTGCTTTTCTTTTTAGCAATTTATTTTAAGTTAAAAAAAAAACAATAACATTTGTTTACAGTGAGCTCATTTACTATTTTTTGAAAGGGGCGTGGTTATGCAAAATTGTACATCAGGAACCGTGATAAGCTTATTCTTCTTAAAGAAGACTATCTTCTTAATTCAACCTTTAAAAATAAGTAGCAAAAAATGTTGTAAATACAGTGCAAAATTTCTTTGAATACTTCTTACAATTCTTACGATAGTTCTTGTGTATTGCTCTGAAAACTATATCCTGATTAAGCGAACAGAGTAATGTGCTTTTGGAACACCATGATAAGTTATAAAATCAAACATACACAAATATCCTTAATTTGCAGTTTTCCTTCTCAAATTGTAAACAGAGCCATTTTTTCATGAGCATTGTATTATAAGTGTACATGTATTTACATTACAGGATGATTCGACTCTATCATGGACAAAATGCAGGGCATCTAAATTGAGTATTGCACAGTATGAAATTAAAATGAGTCCTATGCAATATGAGGCCAGCGTAGCCCAGACTAGCCTGCACATTCCTGCAGTCTGGGCAAGAGCAACCATGACCACTATGAAGTCATGCAAGGCTTAGTGGTCTCATAAGCGGACAGGGTAGCTCCTGATCAGCCTGTGAAAATGTGAAGGCTGGTCTGGAGCTACCCTGTCGGCATTTGATAAAATACCCATCTTCGCATGACGTCGGTCATATGATATATATGCAACTGAGATCTGAAATGTGAAGAAAGCTAAAACCAACCGTTTGGGACATCTACGCGCCGTATTTCCACAATGAACACAAAGAACTGTTTCTTAGGGTTCTCGGGGTCGGGCCGGGCTCCCAGGCGGGGAATGGTGACTCTCCATGTACTTAGGTCATGGTCAAGCGCAGCATCCAGGTCTGACAATGACACATTGTCATCCAGCGAGCTGGTCGACTGGGTAGGGAAAATCCAATGTTTTATACAGTAATACAAATCCTTAACTAGAGTTTTGTCACGAAAGTTACTAATACCCACACACCCCTTTTTTTAAGTATGTTCAAGGTCATATGTGTCGCGTTCTAAAAAAACTGGACAAAATGCATGTGCGTAAAGTGTCGTCCCAGATTAGCCTGTGCAGTCTGCACAGGCTAATCAGGGACGACACTTTCCGCCTAAATTGGAATTTTGCTAAGAAGAGACTTCATTTAAACAAATTGTCATAAAAGCGGAAAGTGTCGCCCCTAATAAGCCTGTGCGGAGTGACAGGCTAATCTTGGACGACACTTTACGCACATGCATTTTGTCCAGTTTTCCCAGAACAAGACACTTATAACTCAGGAATGTGAGGGTCACTTGGTATCAGACTATTGTAGATCTAAGATGATCTTCACTTCATGGTGATAATATTAATAAAGTTTCAATTCAATGATTATTTTAATCCCATGACGTATTTAGAAAACAAGTTTGCTCCACAAAATTATAAATCTTATTTGAACCGACAGACAGAACGACAAACCAACAGAGTGACTCAAAATCTCTCAGTGGGAGAATAATAACATACTGTATGTTGTGTTACCCTTATTCCATGTTTTTTTTAAACTATTTTGGTGCATGAGCTTTCATGCATTCAATGTGTCGCGTTCTGAGAAAACTGAGCAAACTGCATGTGCGTAAATTGTCATCCCAGATTAGGCTTTGCAGTCTGCACAGGCTAATCAGGGATGACAATTTCCGCTTTTATGGAATTTTTCCTATAAATGATGTCTCTTCTTAGCCAACTCCAGTTTAGGCGAAAAGTGTTGTCCCTGATTAGCCTGTCCGTACTGCACAGGCTAATCTGGGACGACACTTTACACACATGCATTATGCCCAGTTTTCTCAGAACAGGACACAAATTGTCTCCCCATTAGTCATCATTTGAAATGTGCTGTTCGTAAACAACATAAGTAAGAGTCCTAACAGAAGTACATACTGCCACAGTGACCGTGTCTGCATCGTCAGAATTCTCAATGTCCAGCATGTCCAGGGAGTTCAGTGACCTCGTGTCTGCAAATTGAAACAAGGGCTTGTAGGGATGAGCAAGGCATTTTGTGGATACACAGAAAACTATGATGATCTCCAAAACAAATTACTCTCATAGCCACAGGCAAGAAACAGAAGTGTTTTGAGAAGCCCTTGAAAACGAATGTTTGAACCAGTACAAACTTAAATGAATTGGATGTTAATTGAAAACTTGTATCTTTCCCAAAACAGAGATTGAAATAATATTCCTTTTTCTGAAATTATAAAGTAGAATTAATACGGCAAGCCCAGCCTCTATTACGTACCTGAAGGTTTGAAGACTTTGCTGATTTTTGAGCCCAATACTGAGAGTGCGTTCCCCTTTCTGTAAGAAAACTCAAATGAGCCAGGCTCTGGGAAAACAGAGCTTACCGGTTATGCATGAGCGTAAAGTGTCATCCCAGATTAGCCTTTGCAGTCTGCACAGACTAATCTGGGACAACACTTTCTGTCTTGACTGGTTTTTTGTTTAGAAGAGACAACCTTTAAACGAATTGCTGGCGACTGCACAGGCAAATCTGGGAAAACACTTTACGCTTATGCATTAAGCCCTGTTTTCCTGGAGTGAGGCTCCAATATAACTTGGCATACTCATGAAAGCCCCCACACATTAAGCTTTATTGAAGTAGATTTGCTACACCTAAGTCAACATCAATGAATACGCAGTATAAAGCTGACCCTTTAAGGGTCCAGAGACCTATACAGCAAATAAGTTTACAACAAACTTGAACACATTCTATATAAACTGTGTAAAATACATCAAGAGCTCTTTAAAACAAGACTGCCTGTTGAGTTTTATAATGTCCTTCATGCAAAGATGCACATCTGGGCGTGCTAGCTCAAGTATGTCAAAGATTATGTCTCACTTGACAGGGTTGGACGTAGATCGACTCATCTGTGAGGCAAGGCGCTCCCCACATATCATAGTGTAGTACTGAAAACACAGAGATTGGTAGAATTAACACAACTGCTAAATGCTAAATTCCTTAGAACTTCAAAAGGTCAAGTTATTATTTATTTATTATTTCCTTGAAACATAAAAGCAATGTTCATGTACTAGTACTGGTTTTTACAAAAATTCAGTACCACAAGAATTTAATCAGCAAGATTTTACAATTAAAGCAAAGTATACGCTTTTATAAATTAAATACCACTTGAATTTGAATAGAATATTATGCGTCTAATATTTCTTACTATAAACAATAGCAATTTGAACTCAACAACACATGTCCGTTACATGAAAAAAGCGGCATGGTTAGCTTAGCTATAAATAGTTTTATCATAAGAATATCTTGGGTTCCGGTCTAACCTCGGCACTTTGATGAAACAGCGGTAGGAAGGTGTGGTTGAGTAGGTTGTATACATGTTCATAAGCACGAAACATCGGCGTAGAGCGACGCAGCTTGATCACATCTTCCGGGTCTCCCGTAACAACTGATACGAAACAAGTAACGGGTATAGCTTGTATAGAAATGTCTAACACCTTACATACTATTAGTGGTTTGTTTTGTTGATGATGAAGAACTGTTTGCAAAACTTAAGATAAAGTACATATCAAGATAATTTATACGGACATTTATTATATGCTTTACGGTGATTCATAGAGAAATAAAAGTGAAATAAAACTGATATTTCACTGTTTCAAACAGTGAAAAAAAAAGTGAAAAATATCGATATTTTTCGCTGTTTTACTGGGAAATGACGTCATGTTTTTGACAAAATGATGTCATTATTCCAGCGAAATTCTCCAGTTAAACTCTTTACAATGTAAATAAACGGTGAAAAAAAGGCAAACAATAAAAGGAAAATTTGTAGGATTCGGTGGAATATCGATTATAATTCACATAGAAACAATATATTTTCTATGATCACTCGTGAAATAAAATCGATATTTCACTGAATCCAACAAATATCCGCTATTTATTTGCCTGGAGATTATATTTGTGTAACCAACCTCATAACAAATGTAGAATTTGCACTAACAACTAGCCCATATTTGACAACTAATACAAAATATTTCCCTACACACAATATTAACAGATAAATTAATTCCTTGACACAGTTTTTATCAGTGACCCCTTCTCAAGAGTTTCAATACTTCGTAAACACTTCAACACATGAATTCCAGCATATGCTCGGATTCATGTGTTGAATGTTTTTTTTTATGAAGTTCTGAAACACATGAATCCGAACATACTCACTTTCCTGCATTTCCGAGACAATGGAGTCCTCAAAGCTGATCCGGTCGGGAGCCCCTGGGGCCAAGTAGTTCCTGTAGAGGTCACACACGTCCGAATGCAGACGCACCAAGTCCTGCTGGCTCAACTCAGGGTCCAGAATCTTCTTGTTGAAATCCTCTGCAGCCAGAATTACCAGAAGGATTCAATGGTTATCTGGACATAGGATCACACAAAGTTGAAGGATTGTTTTCCAAATTGACAATATGCCTTGTTAACAGAAATAATTAAGTTTAACAGTACAAGTTAGCGAAAAAAACATAATTAATGGTACACATGATTGCTGAGTTAAAGCAATCAATTCCGAGAAAAGGTATTATGGTGGTCATCTGTTACCACTCGACATAATTCGATGTAGATTCGGTATTTACTGGCGTCAAACAGTAACATTATGGCTCTGTGATAGAGCAATTAGAACTGTCCCCCCCCTAGGCGCCGCATGTTGATAAGTGTAGCAAGTTGTAATAGTCACGTTACCAAAAGTAAAAAAATGTGCATTAAATAAATTTAGGAATATTAATTTAGGTCAATATTAATTGCATATGGCCAATCTTATATAAGGAACAATCCACGCAAGTTTGAATGTGGTTTTATAAAAAAGTGTAAGAGTACTTTGATCTGCAGTTCTTGTCTACGGATATATGGACTGGAGAACAGATGCAAATGGTGAATCCAGTACACCACCTTCTACTGCTTATCGGGGGAAAGGGGGGCAGTGGCTAAATAATTGAGAAAAAGTTCTGGGAAAACTGAGCCTAATGCAGTTAAAAGTGTCGTCCCAGATTAGCCTGTACAGTCTGCACAGGCTAATCAGGGACAACACTTTCTGCTTTTATGGTATTTTTCATTCAAAGGATGTCTCTTCTAAGCAAATATCCAGTTAAGGCGAACATTGTTGTACCTGATAAGCCTGTGAAGACTGCACAGGCTAATCTGGGACGACACTTAACATACATGCATTAAGCCCAGTTTTCCTAGAAGGCAGCTCATTCGTTATGCTGGAGCTGGACTGTGTATGATCGATTGCCTGGTTGCATGCTCACCACAGGAGAGTGCAAACTGCAGCACATTGACGGCGGCCTCTCCCTTTAGGAACTGCATGAACGGGTAGAGCATCTTGGGGCAGTCCACATCCATCACCTCCACCAGTACAAACCTCAGGCTCTGCAGTGAAACAACAGGGACACTGCTGGTCTTGAGAGTTGGTGTAGAAAACAACTGATTAAAATGTATTTCTGAAGTCTTTTTAAAAAAAAAAGAGCCATATCCATTTCCCCTACGATACAAAATTATTTTGATCCTTTCATGTCTAGTTACCTGTATATTAAATGACTATGTTTTAACCTTACTTTAGCTATTGGCAGACAAAAAACGGGCAGCGCAACTATTTTGTTAACAAATATTATTTTACGGTAGGGTGCCCATTTGTTAGGGAGAGTGTTTATAAGGATAAAGATGGTAGTTGCGCGAAAACGTTAACCAGAATTTCTTATCACAAAAGACGGGCGCAATTCTGCTAAATTGCTGGGAAGAGTTATGTAACTTGGCCAGTGACCTCATACAATGACTCAAAACATCACTTTGACTAAACAGGTATTCAGCTACACCAAGATCAAGGTGACAAAGTTAAGCTGTAAAATGTGTCGTGTTCTGAGAAAACTGGGCATAATACTTGTGCGTAAAGTGTCGTCGCAGATAAGCCTGTGCAGTCCACACAGGCTAATCCAAGACGACACTTTCCGCCTAAACTGGGTTTTGGCTTAGAAGAGACATCATTTAAACGAAAAATTCCATAAAAGTGGAAATTGTCATCCCTGATTAGCCTGTGCGGACTGCACAGGCTAATCTGGGATGACAATTAACGCACAAGCATTATGCCCAGTTTTCTCAGAACTTGACACAAATATGTAAAATAGCAAATTTGCTTACAGATTTGCTGATTTTTGGAGGTAAGTCTGGATCTCCCAGAGAGGGTAACTTCTGGTTGCTAAAGCTGGCAAGAAACGGAACCAGGGGTGATGGAACCTCAGGGGGAGGGGGCGCCTAGAACAGACGGGACAAGTACACATATATGTTACTGGAACCAGTGGAAAGGATGCCGCTGAATCAAACATGTATAAAAATATATGTTACAAAACATGGGCGGAGGGTCACCTGATATACACATGTATATGTATACATATTATGTTACTGGAAGCAGGTGGGTGAGCATCTCAGACTGAAGGGGCATCAAAAAAGGGGCTTCCTTCATCCCATTACATAGAGTATATGAATTTGTTTTCGGTGTGATAACTTTATATCCTGAAAATGGAGATAATTGGGATTTCAATGAGCGGTCAG
The DNA here is from genome assembly GCA_007657795.1 of Dreissena rostriformis. Classification (NCBI taxonomy): domain Eukaryota; kingdom Metazoa; phylum Mollusca; class Bivalvia; order Myida; family Dreissenidae; genus Dreissena; species Dreissena rostriformis. The sequence goes on from VMBQ01000257.1 coordinate 296,100, forward strand.
GCAAGAACAGCGACTGATATAAGGATACTATGCCTTTCTACGATATCATCATGTATTATTCTTGTCACCGGGATACTTTGCATTTCTATCATATCATCATGTATTATTCTCGTTACCAGGATACTTTGCATTTCTATGATATCATCATGTTTTATCCTTGTTCACATTAAATACAAAGTTAATGATTGCATTTTTAGTGTTCAATATTAATACAAGACAGGACAATACAAGCTCATACTTACAGGCGTTGGGTCAAGTAACACCAGGATTATTTTGTTCACCATGTCCTGCAATAAAACATGTTAATAAAATGACCTTTTTCACTTACAACCTATTACACCAACAACCCACCTAATGACCATGTTGATAGTATTACCACACAGTAAATGCAGGCACTTTTTATAAGAATCAATTGTTTTCTTACACAATTCTTCAAATGGTTGCAAACCCTGACTATATGAGCACCTACTATGCCTTATTACAAGCATAAATACTAGACTGAAATTACCAAACAATATGAAAAATTACCATGCTCATTGTTGACACTTAATATTGTCCGAGATAACATACTGCTATACTATATTAAAATGTGCATGTAAAAAACAATGTTACATATCATGAACTATTTGGTGATGGATAAGCATATAAACTGTGTAAAATAAATACATATCATGAAATATTTGGTGATGGATTAGCATATAAACTGTGTAGAATAAATACACCAAGTAAATATTTCATTTTTTTATTATTATTTAAAATGGAGATTATATCATTAAAAAGAAGTTAAAAACTTTATGCCAAAAACAACAAACTGAAATAATCATTTCTAGTCTTGATTAATGAAGTAAAATTGTCATGTCATGTCTTATTAAAATTTGATTGCCAATAGCGATTGGGACTCCCCATTTGATTATCATGATCACTAAATGCCACCAAAATGATAACTGGGGACATCCTGGTCCATTAGAGCCTCAAACTATGCTTTGGACTTATTTACACTTGTTCACCAAAGCCTCATTGTCTGCCATGGACTGACCTACTGAACTCCTGCTATGGACTGACTTACTGGACTGGTTCATCAGAACCACATACCATGTTATGGACTGATTTACAGGACTGGTTCAATAGAACCACATACCATGCTATGGACTGATTTACAGGACTGGTTCATCAGAACCACATACCATGCTATGGACTGACTTACTGTACTGGTTCATTAGAACCACATACCATGTTATGGACTGACTTACTGGACTGATTCAATAGAACCACATACCATGCTATGGACTGACTTGCTGGACTGGTTCATTAGAACCACATACCATGCTATGGACTGACTTACTGGACTGGTTCATTAGAACCACATACAATGCTATGGACTGACTTACTGGACTGGTTCATTAGAACCACATACCATGCTATGGACTGACTTACTGGACTGGTTCATCAGAACCACATACCATGCTATGGACTGATTCACATGACTGTTTCATCAGAACCACATACCATGGTATGGACTGACTCACTCAACTGGTTCATTAGAACCACATACCATGTTATGGTCTGACTTACTGGACTGGTTCATCAGAACCACAAACCATGTTATGGACTGATTTACAAGACTGATTTACTTAAACCACATACCATGCTATGGACTGATTTACAGGACTGGTTTATCAGAACCTCATACCATGCTATGGACTGACTTACTGTACTGGTTCATCAGAACCACATACCATGCTATGGACTGATTTATAGGACTGTTTCATCAGAACCACATACCATGCTATGGACTGACTTACTGGACTGTTTCATTAGAACCACATACCATGCTATGGACTGACTTGCTGGAATGGTTCATTAGAACCACATACCATGCTATGGACTGACTTACTGGACTGGTTCAATAGAACCACATACCATGCTATGGACTGACTTGCTGGACTGGTTCATTAGAACCACATACCATGCTATGGACTGACTTACTGGACTGGTTCATTAGAACCACATACAATGCTATGGACTGACTTCCTGGACTGGTTCATTAGAACCACATACCATGCTATGGACTGACTTACTGGACTGGTTCATCAGAACAACATACCATGTTATGGACTGACTTACTTGACTGGTTCTTTAGAACCACATACCATGCTATAAGCTAACTTACAAGACTGGTTCATTAGAACCAAAAAACCATGCTTTAATCTGACTTACCAGACTTTACTAGAACCACATTCCATGCTATAAGCTGACTTACCGGACTGATTTACTAAAACCACATTCCATGCTATGGACTGACATACAGGACTGGTTTATTAGAACCACATACCACGCTATGGACTGACTTACCGGATTGGCCACCGCATCCAAAGCAGGCATGATGACAGAAGCTGCTAGGATCTCTCTCAGTAAGGCACACATTGCCCTAAACAGCAGACACAATCGTTTAACCACAATACATCAGCTCTGCTTCATATTGTTCATAAAATATGATAATGTATTTCTTTAACCAATTTTTCTGTGACCACAAATCATTTTTGACTTTCACTTCCCAGAAAATGTGCAAGCTATTGAAAATGCAATATAATAACGGATATACCATTTTTGAATGATTAAAAAAGTTACATGCTTAAAATTGTTATCCTGGATTACTAGAATTGGTTTTCAATATTTTCTTGGTTTTATTGATAGGATTTCTGAACGATTTAAAAAAAACAAACAAATTTACCCAGAAACTAGTTAATAAAGCATACAAAACTAAATCACAAATTTCTCCAAGACACACAACAGCACTACCTGGACTGCAGAGCCTGTGGTCTCAGTATGAAGGGGAAGAGTTTCTCGACCATGCGCCTCACGTACTCCAGCTCACTCTTGCGGCTGTTCATGGCGTAGTGGAGGCTGGGACCCAGCAGCCTCAGTGTGGCCTCCTGCAGGTCCTCACCTTGCCTGGCTGCCATGGAGACACATAGAAACAAAGGGTAGAGAGCAGATTGATTCACTCATGACTTATGGACCTCTTCTCAGAGACATCAACTTTTCATGAACATTTTTCAAGTGGTATAGAAGATATGAAGCTGACACCAAACTAAACACTCAACTTTTTAACTAAAACCGGTTTGATTGACTCATGCCTTTTGCACATGGTCTCAATGCCCTACACATTTTTGACATGTTTCATGAAAATCCTTCAATGGGTATAGCAGATATTGAGTGGACAGGAAAATGGAGGCTCAAACAATTGACCTTCAATTGTGACCTTGACATTTACCCTTTGAGCGCTGGAACCGGATTTTGAAGGCCTTTGCAAACAGTTTGGATCCAGATGAGACGCCACAGAACGTGGCGTCTCATCAGGATCCAAACTGTTTGCTATTCTGATAGTATTCTTTGAT
>VMBQ01000257.1:314861-334972 GCA_007657795.1 Dreissena rostriformis
AGGTGAGATTTTAGTTGTTGTGACATTCAACTATAGGCTCAATGCTTTAGGTGAGATTTTAGTTGTTGTGACATTCAATTAAAGGCTCAATGCTTTAGGTGAGATTTAAGTTGTGACATTCAATTAAAGGCTCAATGCTTTAGGTGAGATTTAAGTTGTGACATTCAGTTAAAGGCTCAACGCTTTAGGTGAGATTTAAGTTGTGGTTACATTCAATCATAGCGCAATGCTTAAGGTGAGATTTTAGTTGTTGTGACATTCAACTATAGGCTCAACGCTTTGGGTGAGATTGAAATGTTGACATTCAGATGTTAAGATCATACGAATAGTTAGTTCAGAATACTTTTTAATGTCTGAGACTTATTATTTAAGCTTTTGCCCGAGTACCAAGGCCTTATTCAACAGATTGAAACTATTCTATGGTCATCCTAAATGGGGGGATATGTTAAAGCCCCTGACAATATTGCATGAATGTCCTTCAGAGGACTTACACAACTATTGTTTCTTTGTTGTTGAAGGCCAGGTTCACATTGACATCTAACCAACCAAAATCACTCTTAATGGTTAAACAATTAGATGCGTTGAATTATCAGGAGAATAGTATTGAGCCAAAATACAACATTTTCTTTCTTTGGCATTATTTTTATTATTTTTGTTGTGTGCGAAATATTATGAAAAAAAGAGTAAACTATTAAATATAATGATGTTAAGTAAATGTAGTTCTTAAAAATACAATATATGTACAAAATGTATGTTTTGCTTCTATACAATTGACCTGTACTCTGGAAAAAGCGGGCTCTATGCATGTGCGTAAAGTGTTGTCTCAGATTAGCCCTTGCAGTCTGCAGAGACTTACCAGGGACAACAATTTCACTAAGATGATGAGCCTGTGCTGACTCCACAGGCTAATCTGAAACGACAATTTATGCACATGCATAAAGCCCAGTTTTCCTAGAGTGCAGCTCAATTGTTTTCACTCCAGGATTTCTGAGCACTGCTGACCGCTATGCACCAGGCAATATCGGGCTGTTTGACCAGCAGAGGGTGCTAGAGTTTGTGAAGGAGAATATCCGTTACTTCCGAGGAGACCCGAACATGGTGACCCTGTTTGGTCACAGCACTGGAGCGGCCAGTGTCGGTCTGCACCTGCTCTCTCCCAGATCTGACAGTGAGTTATGGCTGGGCTTTCATTTAACCGGTAGTTGCAAAAAGGGGGTTCAATGCATGTGTGTAAAGTGTCATTCCAGATTAGCCTGGGCAGTCCGAACAGGCTAATTAGGGACGAAACTTTATGCCTTACTGGTAACTGGATTTTTGCCAAGATAAGACTACATCATAAAAGCGGACTGCACAGGATAATCTGGGACGACACTTTATGCCCATGCATTTAACTCCCTTTTTAACTTAAATTTTTGTCAAATTTGGGATCCGAACATGGTGACGCTGTTTGGTCACAGCACTGGAGCGGCCATTGTCGGTCTGCACCTGCTCTCTCCCAGATCTGACAGTGAGCAGTTTTTTGTTATGCCCCCGAAGGGTGGCATATAGTTTTTGAACTGTCCGTCAGTCAGTCTGTCCGAAAACTTTAACATTGGTCATAACTTTTGCAATATTGAAGAGAGCAACTTGATATTTGGCATGCATGTGTATCTCATGGAGCTGCACATTTTGAGTGGTGAAAGGTCAAGGTCATCCTTCAAGGTCAAAGATCAAATATATGGCTTCAAAGCGGCGCAGAAGGGGGCATTGTGTTTCTGACAAACACATCTCTTGTTTTCTTCTTTATTAGTGTCCATAAAAGGCATTTTATCAATTGAAGAAAAATAAAAAAATTCCCAATGGCTGTCTAAAAAAATCCCAAAAGGAAGAAATGTTGGTCAATTTTGTTCCAAATGTTCATAAACTGCAAGTACATAAATAAATTGAGCACTGAAACTGATCATTTCAAGCAACAAGGTATGTAAAAGAATTTTTAAATGGGTAAGTGCAATTATGTGCCAAGCAATTAAAAAACCCATAATTCCCTATCTGAAGATTCCATGATGCGAATTTTCCCAATTTCAGGGTTTTTCGGTATAATTTTTTTACTAAGAGGTACCTCCCAAATTTTGAAAAAGAAAGCGATGGCGAGTTACAGCTGGGCTTTCATTCACTTCTTAAAAATGGACAGTTTTGACATCCCTGCCTCTTGACTTTGTAGCATCTTATTATGCTGATTTTCAATTTTTAGGAATATATTAAGTTATATTTGTTGCCTACAGACAAAGTTTGAAGGGGGTACATTGCAGTCAGTCAATGACTTTCTGTGATTTCTCTCTGTTAATAAAGAACTTTTCCATCAAGGGATCATGATGTCAAATCTTTACACCAAATTCTGATTTATCTAGTTTTTCAATGATTTCTCTGTGTCCAAACAGAACTCTTCCACCAAGCCATCATGATGTCGGGCTCTGATCGGACACAATGGGCGGTGCTGCCAACAAGCGAGGACGCAGCCTACTACGCCACCGAGCTAGCCCGAGAGACGGGGTGTCCTCCCAACGATAACTTCAGGCTGATCCGATGTCTTCAGGAGCATCGAAGTGCCGATGAAATTGTGAATGCTTCCGCTAGAGTGAGAGTAAAGGTATGCGAGGTTCTTGTGTGATTTTGATATCACAATGCTCTGGGCATTGTCTTATCAAAGATCATAGGCAAGTTTAAGTTACAACTGAATCTTTATTTTAAAATGTTTTTATGCCCCCTTCTTCGAAGGTATATTGTTTTTGGCCTGTCTGTCTGTCTGTCTGTTTGTCGAAAACTTTAATCTTGGTTAAAGTTTTGTCATAACTTTTGCAATATTGAACATAGCAACTTCATATTTGGCATGCATGTTCATCTCATTGAGCAGCACATTTTGAGTGGTGAAAGGTCAAGGTCATCCTTCAAGGTCAAAGGTCAATCTGTTTCTGACAAACACATCAATTGTTTGTTTTTTTAATCATATGTTATAGACATTATTTGTAACTTGTTATTTCTTTAGGAACAAACTACTTTTTACTGTTATCTGCAATGTCTTGTGGCACATGAATGTTGGCATGTTGACAACAGATTCGATGTCAAAGTAGTTGGATCGTCAATACATAACCCAGTTGATTAAGATCAATTTTATTTGTACTTTATGTAAATTTGTGGAAAAACTAGTGTTCAATGAGTTCTGAATAACAACTTTTCAGAATAAATTTGTTTACTTAAAAGAGAAACTATGGAAATGAACAGACAAGATAAGTCTCTAAAAAAAAGATATAAGGCATCTATCCTGATTGTGAAAATAAAGGTGGAAAAGTTACATTTCTAAATAATTAACTGGAAACAAAGTGTAACTTGTTTTCTTTTTGGTTGTTATTTTCTTATCAACCACATGAAATGTTTGAATGTAGTCAAATGCATCTTTTTGTATACAATTTATGAATGCATGTTTATACAGTTTATAAATCAAGACAAAGTACATTTCCAAAGCACTTCTGTACACATATACATGTATATGTTTATATTTACACAATATAAGAAATACAAAATCAATTACATCCATGTATAATATGAGCAGCGCTNAGGGACGACACTCTCCACTTGTATGGTGTTTTTGGTTAAAAGGAAGTCTTAGTGAAAATTAAACTTAGGCGGAAAGTGTTGTCCCTCATTAGCCTGTGCGGACTGCACAGGCTAATCTGGGACAACAATCTAGACACATTAATTGAGCCCCTTTTATCATATCTTTGTTAAACTTTTATTTCAGGAGGGCACAGTAGGCACCCCATGGTGTCCGGTGGTAGATGGCCCCTTCCAGGGCTCAGTGTATGCCTTTCTGACTGACCATCCGCGTGACATGCGCATGCAGGGACGCTTCCAGAAACTCAGGGTCATGGGTGGGCTTGTGGCTGACGACGGCTCCTATTTCATCCGTAAGTTTGTGGACCAGAGGCTAAGATGTGTTTGGATTTTACAGATTTTATAGCTGTGGACTTACTTATTTGAATTGCTAAAAGTGTTCCTTATTTTTTCCTCAAATCCAGTTCATAAATTGAGTTTGAGTCACTTATTATTTCCAATGGTAGTATCTCATATTTCCCAAACAAGTCCCAATATGGACTTTTAGATATTCCGGAATACAAATTGTTTAGTTTAGATATAAATAATGTTGAAGGAGTGAGCCTTTGCCTATGTATAATGTTTTCAGGCCATATGCTCTCTCGTTATGAAGGCCTTGTTTCGAGGGTTGAGCATGGAACTGCTGCATCAGATTTAGAGAATATTCAGCATATGCAACAGATTTCCACCAAATGCTCACTATCTCCTGAATAGCTGGAAAATATGTTGAAATGTTCCAATGTAATTTTTTAAGACAAGAAAAGCACATGTCTGACACATCTGATCTTATTAGGAACATCTCAGGCAATATGCTCTTTTGTCATGAAGGCATAGTTTTGACGGCCGAGTATAGAACTAGGGTATGCGATTAAGAAAATGTTATTATCTTATTATATTATATATTATGGTACAACAGTTCAACGCCAAACTCTCGCTATCTCCAGATTAGTTGAATATATGTCATTTTTTTAGCAAGAAAGACATTTATATTTTTTGTTGCGTTTGCAGCCAACATGCCATCACTTGAGGAGGGCATTTCTCCGACGCAGTTTGACAACATCATCCTGGAGTTCCTACGCGACCTCAAGGTCAAGGACATGGTGAACCCCATGGAGGCCCTACGCTTTGAGTACTCGTACTGGCCTCAGAAATCTAACTACTCATACATCAGGCACGAGCTCATGAATGTAAGCTGCTGGTAGCATCATCAACCAAGTTTTTCTTGTATTTGAGTCTTGCTCTTGGAAAACCGTCCGCACAGGCTTATTCTGGTTTAACCCTTTGCATGCTGGGAAATTTGTCATCTGCTAAAATGTCGTCTGCTGAATTTCTAAAATCAGCATTTCCTTCGATTTTTTTTCTAAGACCACTATCAGAATAGCAAACAGTTTGGATCCTGATGAGACGCCACGTTCTGTGGCGTCTCATCTGGATCCAAACTGTTTGCAAAGGCCTTCAAAATCCGGTTCCAGCGCTCAAAGGGTTAAAGGCAGTTTTTCCTTTGCAAAAATCTACTTTAGGCTAAAAGTGTCATCCCTGATAAGCCTGTGTGGACTGCACAGGCTAATCTGGGACAACACTATATGCACATGCATTTAGCACTGATACAAAGTATTAGGCCTTCTTCTGTAGAAAAAACAAACTCACAATTATACTAAATGGATTTACAGGTTTTCTTTTCTTTTGTTACACTTGCAAACAACCCTTTTACTTCAATGTACAATATCCTGTTTGAAAACATTTTTGCCAAACATCTTGGATTTTGTATGCTTTAATTCGTGTTTATTATTATCGTTATTATTGCACAGAGTTGGTGACAAATTCAGTTAAACTTGGTAATCATGAAAAATACCACATTGATGAACTCGGTGAAACATTGGGAAAATTTATTATGTTTACACGGTATTGAATNAGTGACTCGCTGGCTGTTCAGGTTTTATGTTGTTGCTGCTCATCATGCAGTGTCTTAGGGTTGGAAAGGAAGCATTTAAAACTTGAATCTATTAAGAAAGGTCTGTAATTTAATTGGATTTTCTAAGGGACTACAAACATGTAAAAATGTGTATCTAAGAGGTAAAGGGTGAAGCTTACCATGTTTCAGATGATGTCTGACGCATTTTGACGCTTTTCTTGTCCCTTTGAAAATCAAATTAAATTAGACCTTTCTGAATAGATTCAAGTTTTAATGGCTTCATTTCCAACCTTAATTTACTGATGAGCAGCAAACTGCAAAAAATCTGAACCGACTGCGAGTTAGCTGTTCTGGTTTTATGTGGTTGCATAAAGCCATTTTCACTTTGCTTCTGAGAGGGAAATGGTTCAAATGATGAAGAATCCCTCATTAAACTTTCCTTGTTTCAGATGATGTCAGACTATCTGTTTGGCACAGGCATGGACGAGACTCTACGGGCTCACAATCTCTACAACCGCACATACATGTATGTGTTCAACTACAAGTCCAGCTACGACTATGTACCTACGTGGAGAGGTAGGCTGCAATTGGGATCAGGGCCCGTTTTCACCAACGCATTTTTGGACTTAAGAATAAAAAATAGTCTTAGGCTCAAGGAAAATACCTGAGAGTTAGCATATACATGTAAACAAGCCAAAAAGGGTGCTTATATTAAATACATATTATTTTTTACAAAGAATTTTATAATTTTGGTGGTAACTGCCATGCTAGCTAGAGTGACTTTCAAGTAGTTTAAGCACATTACAGATTTAACCCTTTGCATGCTGGGAAATTTGTCTTCTGCTAAAATGTTGTGTGCTGAATTTCTAAAATAAGCATTTTCTTCAATTTTTTTCTAAGAATACTATCAGAATAGCAAACAGTTTGGATCCTGATGAGACGCCACATTCTGGGCGTCTCATCTGGATCCAAACTGTTTGCAAAGGCCTTCAAAATCCGGTTCCAGCGCTCAAAGGGTTAAGAATATTCTTTATTTTCAGACTTAACTCTAAGAATCAGTTGGTGAATACAGACCCTGGATTGGGTCGGTTTCATAAATCAGCCAAGGGAATTTTAAATGAAGTTTTTGCTTCAGAGACAGTTTGCATCAACGTTCATATGTGAATTCCAGCGATTTCTGTTAACATAAACATTGTCTGGCCTGGCCATATAATCACAAAACAAATATACTGGGATCACCATTGATTTCTGTCCGTTTGTCTGTCTCAGTGGACTCAAACTTGTCTGCAGGCATTCTCCTACACTTTTCAATATTCAGCATTCAAACTTGCAGGCATTTTAGAACATCATGAGTCATTCTACAACATGTGGAGTTGGGCGTATGACTCGTCACCATTGTGACAAATTCTAGTTTGTGTGATGATTTGTCATGAAATAATTCCTACGATGAAAGCTGTTCTTCGTTTTGTAAAAATATTCAGGTGTAAATCATGGGTAAATATGTCTTTCAGATTTTCTGTTTTCAACTTGACTGCATAGCCTCAGAATTCCAGCACGTGTTTTGATATCTGTTCATCCTTTCATTTTCATATTCAATATTTAAACATAATTATAATATTTATATTATCCTACTTTCAACAGGTGTTTCACATGGTTCCGAACTCCAGTATGTATTCGGCTATCCGTTCATCAACTCAACATACACAAAATTGTTTGGTGTTTTCCCCCGGCAAGAATATGAGCCCTTCAATTTCACGGACAGAAATGTCAGCAGTGACATGATGTCCTTGTTCACCAACTTTTCAAAATCTGGGTGAGTTGAAAAGAATATGTGTTGTAATAATTAGTTTTCAAATATTTAAACTAAATAAAGTTCATTGTCCAAGTTCTGTTTTACTACCTACAAAAACTGTTGTTTATTAAATAAAGTAAAGAACATGATTTGTATGCCCCCGAAGGGTGGCATATAGTGATCACACTGTCCGTCTGTCTGTCTGAAATTCCGTCATACTTTGCGTTTAGGTTTCGAAAAATGTGGAAAAAACACTGCGTCTAGGTTTAGAAAAATGTGGAAAAAGGGGGCATATGTCACCCTATGGTGACAGCTCTTGTTTGAATACAATATTTTGGTATCTCAACTAAACCTTTTGACACATGTTTGCCAAAGCATTCCAAGCTTTCAATGGACATTATATTTATTTTGGTTTCACTTTTAAATTAGATTTTAAATCCAATCGTCATAAATTAATGGACTGGGGCTAGTCAAGACTATTTTCAATGACATGACACACACAAAATCTGAAATAGTAAACGGCTGGTACTCGAAATATCATGGTAAGTTTGTTCACAAATGTATTGAACTAGTGAATTAAGTCTTGAATTGAACAGAACAGACCTGAATATTAATTCAATTTAAGCATTACAAGCTTATCGTTTTACAAATATACAATTAAAAGATACTTGACATGAGATATGTTGGATTTTAACAAGTATACATTTCTACTGTGAATATATTGATATAGGTACAGAATTATTAGAGTGAGAGCGTTAACCCTTTGCATGCTGGGAAATCTGTCGTCTGCTAAAATGTCGTCTGCTAAGTTTCTAAAATTAGCATTTTCTACAATTTATTTTCAAAGAATACTATCAGAATAGCAAACAGTTTGGATCCTGATGAGACGCCACGTTCTGTGGCGTCTCATCTGGATCCAAACTGTTTGCAAAGGCCTTTTAAATCCGGTTCCAGCGCTCAAAGGGTTAACTGTAAACTTCTTGAATTTAACTCGAAAATGCTATGCTTGTAGCCAACCAACCCTACAGAAACTGGACGTGTGGGGTACGGGCCCTGTTTCCTGGCTGGAATATAACCTACAAAATCACAGCTATCTCCATATAGGCAAGCCAACATCCAACCAAATCAACTATAGGCAGCGGGCGTACGTGTTCTGGAGAGAATACTTCCTGGCTCTAACCAACAGAGCTGCCTGTGAGTACAATACAAAGCAGGGCTTGTTTCTTTCTTAGAGAATGGCCATTTTTCCCAAATTTGAGAAGTTCGTGACTAAAATTTTCACAATGTAAATAAGTTTTAAACTCAAATTTTCACAATTAAAAAAGTTTGTGACTCATTTTTTCACAATTTTGGACAGTCCACGGCTCATTTTTTTGCAATTGTGAACAGTTAGTGACTCATTTTTTTCACAAAATGAGGGGGCCAAGGCCTCTTCAAAAAGATGGGAAAAAAAGCCCTGCAAAGTGCCAAGCACTGTATGTGATTTTACCCATTATCATTAAATGAATATTTATTGATTTTAGGGGATTGATGGAATTTGACTTCACTCATGGTTATTAAAAAATTGTATTGACTAATCAGTAGCCACTTTTGAAACTATTTTATTTCTTTTTATGCCCCCAACGGGAGGCATATACATGTAGTTTTCGCACTATCCGTCAGTCTGTCCTTCTCTCCGTCCGTCACACTTTTCATGTCCGCTCTCTAATTCAAGTATTTTTCATCGGATCTTCACCAAACTTGGTCGGAAGTTGTATCTAGATGATGTCTAGGCCAAGTTCGAAGATGGGTCATGTTGGGTCAAAAACAAGGTCACAGGGTCACTTAGTGCGTTTTAAACATTCAGCATGTTGTCCACTTTCTCATTCTAGTAGTTTTCATCCGATCTTCACCAAATTTGGTCAGAAGTTTTATCTAGATGATCTCTAGGCCAAGTTCGAACATGGGTCATGCCATTTTAAAAACTAGGTCACGGGGTCACCTAGTGCGTTTTAAACATTCAGCATGGTGTCCGCTCTCTAATTCAAGTAGTTTTTATCTGATCTTCACCAAACTTAGTCAGAAGTTGTATCTAAATGATCTCTAGGCCAGGTTCGAACATGGGCCGTGCTGGTTCAAAAACTAGGTCACGGGGTCACTTAGTGTGTTTTAAATATTCTGCATGGTGTCCTCTCTCTAAATCAAGTAGTTTTTCATCCAATCTTCACCAAACTTGGTCAACAGTTTTATCTAGATGATCCCTTGGCCAACTTTGAACATGAGCCATGCCAGGCCAAAAACTAGGTCACTGGGTCACTTAGTGCATTTTACATATTGAGCATGGTGTCCGCTCTCTAATTCAAGTAGTTTTCATCCGATCTTCACCAAACTTAGTCAGAAGTTGTATCTAGATGATTTCTAGACCAAGTTCGAACATGGGCCATCCCGGGCCAAAAACTAGGTCACGGATTCACTTTCACGGTTATGCTTTTATGTAGTGACAAAGTTGGAGTTGGGGGCATCCGTTTCGTGTGGACACATTTCTTGTTTCAATCTTAACTAGGGATGTCAATGAATTTCATGATTTGTATTCGGATATTTGTATTTGATATCCAAATTCCATCTGGATATTGATATAGATTGGCAATATTAGTCGAAACTGAATTAAAGCTATGATGCTATAAGCATTGTCATTGGTCACTGTTTTGTTTTGACACCAAGTTATAAAACTATAACTTTCAAAAGTCATGAGGCCAGACCTAAAACATATTTCTGAATGATTTCTCGTTTCAGTCTATACAACAAGCACTTCAAAGACGTTGGGTGCCTCGGAGTACCAGATTGCCACGTATTCTGTCGCAGCATTAGCCGGTGTGCTCATTGTAATCTGTGTTGCTCTAGCAATTGTGATTTGTCGGATGCGACCTAGAGATTATTGAAAAAAAATCCGTCATTCATTTCTTTCTTTTTGTAATTACCCATCATTCATTAGTCTAGTTTTCTGTGTGGACATTTGTCTTTGAGAAAGGTTGTTGAAGGACTCATGGAAGATTATTTTGAAAATGTATGATAACATGAATGCAAATGTTTATTGTTATTTAATTACTCACTTATTTAGTTATCTGAATGTTTGGCAATGTTTGCAAATGTTATTAACATTTTGGGGAAATAAGGAAAGGCCATTCAGATGGGGGAATTTCATGGTAAATGGTGAATTTAAAAAAGCATGATTACATGTTTTTATTCTACTCTGTTGTATCACAATCACCAAACCCTTTAAATCAAGAATTTCAATTGAAGCTGAATCATGCATTTTGATCAAAGCATTTTTCACATTTTCTGACTTAAGCAAATAATCTGCTTGGTCCAATTTTGTCGAAACTTAGTCCTTTCTGTCAAAATAAAGCTTTCATTTAGCAGGAAATGTTCAGGTTATTATGAAGGGGAAAATATAAACCTTTTAGGTATATTTTGGTTCCAAATTAGCCCTAAAAAACTATTGTTTGTTTTTGCGTTTTCAATATTGTTACTTGAAATTTATGTAACACATTCCAGACTTTTGAGGATATACTGCTAAACGTGAACGACTATGCACTGGGCATCATAAACACAATTTTCATGTACCATTTAAAATAATTAGTTATTCAAAAAATATTGCAAAATGTTATTTAACTCAAGTAAATCAATAACCTTGATAATATTTTCCTTTAACCCTTTGAATTCTGGGAAATTTGGCGTCTGCTAAAATGTCATCTGCTGAATTTCTAAAATTAGCATTTTCTTCGATTTTTTTCCATAGAATACTATCAGAATAGCAAACAGTTTGGATCCTGATGAGACGCCACGTTTTGTGGCGTCTCATCTGGATCCAAACTGTTTGCAAAGGCCTTTAAAATTCGGTTCCAGCGCTAAAAGGGTTAAAAATCATGCAGATGCAGCGTTTTAATTGAGAATGTATTTGAAGCTATTCAACATAAAATATACTCGCTATGTTTTATCCAATTATGTGGCAGTGTGTTATTATGCAATATTTGTGTTGTTTTGTACTTGTACAACATATTTTTTATTAGAAATTGGTTTAAGGGAACATTATATAGGCTATTGTATAAATATTATATCTGAAAGAGTTTTCATAAATCATTTTTGGAAAAGTATGAAAGTGAACATTTTTCGATCAAGTCCCAATATCTTATGATCTTCAATTTATTCTCACAATCATTGAGTTGTGTAACTTAGATGTGATTATTTCATTTAATTTCATTGTAGATTCAGACAAAAAAATGCCTTGAATTGTTAATTATAATTAGGAAAACTAGTAATTTTTATTTAAATTATATTTTTATGCCCCCGATAGGGTGGCATATAGCAGTTTAACTGTCAGTCCGTCCATCTGTCAGTCTGTGCGTCCGTCCCAAAACTTTAACGTTGGTCATAACTGTTCCAATATTGAAGATAGCAACTTGATATTTGGCATGCATGTGTATCTCATGAAGCTGCACATTTTGAGTGGTGAAAGGTCAAGGTCATCCTTCAAGGTCAAAGGTCATTTGGTTTTTTCAAAGCGGCGCAGTAGGGGGCATTGTGTTTCTGACAAACACATCTCTTGTTTCTGTATGGATCACAATTGAAAGAAGTTTTCTTGTTTGGTTATGCCCCTTGCATCTACTGGTGTGGGAGGTATATAGCAACTGGCCTGTTGGTCCATTTGTTCATCAGTCAGTATGATGTTAACCTGAAAATTATTTTGTATAGCATCAATTATTTTTTTCTACAAAGCTTTAATAAATGCATGGATATAATTGTTGTCTATCAACACACCCCAATCACCCTTACCGTTTTGATCATGGCGTATTTGTCTTCCCAAGATATAACAAAAAAATATTTTGTGCAATAAAGATTTTGAATTTTAAGTATAGTTGTACATAGTATTTTAAAAGTATGCAAACCAGCTATTGCAGCATAACTGACTATAGTCTTAACACATGCAAATACGTGTTAACATGCATTATCTTATAATTATATACATGTGTATTTTCCATGTGTTATAATATTCTGTTTGCCTTTTTGTGTTTGATATTTTTGCAGCGGATAATATATTTGTTAAAGTATACTTATATTTGTATTTCGATATGAAGGTAAACACACAATCAAACCTTGACTTTCCTTGGTTAATGTAAATAAATAAAATAGTCATTTAATAAAATAATAACACAAATTTTGAATGTATGTAAGTTGCATGGAAAATAAATTGTGTGTGATTGCATATTCGTAGATTTTAAAACATGTTGTGCAAGGTAATTCCCAGGAAAATTTGCTACAAATTGTCCAATTTTTAGCAAGAAAAATGATTTGTTTTTAATGTGCAGTTTCTTGTTTAAATCATTTCTATTATTTATCAGTGGCATTTTATTTTAGGACATAATATATGAAATAATGCAGATTTAACATCTTTTAATCTGGCGGAAGTTTATGGAACAATAAAAAGTGTTTCATGGTCGAATTGCATAGATGCATGATTCAGATATCTTTTTTCAAAACAATGACTTAAACATTTGATATTATTTAGTTTTCGTGCTCAGATTTTGATTGTCTCATTCATACGTATTTACTGTCAAGTGGAATACTAAATTAAAATCATTCAATGTAAGTATATATTGTTTTTTGATCCTACATATTTAATATTGTTGTACATTAACACATGTGATTATATTCTATCATGACATTTTTGTATATACGGTAATCAGTTTTTGTCATCGTGATTTTTTTTAATATATAGCTTGACACCCTTTAACACATATCAGGTTTTATCAAACCAATTCTTATATTCCATTAAAGTTATTCCACATAAGATTATATTTTATATGTTTTTTTATTATAATATACGCACATGTACATATTGTATTACAAATTATATTCATCATTCACTATGGCAACATAGTTACAATCTGTGCCATCATCACTATCACCATGGTTACTAACATTGTCATTGTCATACTAATCATGGTCTATTTTATTATACAACAAATTTACATCACATGTGAACATATCTACCATTATTTGATCATCATCATTATCATTTCATCGTAATCATTCAATGTATCATTACTGTAATAAATATGGTTGTGCATATTGTCAATGTATTCTTCATTTGACCATGTTATTCATATTATTGCAATGCCAAAATATCAACATTCAACACCAAATTGAGCTCACATGCTGATTGTGAGGTTTTTGATAGCCTTTCTTTTTGTCTGATGTTCGTTTTGTGCTCTGTAGCTTACACACAATACAGAGGCCCCATTTATTGTCCAATTTTCCTGAAACTTTGTTGGAACATTTATCTCAATGATAACTTTGCTGAGTTCGAAACTAGGTCATGTGGGTTTTCTAGGTCACTTTGTCAAGTTTAAGTAAAACCTTGTGAGCACTATAAAAGTATCATATTTTGCCCATTTAACATGCAACTCAATCAAAAAATTGGTCCGTATGATATCTCGACCAGTTCCACTTTGTTGAAAAACACGGCCACCAGGAGGTAAGGCGGCCACCAGGAGGTGAGGCAGATTTCCTTAGACCCCATATTTATTATCCAATCTTCATCAAACAGCTGTCCGATTTATATCTTGACATGGAGTTTACAAATGCAAGCAATAAACAGATTATTTTCTACCACATCAAAATCGTATGCAAATTATTTTAACAGAAACTCACGTGAGCACCACAAGGCCCTCCTCTTTGATATTATCCTTTTGTTTCGTGTTATATCTTTTAAGATGATCAGGATCTTCAAGTAATCAAATTGTTTTCATTATATAAGTTATTGTTATCATCATTATGATTTCTAGACCAAACTGCTTCTCATCAAGTTAATTGTTGTCTTATCTGTCATATTGGTTATTATAAACATCAGCATTTTGATATGAACATAAATGCAGATTTCAGTGCCAGTTTTTCTGGCTTTGTTTTCACATAATAATTTTGGACAACTATGCTGTAACATGGAAAACAAACAACCCATTTGCGAACATAGTTTATATAGTTTATTTCAACATGCATTAGGCTTTAAGCCCAAGAGAACACACGTATTACAACACAATATATTCACAGATGGTCAATGGCGTAAAGAATTTTTAACAGAACATATATCAAATACAAACAATTTGTATATACTTTTTCGTATTTTGTATTTTTATATAAAGTAGATAAATAAATGAAAGAAAATGGAGAGCAACTATTGATTATATACGTCAGCTCTCAGTTTAAAAGCTTCAAAAACTAAAATGTATAGATTTTGAAAAAAAAATCATTGTCAGTCTGTAAGAGGTCAATAAACTTGATCATGTTTTTGTTCTTCCAATACTATTTATTTATATACTTCTTGCGTAAATAAATACATATTCAGTGAGAATCACTTATAAAGATGAGCATGTGTACATTTACATAGTTTAATACAATTTCAGTTTTCGTTTTCATGAACTGTGAGGTATATTTTTTGCATAATAAGTCATGGTGTGTTGTATGTAATCATTTTGTCTTCTTTTAATATATAAATTGTGTCCGATTTGTTACCATGCGTCATGTATATTTTATTTCATTGTAGACGTAAAATTAAGTAAATGTTTAAAGCATTAACGTTTTGTTGTTCCTTGTAATCAAAAGTTAGAGAGGTGAAAATGTCCTCCGGAATGTAATGTAAATGTAAAAAAAAATCCAAAACTTTTCAAAAATACGTGTATCATAAATGTTTGCGATTTCGCTGCTAAAACAGTATCGTTTTTTTCCAGAAGACGTTAAATAGATACACCTGCATCTATCAGTCAATTTTCTCATGATCGTTTTTTCATTGATACACACGTTAGCAAACTTAGCTTTCAAGCTCGGGTATAAAATCCGGCCGATAAATCCTAAGGCGGCCATCTTTAAACGCTATCCATACGTCACCAGTGACGTCAATGTCAACGACGTAGGCATCCTGTAGATTCTTGAAAACTGCCGTCTGCAAATATTTTCCGTCTTCGCTGAAAATATGCAAATTTGTCACGGCATTGGCGTCGACAATAAACACGTGACGCTGGAACGAGCACGCGATTCCAGTGGGGCGTAACGGTCCGCTTGATACGGTCGTCTTGACGTCACGGTTGATTGCGGATTTCCGGATCCCGTTTGCGTCAAGTATCGTAACGTTCGAGATGTCGTCCGAAAAAAAGATGTCGCCGATGTGGTTCGTCGTCAGATGGCGCGGCCTGTACACCATCTTTGGGTCCGGGTGAATAAAAGAGTCCAGGAGTTGGCCGGTATTTGTGAATTTCAGAATTTTTCCCGCGTCGTGAAAAGCCACCAGCATGTCTTGTGCACCGTCTCTCGTTACGCAAAGCGCACTTGGAACGTCGTTGGTTCCGAAACACTTCAAAATTTTATTGTCGTGCGTTATCGCTTTTATTGCATTTCTAGTGATGAAAAATAGACTCGAATTCTGATCACATGATATGTCCAGAATGTTTTCGCGCACGGACCTAATGCTTGAGAACCGGATGTTGGTGCTTGGCTTCGTATGTCGTCGGTTGTCGAGAGGATACGTGACTATGTACTCGCGGAAGGATACGAACATTTCAGTTGCAGACGTCAGTGAGATTTTAGCGGTTTCATCTTCGAATGTTTTTTTCGGTATCGGCATCTGCGTATCATACACCCTTGCGTACACAACATGCTCTGTGAATTCATGCACAAATTCAATAGAACAATTTTTGTTACTATTTAAATCTGTTTCAAACATTATGGAGCCAAATTCAGGCACCGCCCTCAAAGACATTGTAAGGAGAATTTCTTCACGCGGCCATTTTGGTTCTATTAATAGCTCCATAAAAGCACGAAGCATTCCGAAGTCTAGAAGTAGTCCGGCGTGACTGACGTCATCAAGCTTGCTCTTTACGAACGCTAAACAAGTTTCCACTTGGAATAGTTGTTCTTTCAAAAATAGCATCTTTTCATCCATAAGTTTGCAATGTTCAGTCGCTTTTGAAGTTACCTCAAGAGACCAATCTTCTTCCGTTTGCAACAATTTGTCCCAATGTCGCTCAGCGTAGTCGTTATATTTCCGAATCGCGTCATCTACCTGACTTTGAAGTTTTGCTTTACTTTCAGCTATCTTCACTATTAGCTGTTTGATGCATGGAACAACGCTTGCTTCTCTCGTTTTCATCATTAACTTAAGTTTAGCTCTCCTGTTTTTCGCAGCGCGCACCAAGGCCTCTTGCCCTTTGATCTCTGTAAGATGGCGCGCATGCGCAGTTGTTTTGCATTGTTCACATAAGGGCTTCTCACAGAATGCGCAGTACATGTTCAAAATCTTCATTTTGTGGAGGCGACATTTTTCCGGGACATCAAACATATCGATTTCGTTCGACATCTTAGTGTTTTTCGTTGAGAACGAATTAATGGTTTTGAATGATTTCGTATCCCTTTTCGTTACCGGCATCGTTCGCGCCGACATTGCACACTGGCATTCGTTTTAGATGATATGTCGATTTACTTTCAAGTTCTCATTCGTTTTTTATAACACGTCTATTTAAAACGAACATATTACACATATTATAGATAAGTAGCCTTATGTTTCTATTAATATTGATTATATTGCTGTTATAAACACCATTTAGAACATCCGAACTTCCCCACTATAAACGCGTCTTTAATCTTTAAAATCCACTGGTTCTGTTAGCGTTTGGTAGCAGTTCTGCAGTGTGTTGAATCGTCTTTTTGACGAATAATAATATTAAACACCGACTGATAAGCAACTGTTATTTGCTCACACACTTTTTTAATTGGTTCTTCTCTTCCGTCAGAATGATACATTATTGAAAAATAGTTTTAACGTAGTCGATTAAGTACAATGTTTGATTGATACATGCGCATTTTGACTCCACGCCACGATATAAATCTGATCTAATCCCACAACATGAGACTCCTTAAGCTTATCCATACAGCGATACACAAGTGAATCAATCATTACGTACTTATAAACTATACGATGTCATGTAAGGTACACAATTGTACATGATAACATATATATGAACTGGTAGATCACAGTTTTTTTTATCCAATATAGTTATTGCTAAAACGTCACTCGAATTCATGGAGCATTACGTACTTATTAACTATACGATGTCATGTAAGGTACACAATCGTACATGTATTACATATCCAAACTTGTAGATCACAGTTTTATCAAATTAAGTTATTGCTGAAACGTCACTCGATTTCATGTTTCATCAAACCAAACAATAAACTGCGAATGCCATTTAATTGGACCAAACGTTTACACCAAGGTCAACCATTCACAGTCCAACACCTCAATTATTTTGTAATACAATATTTAAAAAAATGATTACGAACCCACTCTTCCGTGCAGCGAATCACATTGTTATATTGTTACTGAATATCGCGGCGTGAAGCCCACATGAACTTTGTTCTTAAGTGCACAGATACATTCAACATTCGTATGTAAACATGTATTTGAGTCGCACTCTGTAATATGGGGGTTTAATGTATGCGGGTTAAAGTGTCGTCCCATATTAGCATGTGTAGTCCGCATATGCTAATCAGGGACGACACTTTCCGCCTAAACTGGATTTTCGCCAAGAAGAGTCTTCCTTTTGAAGACAAAATCCAAAAAAGCGGAAATTGTCGTCCCTGATTAGCCTGTGCGGACTTCACAGTCTTATCTGGGACGACACTAAACGCACATGCATTAAACCCCCTTTTCACAGAATGAGGCTCATTTGTATTAGTACCTGCTTTTGAACTACTCAGATGTTTTTCCCAGGATAATTCTTTTATCGTATTTACGCAAAGTGAAGTCTTGTGTTTCGTTGCAACAATTACAATATTTCTAAACAACGTTTACAGGCGAGTACTGTCTGGGGCTGCAAGGAGGGGGGGGGGTGAGTTATGTAAGGACCCGGTGCGTGTTTCAGCACTCCTACCTAATTTACTTCCGAGACTCACGAAAAATGGGACGAAATTTTAATTCTAGCTGCAATTTTCAGCTATTTTATTTTTACTGAAAGATATTCAAATTTAGTCTTTTGCTGTGGGAGAAAGCCGGAGTACCAAGAGGAAACCCCACCTGTCCGGTATGGTGACCACCAACCAAACTAACATGCGCCGGGAGCGGGGATTTAACCCCGGTCGTTTAGGTGAGAAGCGCCTGTACCAACCACTGCGCTTACCGGATACCGTAAGGGGCCAAAGGGGCTGGGGTCGCGTCACATTTATTTTAGTGAGCTTACAAATATATTCCAAACTTTAAGAAGAATTCGCTATGGTCTGCGACTGTTACGAAAATCGCCGTTCAATTGGGGCCGCGGCTCCAGTAGAAATGAGACCGCAATCGTGATCAATGAACTTGTACAGTACACGACGTGTCGCGTAAATTTCGATAATCGGCGAATTGCTGCTTTAGCTCAAACTGAAACACAAGCTCTTTACTACAATTAAAACCGGTATACTTAGTGTCATGTAGATTTACTGCCCAATTATAACAGAAACATGAGTCAATTACTACATGTATGCTTTGAACCTAAAAAATAATAAGAAATATTTGTCAAAACAATTACCATTTAATTGTTGTCCTATATGTTATTTTGAGTAGAAAAGGGCTTGATTTTTTTTTCTTAAACAGTCTGTCCGAAATACGGTTAAAACGAATTGGCGCTAATTAACGGTATAAATGAGTGTATACTCGATTAAATGATAGGCTATATTTTTTTTTATTGGAAGTAGCATTTCGCTAGTTTACTGTTTTAAACTTAATCAAAGGTTCATGAAAAATGTATGCTCCTAACATACCTCGAAATTGAATGTTTCTTAACGATCATTAATATATGAGCCTCGTTCTGAGAAAACTGGGCATAATGCANCAGCTATTTTATTTTTACTGAAAGATATTCAAATTTAGTCTTTTGCTGTGAGAGAAAGCCGGAGTACCAAGAGGAAACCCCACCTGTCCGGTATGGTGACCACCAACCAAACTAACATGCGCCGGGAGCGGGGATTTAACCCCGGTCGTTTAGGTGAGAAGCGCCTGTACCAACCACTGCGCTTACCGGATACCGTAAGGGGCCAAAGGGGCTGGGGTCGCGTCACATTTATTTTAGTGAGCTTACAAATATATTCGAAACTTTAAGAAGAATTCGCTATGGTCTGCGACTGTTACGAAAATCGCCGTTCAATTGGGGCCGCGGCTTCAGTAGAAATGAGACCGCAATCGTGATCAATGAACTTGTACAGTACACGACGTGTCGCGTAAATTTCGATAATCGGCGAATTGCTGCTTTAGCTCAAACTGAAACACAAGCTCTTTACTACAATTAAAACCGGTATACTTAGTGTCATGTAGATTTACTGCCCAATTATAACAGAAACATGAGTCAATTACTACATGTATGCTTTGAACCTAAAAAATAATAAGAAATATTTGTCAAAACAATTACCATTTAATTGTTGTCCTATATGTTATTTTGAGTAGAAAAGGGCTTGATTTTTTTTTCTTAAACAGTCTGTCCGAAATACGGTTAAAACGAATTGGCGCTAATTAACGGTATAAATGAGTGTATACTCGATTAAATGATAGGCTATATTTTTTTTTATTGGAAGTAGCATTTCGCTAGTTTACTGTTTTAAACTTAATCAAAGGTTCATGAAAAATGTATGCTCCTAACATACCTCGAAATTGAATGTTTCTTAACGATCATTAATATATGAGCCTCGTTCTGAGAAAACTGGGCATAATGCATGTGCGTAAAT
>VMBQ01000258.1:0-12137 GCA_007657795.1 Dreissena rostriformis
TTTTGAGTTATCATCCGGAAACCATCTGGTGGACGGACCGACGGACGGACGGACCGACATGTGCAAAACAATATACCCCCTCTTCTTCGAAGGGGGTAATAAATATGCACTGAAAAAAGGTTACATTCCACGAGAAAACGGCCGAAAACAAGAAGATGCAAAATAAGTCGATTTTGATTTGTGTCAAGTTCTTTCTTGGTTTTAACGATAAATATCTTTGTTATTGCTTAAATCAATTCAGCTTAGGATGCAGGGCCCTCGATCAGCTTTCATCATCCCCTATAAAAAAATAATACTTTTTTCCCCTTTTTTGGAAAAAAAAATCCCCCTAAAAAAAAAAAAAAAAAAAAAAANCCGTCCGTCCGGCACTTTTGTGTCCGGAGCAATATCTTGAGAGTGCTTTGGCAATTTCATTGAAACTTGGTATGAGTATATACATGTATATGGATAAGAGGATGATGCAAGCCAAATGGCATTGTAACCCATCTGTTAATAATGGAGTTATGGCCCTAAATGTATATATTCTGTGTCAATGCAGCATGTGGGGTATACGTCACGTCTGTGACAAAGCTCTTGTTTGGCGGGGGATATCAATTTAACAAATTTGCTTGTTATAACTTGAAGTATACATGTACAGTGTATAACAATTAAGGGATCATTATTACTGCCTTAGTAATCCTGTGATGCAACATGAGACTTGGATTTAAAAAGGTCTGCATTTCATCATCTTGGTACTAGCAAGCGATAATAAATTTAAATGTAGTGCTACGATAAATAAAGCCAATAATTGTATTCAAATTAAACTTAATTTAGTGATTCATTTCGCCCTGCGTCCCCTGTCCTACATGCATGTTTTTTCCTGCGGACATATCATTCTCAAACATGTGCGTCGTTAAGAGAATAATTTGATTGACAGCTGGAATTTTGTCAGTTGAAGGCAATAAAGAACGTTGTTCAAGGTGACACATGCATTACCATAAACTGTTTATCTTTGATGTTTTGCAAGTGGGGTTATTTTTTGTTGCATTACATAAGCGTGAATGTGATGTACAATTAAGGCACACAAAGCTGGACCAAATTGGATTTAGTTATGAATGTTGGATAATACAGAAAACTATAGTGCGTAAAAATGGGGTCTATGGCAGGTCACCTGCAATATATTGGAAAAAGCGAAATAACGGTTCTACACACAACAAATTTCTTTTTACAACTTTAAAAATGTTGAAATTCAAAATTTGTAAGCAATACATCATATTCAGTAAGCTAAATCTAACCAATAGTTTGTAAAAGATGATGAAAAAGTGCCATGATTCTGTCAAAATGCCAGTCAGAGTTACATAACTTTGCCTGCACAGTCCCCTTATGATAGTAAGCTAGCAAGTGTTCCAAGTCTGAAAGCAATAGCTATGATACTTTAGGAGTAAAGTGGACCAAAACACAAAACTTAACCGTATTTTTAATGCGTTAAGTATAAAAGGGGCCATAATTCTGTCAAAATGCCAGTCAGAGTTACATAACTTTGCCTGCACAGTCCCCTTATGATANGCTTATAGCCACATACTGATTTTCAAAACATGCTAGATGTAACTTTAGTCATGAGCTAACGCTCATAACTAAAAATAAAATTTATTTGTTAAACCACTGACTTATTTAAGCATGATAAATTCACAATGTTTTCCCAAAATGAGCTGTTTCATCGAATCAAAAATTCCCAAAATGGACAATTTTGTCGATAAAAAATTCCCAATTTGGTCAGACTCCTTTTCCCATAATAGGCAGAAAAACCCCTGAAAAAGGAAAACGCTGCGAAAATTCCCCCTCATGAGGGACCTGGACCCCTTCCCCTGATGGCCAGAGAAGGCCCTGGAATGCCCTTTAAGAAGAGATATGGTTATGGGTGTCTCTACTTGCACAATTTTGCATGTATGTTCGTTTAAAGTTGTCGCTTTTACATTGAATTATATAGGAAAACTGTTTAGTACATGTATATTGTGACCTCCATTTCCATATTTAAAAGCATCTGAGTTACATCGATTCATATTCGAGTTTGTAACTAAATATTATACGGAGCTTAACGTGTGTAAATACAAGCTTTATATGAATGTGCATTAATCATGTTCAACTTACGTTTAAAAAAAAACGCATAAATCGTTATATAAAAGAGTAGACGTTGCATTTATATCAATCCAAAATGTGCAATTTTTCTGTCAACAAAATCATACTCAAACAAGCGCCTTTCTCGTGGTTACACTCAACTAATTGTTTACGCTAAATATCCTCTTTTTCGTTCTTTCAGTAATGTATAAAGTAGTGTAAGGCTTAAGCAGACATATTTTTCATGCTTTTTAAGTCAGAACTAACTGAGTCAGATCCATTTAGTCACGAGCCTGTATACATTTTAATCACACACTCAGGGGATAGTGCGGTTAATGAACTATAAGGACTCTAAATATTATCAGTTTTCCCCTTTTCAACCTTCTTTTTACGAGTGTTAGTTTTTACATAAGATAATGTTAGGTTTTATGTCTTGCTCAGTGTAATCAGTGAAAGTGCCTTAAAATAGTTGAACCCGAACCATTCTTAAACATCCGAAGCATTTTGAAATGTCTTTAGATCTAGTAACATGTACACACTTATTTCAAATTTCACTGGCTTATATTTGTGAAAATTCAGGAGTTTTCAAACCATTAATGTACATTGATTGGAAATCAGTACTGGAGTTCACTACAGTTGAAAATGGAAAACTGATTATATGTACCCCTTTACTACATAAACCGCACATAACTGTTTGTGTGTGATTCAAATGTGTGTGTGTGTACAGGATCGTGACTACTGTGCTTAAATGGTTCCGACTAAGTTACTAAGTACTGACTTCCTATAGGCAAGTCTGCTTTCGCCGGGGGGGGGGGTAACTTCCCAAATTTTAGGGTAGGGGTGTCCCACTGAGACTTCCGAAATGTGACCCTTTTTTATACCGGAACTCTGATAAAGTAGACCCATTTTGATACAAGATTTTTGAAAAAGCATACCCATTTGTATACGATACCATTGAGAAAGTGGACCCATTTCAATACAAGAATTTTGATAAACTAGACCAATCTCAATCGTAATAGAAATCTCAATTTTAAATATGTTTTCAACTTTTAATAAAATCCTATATTTATATATGACCGGAAATTAAATATGTGTTCTTAATTTATTATCCAAGATGTCACAACGACAGAGTATAATTCCGTGTACACATGTATTCAGTTTGGTAAAAATTGTTGATCACTGTGAGAGGCACATACATACAGTGCTTGGCTGGGCTAAATGGCTTANATTCAGTAGCTTATAAACTTCTATCATATCCCCTCTCGCCCTTCTGTAACTTAGTGTTGGTAAATTATATACAAGAATGAAATTTATCATACCCATTTTGATACTGATACTTTCACTACTTCATACATAACTGAAAGAACGACAACTCTGCATTATTGAAAATACTTTCACTACTTCATACATAACTGAAAGAACGACAACTCTGCATTATTGAAAATATATGGAGTGTCAACAATAAGTTGAGTGTAACCGCAAAGAAAGCGCTTGAATGAGTATGATAATGTTAATAACAAACTCACATTTTTCATTAAAATGATTTAATCAATACAATTTCTGTAAGTTTATTGAATGATTTATGTGTTTCTTAAACTTCAGTTGAATATGTTTATTGCGCATTAACAAAAAACTTGTATTTACACATGTAAAACTTCGTACTTTGTTAAAAACACATTTGAATCAATGTAGCTCAGGTGCTTTTAATATGGCAATGGAATAATAACTTTTACAAACTTATTTATAATACGTTAATGTCTGACTCTCATTTCCCCGTGTTTTTTTTTTCTTTCTGATGAATAATGCTTGTTTGTGGTTATTTTATAATTGATATACCCAGGGTTCCCTCTGGGATTCAAAAAGTTGTCGCCACTTACTTCGCAAAATTCAAAAAGTTGTCGCCAACCTGGTGCCACATTGATCAAAGACAATCATGTTTTAATAAAACAAACAACTAAAGCATTGTACAGTATGGTTAATAATTTTATNGGGCTGCTCTTACTACTTCATACATAACTGAAAAAACGACAACTCTGCATTATTGAGAACAAAATATATGTAGTGTCAACAATAAGTTGAGTGTAACCGCAAAGAAAGCGCTTGAATGAGTATGATAATGTTAATAACAAAGTCACATTTTTCATTAAAATGATTTAATCAATGCAATTTCTGCAAGTTTATTGAATGATTTATGTGTTTCTTAAACGTCAGTTGAATATGTTTATTGCGCATTCACAAAGAAACTTGTATTTACACATGTAAAACTTCGTACTTTGTTAAAAACACATTTGAATCAAAGTAGCTCAGGTGCTTTTAAGATGGCAATGGAATAATAACTTTTACAACCAAATTTATAATACGTTAATGTCTGACTCTCATTTCCCGTGTTTTTCTTTCTGATGAATAATGCTTGTTTGTGGTTATTTTATAATTGATATACCTAGTTATTCTTGAATGCTCTGAGCTTTTATGAGTACATACGTACAGCTCAGAGCTTACAGCTCCCAGCGACCCGGAGGGTCAATATAGGTGGGAGTTGGATTATTTCAACTATTGATATACCCAGGGTTCCCTCTGGGCTTCAAAAAGTTGTCGCCACTTACTTTCGCCAAATTCAAAAAGTTGTCGCCAACCTATTCCACATTGATCAAAGACAATCATGTTTTAATTAAACAAACAACTAAAGCATTGTACAGTATGGTTAATAATTTGATTTAATAAAGGCATATTAAATAAGTTCATTTAATAACAGCATATTTAAATTGTTTATTTAATAACGGCACATTTAATAAGATATTGTAGTTCTTGTTGATGGACACCTTGGCAGCCTGCATATGTTGCCTCAGTTTGGATTCAATTTCTTCAGCAGCTTTCTGGTGAAATTGTTAAACAGTTAAATGTGGTCATTTGGACATGATATACATCAACTTCTGTTAATTAGCCAATTTCACATGTTCTAACACAACATCTTTTGTTAAAATGTTTTCTGTAAGCTGTGGTGGTTGATTTCCAGGTTC
This sequence comes from Dreissena rostriformis, assembly GCA_007657795.1. Lineage (NCBI taxonomy): Eukaryota > Metazoa > Mollusca > Bivalvia > Myida > Dreissenidae > Dreissena > Dreissena rostriformis. Next base: position 5,112 of record VMBQ01000258.1, read on the forward strand.
AATTAAATGAATGTTTTTCACACCTATTTCTTGAGGCCTAGGATAATTTCCACCATCCATTCTTGTTGTCTTTCTTTAGCACAAAACATATTTTTACAAACTATCAACAACAAACCATGACATACAAACCCTATTTTTGTATATGTCGGAATTTTAACATATCCGAAATATAGTACATCGAGTAAATGACCGATTTCATTTCAGAAATTGTTTGTATCTTAATTAAAAAATATCCTTCACAGAACATTATAATAATGAAACTATTTAACAGAAATGCTCACAAATGCCTGTTGAAACAAGTTTTCATGTGTTTTTCTGGAGAAATTATAAAATGTGAATGAATGCTTTTGACATGGCAGAGACGTAGATGTCTCTGGCCATGATATTGATTAAAGAAATAGCAGAGTCTGAGAATATTATGTCATTTTTATATAGCACCAATCAATGTACAATGTGTAATTATTGCCTTTAATCACACCGATTGTGCTAAAACAATTGGTTCTTACCTTTTTGATTGTAATTGTTGTAAACCTAACAGCCTTTAATCTGCTTCGTATAATGTGACAAACACTTCACACTTAAGCACAAATTCGGTACATTTCAATATGGTCTTATCTCTGAAGCAATAAAACTGACAACCACTAAAGATAACTTGTAACAACACCCATATCATCACCATAACATGCCACTTGGCAGCAGTTGGCATGCTCCATTGATTTCAGTGGTATCGGTTACGTCATGGAATTCTATAGAATAAGGCTGCCTTAATCCGGCTGGTACAAAGAGCGTTTTATGTCATTTAAGGAAATATTACTCAGAAAAAATGTGGATTTTCGCAAATTCGCCATTTGAGAAAATCTGGCGCCATCTTTAAATTTGGGGCCAGTTGTGACAATCACGATCGACAGTGGGAACCCTGTGTACCGCCTGTGAATTTCAAGGTGTTTTTTTATTAAACTGAAACCACTTCTTTCAAACAACAAATTGAACAATCATTAGCAATCGTTTAAAATATTTATCTAGGCTCAATTGCATTGAAAGCCTAAGGCTTATTGAAACGCTCTCACGTCCATTTCCTGGGACTCAGAACCAGTACTTGGTGTCTTTGGGGCAATCGAAAGAACACTCCCACAGTGGGGACCGAACTCATGACCTTCCCGTTGCTAGGCGGACACCATATCCACTTTGCCATGGTAACCTTAAATGTGTTTTAATACACATTAGCAATAACATGTGTATCTGTGGTTCCAGCCCTCATAATGAATAGACCTACAAATTTAAAGTCAGAAAACACAATTTATATGTAAATCTGTTGTTAATTATAATTATGTTTTTGTTCATAAAAACAAAAAGGTACATAAATACAAAATATTTTGTCAAACTATAGGTTAGATTTAGCTCCACTTAATAATATATTTCCTTCATGCCAGTCATCCCTATCTCGGCATGACAATCCCCCTTTTGGGGTGTTTGTCCCAGCGTCCCAATATGAAGCAATTTGTCCCGGTTTTCGAAAAAACAACATACAATCTAGTTCACAATAAAATTCGCTTACCATCGCTAATCCTTTAATTGCCCCTATTAACAATCCACTAAGACTTCTTCTTCTTGAGTGCACTGTTGTTGTTTTTGACACGTTATCAGCAAATTATTGATTTTATCAAGCATTCATACCCAGAGTGTTTTATGATAGGGTCGCTTATTGCTATGGATAGATGTATTATACTGAAATAAAAGCTAGCTGTGATTGTATAACACTGCCCAATCAAGTCCAAAGATACTATAATCCTGTGTAGTATACCACCTGAGGTTGAAAAACCTGTCAAAAAAAATACACATTGCTGTTTCACATAAATTTACTTTCGTTTTTGACTGTTTTTTAGAAAATACCGGTAGTTTATAAATATTGCACCAATCTAAATTTTGAGTTAATTGGCAATTGGTTGAATAAGAACAATGCTTGATGCATGCACATCACATCACACGATTTACACATGTTCGATGGGATTACCCCTGTCCCGATTAGATGTAAAATAGAGGCATACCCCTCAACTGATAATTAAAATACTAGACATATAACAGGCCTTCCGCTTGTTGAATTTGTGAGCATGTGCACCAGATATTCCCAAAAGTCCCGGACCGTCAGACCTTACTGATGATTTAAAGACAGGTCTGATTGAAAATGCAGTTTAGTTGGTCCGAATGTCTGGGAAATAGTTCAAAGGGAATAGATGAGTTATTTCATAGAATTTAAACCTGAAAAGAAAAAGCGAGCTAAAATGAAATATGAGCAAAAAAATGACCTAGTAGTTTTTGTTTACATTCATTATATACATGTATTATTGGAATTTATTGCACATGAGCATCAGAACACTTCCTCCTATGCGAGTATTAAATAGCAAGTGTAAATTAATTCTTACGTTTAACTTGTTTATCCATGACTTTCAATCGGTCTAGCAGTATGGTATAACATGCTTTTCAAAGTATGCTAAGAAATCTAAGTCCCATCTTGAATGACAGGATTATGAGGCAATAATTATGAAGCTTTGTTAAACATGAACACTGAATTAAAAATGTTCAATGGGGCTCCCAAATACTTCAAGTTTTTATAATCATTATGCTTGATGGTTAATTTTGCAGATATATTTTCATATTCACAACATAAATGAAATCAGGGCTTTTTTTCCTATATTCGTCGTGAAACGGCCTTGGCACCCCTCATTTTGTGAAAAATTGAGTCACACACTGTTCAAAATAGTGAAAAAATGAGTTGCAAACTGTTGAAAATTGTGAAAAAATGAATCATGAACTTTTTTAAATTGTGAAAATTTGAGTGGGGAACTTCTTGAAATTAAAAAAAAAAATGAGTTGCGAACTTCTCAAATTTATTTTGTGAAAAATGGTCATTCTCTAAGAAGGAAAAAAAAGCCCTGGACATGTTTTTGCATACATTTGAGTCAAATTGTAAGATGTTTGTGTGTTCAGGAATGCTCACTGTGTCAAGATGAAGAAGCTATCCACATAATGTTATACCTGTGACCAATGCAGCCTCCTTTGAGAGATAATGGAGAAGTACCTACTGACCCTGCTAGTCACCCTAGAACAGGAGTCGGCCATCAGATGCCTGTTCACACAGCAGGGATGGCAGTTCCTCAAGTTAGGAGGTATATTGGTTTTGTGAGAATGAGACTTGCTAATTTGCTTATGTGATCGTGTGATGTCCGGCGTCCGTCGTGCCTGCATCAACAATTTGTTTGTGGAGACAGTAGAGGTCACAGTTTTCATCCAATCTTTATGAAATTTGGTCAGAATGTTTGTCTTGATGAAATCTGGATTGGGATTGTATTTTGGTCATCTGGGGTCAGAAACTAGGTCACAACTCTAGGTCAAATCATAGAAAAACCTTGTGTAGACAATAGAGGTCACAGTTTTTATCAGATCTTAATGAAATATGGTCAGAATGTTTGTCTTGTTAAAATCTGGGTTGTGATCGAATTTGGGTCATCTAGGATCAAAAACTAGGTCACTAGGTGAAAGTTCAAAAAAAACTTGTGTAGACAGTAGAGGTCACAGTTTTTATCCAATCTTAATAAAATTTAGCCAGAATGTTAATCTTGATGAAATCTGGGTTGGATTGTATTTGGGTCATCTGGGATCAAAAACTAGGTCATCTCATAGAAAAACCTTGTGTAGACAATAGATGTCACAGTTTCCATCAGATCTTTATGAAACTTTGTCAGAATGTGTATCTTGATGAAATCTGGATTGGGATTGTATTTGGGTCATCTGGGGTCAGAAACTAGGTCACTAGGTCAAATCATAGAAAAACCTTGTGTACACAATAGAGGTCATAGTTTTCATCTGATCTTAATGAAATATGGTCCAGGTGAGCGATTCAGGGCCATCATGGCCCATTCAGGGCCATCATGGCCCTCTTGTTGAAAATGTTTTCTATTGGTATTTAAGGTTTGGGATTTGAACCAGCAGTTTTTAGAGCATGTAGTGTAGCAGTTTCAATTTTAATGAAAAGACAGAATTTTTATTACAGTTTTTTTTCCTGATTGGGAAAAGCACTGGTTTTGGCCCAATTGGTAATAATTATCACATAAAACTCTGAAATTGGGAAAATTCAAATCATGTTATCTTCATATTGGATTGTTTTGCATTTGTAATTGCTTAGTTCTAAATCGCTCAAACCCATTTAAATATTCTTTCCCATCTCTTTTTTGGTGAAATAATCAGTTTTAGTGCTAATTTGGGACTGACACTGTTCATTGGAGGCATGTTAATGTTCAGTTAGCTGAGAGCATGACAGATACACTTCTGGTGCCTTGTTTAACACTGTCTCAGGTTGGCCATAAACAGTAGTTTTAGTTTACTTAAAGCCATAATTTGACAACAGCAAGAATAATCAACCATGAGGTTAATGTCCTCATTTAATTGTTTGTAGTTCTTATTAATGTGACTGTTTTTAGCTCGGCTGTTTGCGAAGAAAACCCCAGGTATTGTCATAGCCCTCTCGTCTGCCGCGTCCTCGTCGTTGTGGTAGGCGTCGTCCGAAAACTTTTATTGAAGATAGCAAGTTCATATTTCGCATGCATGTGTATCTCATGGAGCTGCACATTTTGAGTGGTGAAAGGTCAAGGTCTTCCTTCCAGGTCAAAAGTCAAAAAAAACANATCATAGAAAAACCTTGTTTAGACAATAGAGGTCATAGTTTTCATCTGATCTTAATGAAATGTGGTCCAGGTGAGCGATTCAGGGCCATCATGGCCCTCTTGTTGAAAATGTTTTCCATTGGTATTTAAGGTTTGGGATTTGTTCCAGCAGTCTATAGAGCATGTAGTGTAGCAGTTTCAATTTTAATGACAAGACAGAATTTTTATTACAGTTTTTTTTTCCTGATTGGGAAAAGTACTGGTTTTTGCCCAATTGGTAATAATTATCACATAAAACTCTGAAATTGGGAAAATTCAAATCATGTTTTCTTCATATTGGATTGTTTGGCATTTGTAATTGCTTAGTTCTTAATCGCTCAAACCCATTTAAATATTCTTTCCCATCTCTTTTTTTGGTGAAATAATCAGTTTCAGTGCTAATTTGGGACTGACACTGTTCATTGGAGGCATGTTAATGTTCAGTTAGCTGAGAGCATGACAGATACACTTCTGGTGCCTTGTTTAACACTGTCTCAGGTTGGCCATAAACAATAGTTTTAGTTTACTTAAAGCCATAATTTGACAACAGCAAGAATAATCAACCATGAGGTTAATGTCCTCATTTAATTGTTTGTAGTTCTTATTAATGTGACTATTTTTATTTACAGAAACGCATTCCTTAAGAGTAAAAAATAAATACAAACTTTGCTGACTACATCAGCAGAAGAATTAAACGGATATGTCCTGCTTGATCAAACACGCCGTTTTATTTAACCTTATTTTATCAAGCAAGGTGGCTTGTGGTTATACACAACTAATCACTTTTATCCAAGGTTGCCATTTGGAACTAAATTAATGCAACTGCCCTTCAATTTTAGATTTTTATGTCCCAGTCTATACTGGGGGACATATTGTTTTTGCCCTGTCTGTTTGTTGGGTTGTTTGTCTGTTGCTTTGTTTGCACGAACTTTAACATTGGTCGTAACTTTTGCAATATTGAAGATAGCAACTTGATATTTGGCATGCATGTGTATCTCATGGAGCTACACATTTGGAGTGGTGAAAGGTCAAGGTCATCCTTCAAGGTCAAAGGTCAAATATGTTCAAAAGGGGACATAGTGTTTCTCAAACACATCGCTTGTTTCAGATGGCAATTAGGAATTTGTATGCCCCCGAAGGTGGGCATAAAGTGATCGCACTGTCCGTCTGTCCTTCTGAAATTCTGTCACACTTTGCATTTAGGTTTCGAAAAATGTGGATTTTTTTTTTCAATATTGATCATAGCAACTTGATTTTTGGTACACATGTGTATCTCATGGAGCTGCACATTTTGAGTGGTGAAAGGTCAAGGTCATCCTTCAAGGTCAAAGGTCAAATATATGGGTCAAAATCGCCCANTGTATCCTGGATTCACCAAAGACATCAGTTCTGTCTGAGGACATCTGATAAAGTTCTTCACTTTTCAATAAACAACATTTCAATGTGTATGCATTGTTCCTTATATTATGAAGCTGTGCATTTGTATTTTGTTTCTTTTTTGTTAAAAAAAAATATGAACTTATGGCTTTGCCCTTTTAAGCTCATCTATTTATCTTTTTTAAATAATGAGCTATTGTCATCACCTGAGCGTTGGCGTCTGTGTCGGTCTGCGTCGGCGTCCGGTTAAGTTTTGTGTTTTGTTCCACTCTTCTCATAAAGTATCAAAGCTATTGGATTCAAACTTGGTATACTTACTTACTATCATGTGGGGACTGGGCAGGCAAAGTTAGATAACTCTGGCTGGCATTTTTACAGAATAATGTGCCCTTTTTATACGTAGAAAATTGAAAATTAGGTGAAGTTTTGTGTTTAGGTCCACTTTATTCCTAAAGTATCAAAGCTATTGCTTTCATACTTGCAACACTTACTAACTACCATAAGGGGACTGTGCAGGCAAAGTAATGTAACTCTGACTGGCATTTTCACAGAATTATGGCCCCTTTTATACTTAGAAAAGTGAACATTTGGTTAAGTTTTGTGTTTTGGTCCACTTTACTCCTAAAGTATCATAGCTATTGCCGTGCGTCCGTCCGGATTTTTGTCCGGGCTATTTCTCAGCAACTAATGACCGGAATCCAATGAAACTTTATGGAAAGCTTCACTACCAAGAGGAGATGTGCATATTATCAGCGGGTTCTGGTCGGATGATTTTTCGCAGAGTTATGGCCCTTTGAAATTTTCCATTAACTGTACATAGAGTGCAATTCTTGTCCGGGCTATTTCTCAGCAACTAATGACCGGAATTCAATGAAACTTTATGGGAAGCTTCACTACCAATGGGAGATGTGCATATTATGAGCAGGTTCTGGTCGGATGATTTTTACAGAGT
>VMBQ01000258.1:12321-123364 GCA_007657795.1 Dreissena rostriformis
CCAACCACCCCATTTTTTTTGTTTTTGTTTTGTTTTTGAAACATGGTAAAAGAAAGAGAAAAAAAAAAGAAGAAAAAAAAATAATGACTGTCCAACCATCCCACCCAAGAATCCCACCCTTCATTTTTGAAAGATAATGTATAAATGACCACACCCCCACACTATACACCCCTCTCCAACCTCACCCTCCCCCTTTTTGATTGAAGTATTGAGATAGGTCCCTTTAAAAAGAAAAATAGATGAGCGGTCTGCACCTGCTAGGCGGTGCTCTTGTTTTAATATGCTTTGATATGATATTTACTTGAAAATAATCTAACTTTTGTTTTGCTAACCAGAGCATGAGTTGCTAATGTTGAGCTATTGTGGTCTTCCTATGTCGGGTGAACATCATCATTTTTGGTGCTTTATGAATCGTGCCTCGTCAACCTTAAGCTTATAACCACATTATAGGCCACATCTTTCATACAGAATGGATAAAACTTGGCCCTGTGTTCACAAAACATTTTTTGCAATCGAAAATAGATTTTGCTTGTCATTGAAAATGGATTTCCATTGTAGTTGATAGGCAAAAATGAAAATCGATGTCAGTTAAAATCGATTTTCGATTGCAAAATCGTTTTGTGAACACAGGGCCAGGTCACAATTTTTATCTTGACAATTTATGGGCTGAGTGCAAATCTGGATCAAGTGTGTCAAAAAACTATGTCACCAGGTCGAATCTTAGAAAAGCCTTGTTACCTTTTCAAAGACAACATTTATAACTCAATATTGATGAAATTCAGTCAGAATGTTTCTCTCAACACTTTCTAGGCAAATTTTAATCTTGGTCACGTGCATTAAAAAACTAATGCACCAGGTAAGACAAAGCTTATTATAGCCACATTTATGACTCAATCTTGAAGAATATTGGTCATTATTGGTTATCTGGACAATATCAAGGCCAAGTTTTAAACTGTGTCACGTGTGTCACAAACTTTTGTTCAGAAAGTCAAATCTAAGAAAAGTCTTGTTACCACTCTAGAAGCCAGATTTATGACTTAATCTTGGTGATTATAATCAAAACGTGAATCTTGACAATATGAAAGCAATATTAAAATCTGTGTCAAGAGGGTAAAACAACTGTCACCAGGTCAAGTATTCAAAAATTGGTGTCATTGAAATGAGCTGAGCGCTTCAGGGCCATCATGTCCTTCTTGTTTATTTACAAGTATCCGAATTGCATTATCACTTTATGTAATTTTTGTAACAGAATCGGAGCAGACAGCAGAGGAAGAGAGTCCAGCAGAATGTCCACTGCCAGATCCTGACAGACCTGCGATAAAGCAAGAATCACACGATAGAGAGGAGAGTCCATTCACCAATATTTTGCCACGACCCAAGGCTGATGAATTCAGCCAGCAAGATTCAACAGATAAGGTTGCCGAAATCAAGCAGGAAAAAGTAGATTATAATATGGACTGTGATACAGATGTGGATGAATTCTTTTCTGAAGAATCCCAGGATAATCTTTTGAATACTTCAACTAAGAAGGTTGAGGCAGAAAAGCCAAGGGGCAAGAAGCCAAAACTGTTAAAGAAAAGCCCGAAAAAACCTAAATCAAGTGCTTGTGTACTTGGTAAGCATATGTGTCTGGACTGTGACAAGCAGTTTTCTTCTGAAAGTAACTTAAAGGTTCATAAAGCTAGAAATAACGGCAAGTGCTTTCTCAACTGTGAGTATTGTGGGAAGAAGTTTATTAAGCCATCCAAACTGAATATCCACATCCATGGAGTTCATAAAAAAGAATTAGCAGATAAACTGCGTACAAAAAGTCATGATAGAAAATCTATGGATAGGGAAAATGATGAGTACAATATGGATGCAGACACTGATGTTGATGATAATTTGAAATTAGAAGGGGATGCCTATGATATTGAAGAGACAAACCATTCAACAGACTTGCAAAATGGTTCCAAAACACGAAAATCTCGAGTGAAAAAAGAACGTTCAAAGTTATACACCTGTTCAGAATGTGATAGAAGCTTTACATCAGAGAACTGTCTTTTATCTCACAAGGCCAAAAACAATGGGCTATGCTATTTTTCTTGTGAATTCTGTCAGAAGAAGTTCAAAAAGCGTTCCAAGATGAAAACCCATGTTCAGACTATCCACACTAAGAATTTGCCGTTCATTTGTGAGATTTGTGGCCGGGGGGCTGTATCGGCTGAAAAGTTAAAGGTCCACATGCGGATTCATACTGGCGAGAAACCTTGTATATGTGAGCAGTGTGGTCGGGCGTATCGATCATTGGGCGAGCTCACCACACATCTGAAATATCAACACATATGGAAGGAAAACGATGTGAAATTTACTTGCCAAATCTGTAATAAAGACTACAGCAGTAAGCCGTACCTTGCCTATCACATGAAGGTCGTTCACTCTGAGGGACGGGAATACAAGTGCTCATTGTGCGAGAAAAGTTTCAAGGCTGCTGATCATCTCAGATATCATATGAAATTCACACATTCAGAAAGACCTTTATACCAATGTAAGGAATGTGACAAGGCCTTTAAGGCCCCTGCCGCGCTGAGAAAGCATGCCCTTCAACATAAAGTACACCGTGAAAAGACATTCTTCTGTTCCATGTGTGACAAGTCTTTCTTCGAGAAGGTCAGACTAAAGCAACATGAGTATGTTCACCTTGGCTTGAAGCCTTACAAGTGTAACTTGTGTAGCTATAGTTGTGCGTTTAATGGTAACCTGTGCAAGCACAAGAAATCTGTGCATCCGTTGGAGTGGAAAGCCGCCAAAGAAGAGAAAAGGGCTTTATCTAAAACACAGAAGAGTTCAAGGAGTAAGACTTGGAATGATGGGCCGGAAGATGTAATTGCAAGTGGAAATGCCTCTGATGATGATAACAAAGAGATGTCGGTAGACAGTAATCTTAAATCTGATGTTTTAGTGCCTGTCAACTCAAATGAAAATAGCTCTCAGTTTCTGTAAGAGACATGGTTTATAGAAATGTACAATCAAGCAAACCTCGCGGTGCTTCTGCCTGTTTCCTTTATACTGTTTTTTTTTGTTTAGGGGATAGGGTTAAATATTCCGTTTTGGGGAATGATCTTTTTACAAATCTGAGAAAGGTGACGAAAATTTCCATAGTTACCGGTAACATGAAGTTTTGAAAAAAAATCTAAAAGCTTTGTTTGAATTACAAGTTAATTGTAGGAAATGTGTTTCTAATTGGGCCATTATGTGCTGATTAAACAAATTTGGTTTTGGATAATTGTACATGTGTAATATCTACATGCATACAGTGTGTTGTGCATTGCATGTTTATTCTTCTCACAAATGTTTATTAACCTTTAACAGTTGATAAACATAAACTATTCTAAGGTTAAACAATGTCCACCTTTTTTTGTATAAAATGCATATTAATTGTCAAGTATTTTATTCATTTTATATTTTTATTTGAAAAAAAAACATGCTTATTTTTATATGGAAGAATGAAAAGAGTTCAAAATATAATGGGAAGTAATTAGATTTAATTAACATGACCAAGTTTATAATTACTGAAATAGTGTTTGTATAAAGTTCTAATGCAACCGTTCAACTTAGAACCACATTGTACAAGCACTTACATGGACATTTTGACACTACATGTTTTGGGGCTTGAGTGTCATTCAAAATTAGAAAATCCTACAACAATAAAGCAACTGTATTGATAAATTGATTTCAAAATGGAAAAGTAATATTGATGTAATTATGCCCCCCTTCGAAGAAGAGGGGTATATTGTTTTGCACATGTCGGTAGGTCAGTCCGTCCGTCCACCAGATGGTTTCCGGATGATAACTCAAGAACGTTTAGGCCTAGGATCATGAAACTTCATATGTACATTGATCATGACTGGCAGATGACCCCTATTATTTTGAGGTCACTAGGTCAAAGGTCAAGGTCACAGTGACTAGAAATAGTAAAATGGTTTCCGGATGATAACTCAAGAACGCTTACGCCTAGGATCATGAAACTTCATAGGTACATTGATCATGACTCGCAGATGACCCCTATTGATTTTCAGGTCACTAAGTAAAAGGTCAAGGTCACAGTAAATCGAAGTAGAAAAATGGTTTCCGCATGATAACTCAAGAACGCTTATGCCTATGATCATGAAACTTCAGGTATATTGATCATGACTGGCAAATGACCCCTATTGATTTTCAGGTCACTAGGTCAAAGGTCTAGTTCACAGTGACAAAAAACGTATTCACACAAAGGCTGCCACTACAACTGACAGCCCATATGAGGGGCATGCATGTTTTACAAACTGCCCTTGTTTTTTAAAGTGATACAATCTCGGTAATATATTGTTTAAAACAAACAAATGTTGACGAATAAAAAACCTAGAATAAAAGTTCAGAAGAAGTGGTACCAGAAAATCGAAATAGGAGATGTATACATTTAAAAATATTCTGTTTATATTCAAAAACTCATTTATATACAAAAGACATAAACACTTTATGATAATCACCACTTATCAATGAAGGTTTGTTAATACGATAGACATTATTTTTGGTTCTACAACAAATGCAGTAAACACGTGGATATCGGCAAACTGGCATAAACTTGAATTCAATTGAAGTTACCATCATTTCATTAATGATATCATTGTTACATATTTTATTAAACATGCAAAGGTCATATTTATGTATTGGTGAGAATTTAAAAAATGCCAACTTTAAAATTGATTTTATTCCATTTAGCACCTTGTGACATAATATAACCAATTTTCATTTTGTTGAAATGTAAAGATTATGAAATTTAACATACTCCAAAGTTTTCAACGTGGATGAATTATCTAGGGTAACGCTATCCTTGTCTCCTGTAATAATATCTTCACTAACTTCGCTTCATTTGCATTATTGTTAGTTATAGGTTATATTACTTGAACTATATTGTATGTATTGACCAATTATTTGCAATGGTGGTTAGTGTGACTGTCATGGAAAACACTAGAATGATGCATGATAAAAAAAAATCAATAAATAAGAATCAACTTTGTTGCTGCCAAACTATAGTTTCTGTTTATTTACTTTTAGGAATAATCTTGTGTGGTTTTGTTGTTGTGTTTATGCCTATGATGTTTATAGTTATTGCATTGTCCATCCTTCCTTCCAGAAGTGCAGAGTACAAGATCAAACCTCTCTCTTTTGGCGATTTACAGACTTATTGCCATTTTGTCCATTTTTTTATTGCGTGGAACATAACTAGTATTGAACGTGAAAATAAACAAAACTTTGAAGTGATTGTTTTTGCCCTGAATTACAGACTCTTTTACAAGCTATTACCCGATGGACAAAAGACACGTTTTTTTCCAAACAAATCTGACCAAAATGTCCCCAAGAAGCTGCCAAACTTTTCAAATAAACTCAATAATTAGTGTATTGAGTTTATTATACAACGATATAATTCCGTAGCATTTTGTAATAGAAATTAAAAAAAATGCAGTAAAAATGCACTTATAAACAATCGTAATACTGTTATTCATAATCATATTAATGATTTTCAACGTTTCCAACTTCGACTTTTTACTTACTTACAGGCTTTAATGCTTCATCATCAGATTTCATTTTGACGTTGACATTTACCTACTTTGGGACTTATACTTGTCAACATGGGCTAATGAATCAATAATGACAAGGTTTCACCAGGGGGGTTGCATATGCGTTTATTGAAAGCAGGATTTTCTTTATTTACAATTTGATGGTTCTATGATTTGTTTATTTTCGTACTGTATACAATTTGTTTAAATATGGATATAATATTTGTTTATACATGCAGGTTTTGTTATCACTTACATTCCAAATTAAACAAGTAGAACTGTTTTGTTGTCTCTCATGTGTGTGTTATTGTTCAATAAATCTGGGAGGATACTACTGTGAACAAAACAAGTGCTTGTGGTTTCCTTTTTATGACCCCGGCCAATCTGTGCTGATGTCCTATATTGATCAATGTGTCCACATGGTCCCTTTTATAACTTCAAATCGTTCTAGCTATTTAGTTGAACATTTGCAACTGAGTACATCTAATTGATAAATGCAAAATACTTAAACCGTTGCTATGCACTACAACATTCCGGAGTTATTGTCTTAGTTTATCATACATCGTTTTGACATGGAGTAGAACTCCATGACTATTACAGACATTAGCCTGAAACTTTATACGAGGATGCTGGAGGTATTGCCCATTTAAAATGTGATTTAGTTTGCGCTTCATAATTCTGGAGATTCCTGTTTAATACTTAAAGTTTTAACACTTCTGTTTAAGCTCACTGGTGCATTTGTCTGTCGTGCGTCGTCAATATTTGCCCTGTTTACACTAGATACCACAATTATAAGTTATCTCCATTGAAATACATATTGAATTAAACTAGAACGCGTGCATTCAATTTGACTTCAATCCTACATAGACATTTTAGTAACTTTAAATAACATATTTTGTGAATATTCTTTATAACTGTTATGAAAAAGAAAAGTTTAGTATTTGTCTACTTTATTAACGGTGACGTTGAAAAAAATAACATGCAATACCATAAAAGGTATATTATGCATTAGCATACATGTTACGAATGTATGCAATGCTATAAAAGGTATAAACAAAAACAAAGCCATACGATGTATGAAAATGACAAGGTCGCCGTGGCGTAGTGGAAATAGCCAAAATTTCAATGCCGTATGTGGTCTGATAACATAGATTTAACGAGACACAAAATGCAGCGGAACTTAAAAAAGAAACGAAAATTACTATTATAAAGAAAAGAATTACGGAGAGGCAGTCAAATGTTTCACACGGGCAACAAGTATGTTGAATATAGCTTTTCCTTTTTCATATTTTGAAAACGCTAAACTGTTTTTCAACGACTAAACCTCAAGTACTATTGCGTTATTCAATTTGAGGATTTACTCTCATTAATGTATTGTTAATTCACTTTTTAAGATATGACGATTTGTATTTCAACTATCATATCTTAAATCTTTAAACCCGAAAACATATTTAATGTTTTGTTTGTTAAATATGGCTTCAGGTTTGTCTCCGCATTGTGCCGTATCCAGGGTCAGATCAAAATTCCAAAAAGTGCAGGGTCGCACATATGCTCATAGCTACCATGTGTGTAAGTTTCAAGGTTCTAGTGCTAATTGTGTAGGAGGAGATAGTGGCCAGGACGGACAGACGGACGGACGGACGGCGGAGATAACCACAATATCCCCACCTTTTTTTCAAAAAGCGTGGGGATAAAAACTAAAATATCATCTGACACAAATCACATTAATACGCAGTTCATTAACAGCCACATGTATACTCAATGTATCATTATTTATACTTAAATTAGTTATATTTAAACTATGTATTATTTATAACAATTATATTCATAGTTAAAATTCTATCCATGACAGGGATATTTACGAATAGCTAAGTTCCACATGGAGTTAGAAGAACCCGCTGCAGCCATGATATCATACAGTCAAGTATTCCAACTAGAACCGTATAACAGGGAGGCTGAAGATGTGGTAATTTCTGTTTTTTATGTGATACTTTAATAAAAAATATATGTCAAAGAATACTGCCACCATTCATATTTTGTTAAATTAATATTTTTAAGCGTTTTAAGCAATTTGGAATATTTTTAATTTTATCTCATTAAAATGGAACGTGCCTTTCTTTTGTTTAATTGATTTCTTTGACATTCTGGCATCCGGTTTTGCGTAATAATCGAACAAATACGTGAGCATACTTTTGCATTTAGACTGCATATTTTATTTGTCTTTAAAATGTGATTCGTTTTATTTAGCTTCAGGTGGCTGTACGACAAAATGTGAGTAAGATTTAAATTACTTGTTTCCGTATCCGTTTGAGATAACATAATTTCTATACAAACAATGTGTATGTTGTATAAATAACTTTAGTCATAGTTTTAATATTAATACCATAAAATATGACAGTTCAATAGTAAATGGTGTTGATAAGAATGGAATGAACTGTTAGAATGTCCGTGCTTTTTTTCTTTTCTTTTTGTATCACTTCTTGTTATACTGTAATAAATAATAAATCTAATGATAAAGTTTAGTGTTCTGTCTTGTCTCATTGTGCAAACAGTTTTTATATGGGTGTTGAAAAATGTGCAATTTCATTAAAGAATAACTTGCATGTGCTAAAATGTTTGTATAAGACATATGAGGCAAATGTATGTACATTTATTGAGGTTTTTGTAATTTACATTGACATACAAAGTATATTAATGTATTCTATGTGTTTTATACCGGACTTGTTTTGAATACTAACTTGGACTTTTATACATATACATGTATCTTATTAATATGAAAATTATATGTGTTTTATCAAAGGTAACCAACCCCTTGTTATCCATGAAAGAAGAAGGAAATCGATCTGCTCGTGCTGGAAATTATGGGAAGGCATACACCATTTACACGGAGGCGCTTACAATCGACCCAGACAACAAGATTATAAACTCACAGCTCTACATGAACAGAGGCCGTGTCTGCATTATGGTATATAATTTAAGTGCTTTATACTTTCTAAGTATGCTATCTTTTAATTTAAAGTTTAAATATAGGTGGACATAACGTGCCAAAAAGATAATTAGTTTGTCTGATCGTAACATTAAGCCGAGATCATGCTCGTGAACATTTTGCTGAAGACATTGAACACATATTAACAGGCCCTACTTTTTGTTAAGTGCGTGTCAAAACTACATTCGGGGAACGATTTTGCTGATTTACTTAGGAAATATTTTAAAGAAAATGATTTAATGATCAACATACGAAGGGCCGATATAATCAAACAAATAAAACCCTCTATCTTCGTGTGTGACATAAAAAAAGCAAGTTCTATAAACCTCTTTTTATTTTTCAACAATAAATACGCATGCATTTTGAGTAAAGTCGCTGAGTACATAAGCTATGTAGAAGCTCTTCAGTATGATATTCAATTAATATTAATTTACTCTTTTAATACTTAACACGGCCGTTAAATAGTCTTGTGTAGTAAAGGTTTCTGTTTCTCTTTTCAGATTGGGAAGAAGAACGAAGCCATAGACGATTTGACAAAGGCTATTAACCTTAACGATTCGTATTTGAAGGCTTTCTCTCGCCGAGCAAAATGGTATGCTTGTTAAACATGTACTGTGAACATTGGATGTTGTCAAATACTGTAAAATAGTGTTGATATGTCCCATAGCAACATGTATATTGATTGTGATTCAAATCCGGATCTTGTTGCATAATGGGAGCAGTGGTCCAACGGTAGGACGCTGGCTTAGAGATCGAGAGGTCCCTGGTTCGAATCCCGCCCTGACCACTCTAATTTTCCTGAGCAAGAAATTTATCCCACATCTGCTCCTCTCCACCCAGGTGTATAAATGGGTGCCTGTGAGGGAAAAAGCCAATATGCCGTGGCTGCATACTTCGCCAAGATGTTAACGGACGACTTATGACCCAGTGATCAGGGGGAAAATGTGAAGCGCCTCTGAACGCACATGCTGTATGAAAAGGGCGCTATATAAATGTGGTAAGAAATAATCATTAAAAGTGTGAATGTCTGCGGGCAAATGTGTGAATTTCTCTTTGAAAAATCATTTGAAGTCCTATTTGAACCGTATTTGAAAGGTAATTAAGTTCAGTGCATTATACACTTATTGATGTGATATTGTTGTTTTCAATAAGTCATATTAAACAATTAAACGTGTGTTTGCAGTAACATGGAGATTAAAACATGCCAAGAAGCAGTGAATGATTTTGATAAGGTCTGCGAAATGGATTGCACATCAGGTGCGTGTTTTATACTTTAACTAGTGCTAAATCAAGCTTATACCAGTAGACTACACGAACTCCGATGTAATTTATGTACAATCATGATTGCAAGTAAATCTGTTTCTAATTCGCATAGAAACTTGGCATTATAAAAAATAAGCTTTTTGTTCATGTGTTCCTAGTATAACTCCAGAAAACAAACGCTTACTAGAAGAAGCACAATCAGCATTGAAGAAAAGCAGTAATAAAGACAGTAGTAAAGCCAGTATAACAGACTACTACATAATTTTGGGCGTGCCCAGATACGCGACAGATGATGCCATCAAGAAGGCATACCAAAAAAAAGGCCTTATCTTACCATCCAGGTATAATAAGAAAATACGTAAGTTCGTTGTAGTTTCCATATTTGTAAACTTAACGTTTCTGTCGGAGGTAAGAGGCCTACTGGAACCATTTCGAGACAATATTTTTTTTCAAAAAGGATTCCAATTAATTGAATACACAGGGAAGATCATAAGGACGGGAAGAATATAAATTAGATTAGACAAGATTTTCATATATTTGTTGCCGACATTAGTACTTTGATTTGTAATATTATTGACTTGCCTATTGACGAAGATGGAATCAGTTGGTATAGTTTGTTCGAACAGTTCCAGAAGTCTAATTCTTTTTCTTCCCATATAAAACTATACTACTTAGGTAAATATGGTGTATACAACATGTATCATAGTCTTTCTTTGCATATCTGTTTATATCTGCGTACATCTATAGCGCTTTGAAAACACAAAATCACTTGGTCAGTTTTTGACCAGTAATACGTATTACTTGTTAGTGATAAGAAACCGACCATGTAAATGAACTGTCACATCATGTTGCATTTTTTTACAGTAATCTATGTGGTACTTAATAATGTAATGACTGAGTAAATATAGGTTTATTAGACAACCATCTAATTGAAATACGTATGTGATCTCACGTTTAAAGCATGATTGATTCATACAAAACAGTAGGTGGTAAATACACAGTCCTTTAACCGGAAACTAGGGCGCATGATTTATTAAATTTTGATGACGATGTGACTTATACATTATAAAGTTCAGGTGCTTTCTTGGTCCACATCGGAGGTGAATGGATCGTTAAGATCGTCCGAAAACACAGAGCTTTCAAAAACGTTCACTCATTCTTTATACAGTATGTTATTTTCTTATGGTTTCAGATCGCCAATCGCGCAACACAGTCGATGTGCAAAAAAAGAAAGAAATTAAGTTCAAGGGGGTTGGAGAGGCATTTGCCGTGCTTTCTTGTCCCACGAAGCGCGAGCGGTACGACCGTGAACATCCGACGGACTCCGGGGAATACGATTTTCGTGGTAGCAAAAGACACATTTAGCTTTTGTAATAGGTTTTTATTACAACAATATATATCGGTCTTAATCTTATCGCCCTAACAATCTTTTACATAAATATGTAAAACTACGAAACAAATCGAGGAAACCGTGTTTGTTGGTTTTTTTTTTTCGCTTTTAGCGGAATTTAATTAAACAACTTTCAGACGGTTATGAACTGCTTGACTTATCCTATAATATGAGTTAATCTCATTAAAAAAAACAGGTTGGTTGTTTTTTTTGTTTTGGTAAAAAAAAAAATGTTATTCAGAGCTATAAAACACGGCAGCTTTCAAATTTACAAGCGGGCATGATTATTTCAATACATATTCCGGAGGTGCAGAGACACATTCAGATCATTCAAATTACTTGTCATTGCAGATCGAGATGATCCGTGTTTTTGAAAATGTATTTGGCGGCAGAAGACCAGGTCAGCAGTTTCCGTTTGGAGGAGGTGGTAGAACATATACCGGCGGATTCCCGACTTGGCTTTGATAATTTTATTGTGAGATTTTTATGAACAAAACTTTTGTTGTGATAATGCTTTTTAACTCTATGTTTTGTGTAGTTGTTTTTGTTTAACTCTATGTTTTTGTTGTTGTTTTTGTTTTTTCAAGAACTGTTGTTTTAAAATGACAATAAAGGAGAACAAAAACATTACGTGCTCCCAAATGCGAACGAGCACATCTAATATGAAAGAACTACTTCTTGTCAAGAGGTATGTTTTGATACTTTTTGCATTTAACAATTTAAAATTTTGAAAAAAGGACCGGTGCATAGAAGGAAACGATATTTCCACTATATGTCGGTATATTGTTTGTGTTCCTATGTAATACTTTCAGAAAATTCACCGCCAATTTTCGATTCGACAATATAAACGACCACATCTTTGTTATACTTTGAGTGTTTTGTTTATAAAACGTCAATTACCAGGTGATTGATTACGTATATATAAGTAAATCGCTTTGCATGGCAATAGGAGGGGAAATGAGTACCATTATTGTATAGACTTTTTTAAGTTTTAAAATGTGCAAACGTTCACATGTTGAACCTCAAATTAAGCAACAAAACAAAATATATAATTTAATAAAAATCCATGTCTAAAATTGAGCATTCCAACGAGAGAATTTATATGCCGTTATTGTGACATTGGTGTTACAAATAAGATTCGTCACCAGCATGCAATTAGCCACAAATGGACCATAGATAGATAGAGAGATAGATTTATTTCGGAGAAAGCATACATACACACAATGCATTAAAACAACATGTACATAAAACAATATGAAGTAAAAAAACAATCATAATTTAAAAGTACATGCATTGAATGCACTATGGCATGCAAACTAACGCCAAGGATTACACAAAAAAGAGCAATATCCCTTATTTCCATTGTGGTCCTTGCCGTTGGTGACACGACATAGAGAGGCACTAGTAATACATGAATAATAAATACTATCTTAATAATAATAAATACATGAAATATAATACTGAGATTCAGATCAATGAACACAACATTAATATCACATTGTAGCTTTGCAGACATGTACTATCACAGTATTATTGAGTATCACCTTAAAGCAGAACACATCAAATGTATCAATTATGATCATCATATCACAGATTAAATTTAGATGGATTAAAAATTTAAAGGTTACTACAACCAACAAGTAATTAAAAAGGAACATTAAGTATGCATGTATTATTAATCCGAAATGATAAGACATTGGGTAAAGGAAAATGTAAAAATTTAACAGCATAGCATATATAGATTATATTACTCTATTTAAAAGATGCTGTTTTATAGCAGATTTAAAACTGGACAATGCTGTCATCTGGGTTATAAAAGATGGTAGTTTATTCCACAATGTGCAACCCAAGTAACTGAAGGACTTCTTTCCATTTCCTTTAACCTTTGGTACAGAGAAAGCACCTTTATTACTTAATCTGGTATTATGGGAATGGACAGAATTCTGGGGAATAAACTGATTTGACAAGTAATCAGGAGATAGACCATTTTTGATCTTAAAAACATGGGAGAGCATTATTTGCTCGACGCGTTTGTCAACTGGCAACCATTGCAAAGAAGTATAATGTTCCGGGCTAATATGGGTTCTAGAATCAAGATTGAGCACAAAACGGATCAATTTATTTTGGGTTACCTGAAGTTTATTCTTCCAAAACTGAGTAAGACCATTGTACCATACAGAACAAGCATAGTCAAAATGACATTGTATTAAGGACATCACAAGAAGTTTCTTGGTATGCTGGGTTAAATACTCGCTTTTACGATATAAAAACTTTAACCTAGAATTAGATTTCTTTACAACAGACTGAGCCATATTGACAAATGATAAATTCTGGTCAATACTGGCCCCAAGATACTTGACTGCACTTGTAGGTTCTATAACTGTGTCATTACATATTATATTTAACCTGGGATTTGACCTTAGCTTATGTTTGGTACCAAAGAGAATTGATTCAGTTTTACCAAGGTGAAGAGATAACTTGTTGTCAATTAACCATTGGCTCACTTCATTAAGATCCTGAGAAAGGGCTTGCTCTATTTGACACTTGTTTTGACCTGAAACTAAGATGCAAGAATCATCCGCATACAGTAAAAGTTTATTCTTTGTTGCTGACGACATATCATTTACATAGATCAAGAAAAGGAGAGGGCCGAGAATAGAACCTTGAGGCACCCCACATGTAATGTTGGCCATAGTAGATTTAGTACCTGATACATCAACAAGTTGTTGTCTATCAGATAAGTAGGATGAAAACCAATTCATAATGTCATCCCCCAGACCCAGGGCTTTAAGTTTTATGAGAAGGATAGAGTGATCTACAGTGTCAAAAGCTTTCTGTAGATCTAGCAGAATCATACCCACTAGATTACCTTTGTCCATTTCTAGACGGATGAAATCTGTCAAGTGAATTAAACAAGTGTCGGTGGAAAACCCACATCTAAAACCTGATTGGAATTTAAAGAGCAATTTATTACTTTTGAGATATGACTCAACTTGGTCATAGACAACTCTTTCAAAATTTTTGGATATAATACAGAGGATAGATACTGGTCTATAGTTACCAACAGCAGTTTTATCATCTTTCTTGAAAAGGGGGACAACTCTGGCAGATTTCATATCATCAGGTACAGTACCTTGGATAAGGGATAAATTAATGATATGGGCTAAGGGACTGGCAATTATTGGGGCACCATCTTTTATAAACCGAGACGGAATACCATCAAGACCTGTTGATTTGTTTACCCCTAACCGAGAAATATACTTTAATACTTTGTTCTCAGAAACAAGAGAAAAGGAATAACTGTTTGGTACTACACCTTTTTTGGCATAAAATGATGTAACAAAATCCTTTCCAAATTTACATATACTAGTTTTTGGCAATTTTTCAACAAGTTTTGATGCTACACTTGTATAAAAACAATTGAAAGTTTCAGCTACAGTCTTCTTATCAAAACATATCTCATTGTCAACCTTTAGACCAATGTTAGATCTTGATGAACTTTTTTTGGAAGGTAAACCAAGATTTTTTAACAACTTCCACAGAGACTTAGAATCATTTTTATTTTGCTCAAGAGACTGAGTGAAAAAGCTCTTCTTGGATATGTCAACAAGAGACTGTACCTTATTTCTCAATTGACTGAAAGTGTTAAAATTATCTACAGTTTTATTTTTCTTGTACAAATTAAAAGCAGTATTACGTTTCTTTATAACTTCAAGAATATCATGAAAGGAAACACTTGCATGAAGCCCCATTCACACTCATCATTAACGAATATTTCGTAAAATAATGTTCACCCATACAAAATCCGTGAACTTATAGCAATAGCCAAAATTTCAGCGCTAGATGTGGTCTGGTAACATAGATTTAACAAAATACAATTTTATTTTTTTTTGTGGTACAATATATTCCATTTAAATTTCCCGCAACGATATCTATTCAAACGACACACGAACACAAACATGGTAGATGAACATTTGTTGAATATATGAGTCGCGTTCTGAGAAAACTGGGCATAATGCATGTGCGTAAAGTGTCGTCACAGATTAGCCTGTGCAATCCGCACAGGCTAATCAGGGACGACACTGTCCGCATTAATTGGATTTTTGCTAAGAAAAGACTTCATTTTAACGAAAAATGTCATAAAAGCGGAAAGTGTCGTCCCTGATTAGCCTGTGCGGACTGCACAGTCTAATCTGGGACGACACTTGACGCGCATGCATTGTGCCCAGTTTTCTTAGAACACGACTCATATTGTACCACAAAAAAAGCATTTTGTATCTTGTCAGCGTTTTCTTAATACATGTTCGACAATAAAACATTTTATTACACGAATATATTCATCATCGCGATCATCTAGAGGTTACATACCAATAAGTATGTATGCATACATGACAACACTTAAACACGAACCTGACCTGGGAGATGCAATTCAAACATTATCTGTTAGGCAGCAACGTGTTTTATGCAATCGCATATCGCTTGTCCAAAGAAGATAATGCTCTGTGCCAGCGATTTGTTTTAAAAGCATAAGGCTTTCCGACATTAATTCAAGCTTCAAGCCCATACGACTTTAAAAAAGGCTTACTGTTGTATAAGATATATTTAGTTGATAATTTACCCATGACATAATGTTGATATGTTGTTGCGTTGTTGTTCGTTTTTATCAGTAATAATGTTTCAATATATCCATCCTACTGTATTAAAGAACCAAGTAGATTTTTTTTTAAACAATAAACCCATGATGAACAAAATGTACTAAAACAGTTGTTACATACAAATGTATAAATCTGGATCAACGTCGAATACACAAATGACAATATAATTTAGCAGTCTACACATGCAAATACATAATTAAACGACATTTATGTTTGAGAATACTAATCTAATCATTCACGATATGTATACACAATAGATTGTTAACAGAATCAATAGACTTATAAATTTGTGTTCGCTTATGTTACGACTGATCTTTCATGCTAAGAATAAATTTCAATATTGGATGGGATGTTTTGTCGTTCCAAAATAACAAACTGGTTTGATATTTGTTCTCATTCTGATGTGCTGGACGTTAATAAATTCACATAAACTCAAACTCATCTTCTACGCAATCATATTCGTGTCTTTTAATGTCCACTATGCATTTGGTTATTTTAGCCCATCAATATTTTATTGTACCTACGTCAACAATGTTAGATCAATTTATACCAAATAAAAAACAAGCAAACCTTCACACCAAATAAAGCACAACCTACACACCAAATAAAGCACATATTATGCACATGGTTTGACGACGTCGATGATGAATCATAATATATGAGAGACGGGGCGTCACTGATGCACACTCGGTACGTGATATGCCCATCTGCATCGATGTTTTTTCGAAATTCGTTCTTGGAAAGTACTGTGTGTCCGACCAAAATAGCGTTGTCTGGAGCAAGAATGATGATCTCAGACTCGTCTAAGTCAATTTGCTCGCAAAGCAGCAGTTTCGAAAAGAACAATGGTCGACTAGAGAGATATGCGTCTGCACCGTTTCCAGATATATTCGAGTACGTGATGCCTTGATAAGGATGGCTACAACAGGAGGTAGTGTGCACCTCTGCTAGGTCCCACGCGGGAATGTATAGATTGGTACTGTTACTTTTTAATTTCCATCGATCAAACGGATACAAGGAGCAATTGAACAATTGAGCTTTACCATTAGCATCATACATCACCAACGGTTTCATCAGCAGCTGTGATATGTTAAATATCAGATTCGAATAGTTAAGGCCTGTAAATATGGTATTGAATGAGACGACAAAATGAAACGGGCCATTTCTGTGATTGCTGTTAGTATTATCATGCGTTGATATAAATGCTAACATTAAAAGCCAGGTTATAATCCAAGTGTTGTTTGGAAATTTTATCATTCTATGTGCGTTTATGTATGTTACGATTTGTTCAATAAAGTGTGCATCCACGTGTACTGCTTGAAGTTTCAAAACCAAAACCACGTTTACTCTACCAAACTGCACGTTGTTACGAATGACGCACACTCCGTCACGACTATCAAATCCAAACGGACAGGTCACGAGCTTGCACTTCTTGAAGCCCTAAAAAAGGTAAAATTAAACAATAAAGTTCTTAAAAACGTCCATTAAGTTTTCGTTGGTTGTGAATTCTGATAAAAGTAACAGTATATATACATTTTGCGTCGTGTTTATATTATATTAAGCACTGTGCTTTGGTTATTTTCTTGCTGTATAAATCGAACAAAAATTGGAACTTTTGTGCAACTTAGATACCAAACGCACGTGTTGAATGTTATCGTGAAAAACAAGATGTCATTCAATATTGCTCCTTCTGAATATGACGCGTAAGAAATATTATCTACCTGTATATAAACTGAAAAAATAATATGTAGTTCGAAGGACAAGAATTTCTACAAAACCTGGTAACCAACAAGCGAACTTAGTAACCGTAATGGTGACTCAAGTTGCCCACCGCCCATTCTAACTTTTTGGGGAGTTATAATGGGGGAGAGGTTCTGAAGTAGAAATCTTCCAATTCTAAAAATATGCAACATCTGAACGGTGAACATTACTCAAAAAATAGAATGATCTTACATTTTAAGCTCGTATGAAAACCGGCGTATTATCATCTTCTTGGTGTTGTGACTCGCAAACGTCTTTAATATCCTGGAACACCAGGAGGCTGCCGATATTCGACTTGGAAACGTTGATTGAATGTCTGAACATGCAAGCGTGGAAACTTCAAATTCGAATTTATTGCTGCATCGGGCACACGCAATGTTCTTAAAATTACCAAAACGTGCGGTTGGGCATTGTTTACAACGCTGTCGATCGTCTGAGTGGTTATAGCGTTCCATTAACTGTGCGTCCGTAAACCCACAAGATCCTGTAAGCTCATCTTTTGTTAAGTCGAAACAAAGCAAAGGCTCAAGCTCATTCACGTCGCCCCTATACATAAAGAAGGCATCACATTCGTTTTCGGTGCTAGCTACAAAATAATTGTCAATAGAATCGTCTACCCTGGGCAATCGACATAATATTGCAATGGACCACGTCTGGCCGTCAGAGATATTGTGACACTTGCACACGTATTGCGACCTGTATATACGACGTCGGCTCGGTGACCATACTGGAACTAGGTCAGCTAAGGTCTGATTTTCTTACGGAGTCTCCCCATGTACATATATTGAATAACACATACTATTCACTTAACAAGTAATATATGTTATATGGTACATGGGAACACCGGACTTCATATATTTTAAGTGTCCTACCGGTTCACCAGGCGCAGTCTGTACCGCTCAATCCAGGTCGGAATTTTCCGCAGACGTAAGATTTGTTTTATTATGCCTTTCTTGTGGAACGACTCATGCTGATCTATGAAAAACTTCATACAAATTTAACAAAAAACTTGAAGATGATTATGATTGTTAAGCATCTATTGAATTGTATTAAACAGTGCTTGGTATTATAAATAAAACCAATTTCTCTTACATTAAGGTGTAATCAAAATATATGTTTAGGAACGAGACACTTGTTTAATGTTTAAAACAGGCCAATCACAAGGCAACGGAGTTGAGTGGTAAATATTAAAAAGCAACCCCTATGCAAGTTTGAAACAAAAATTAAGGCAAGCGGTGATAACTTTAGACGAAACGTTAAAATCTACTGAAGCTGTGGCGAGTTTCAAATATTCTAAATCCAAATTCAGTCAAACATCATGTTGGATGACATCGGTTGATTGAGAATAGTCAGTCCTAAGCAAACTTCTGCAACAAGATGACGAGCGGGCAAAGACTAATGTTGTATCGACCATATGGGGGCAAAACTGTTAAACATATCTAACCTTACAGTCTTAAAAAGCAAAGGTATCCGCTGAGACGCCTCATGTTACTTCGGTTAATAACATTTCTTAATTATGCGATACAGACGTGACATATGATTCGTGTCTTTTTGTCTGCATCCATATATGTGTCGTGTTCTGAGAAAGCTGGTCATAATGATTGTGCGTAAATTGTCATCCCAGATTAGCCTGTGCAGTCCGCACAGGCTAATAAGGGACGACAATATCCGCTTTTATGGAATTTTTCGTTTAAATGCTTAGCGAAAATCCAGTTTAGGCGGAAAGTGTCGTATTTATTGAAATGATGTTTCAATTTATAAGTACTGTGTACGCAGCTTTTGTGAATTTCCAAGTTTATGAGGTCCCTCCGCGTTTGAGGCTGCATTATGTGAGGATCCGGAGTGTGTCCCAGCACTCCTACCTTATGTAGCTCAGACTCACAAAATATGGGACGAATTTTGAATGATAGCTGCAATTTCCAGCTATTTATTTTTTAATGAAAGATGTTAAATTTTGAGGTGGTCCTGTGCTGTGGGGGGAAACCGGAGTACCCGGAGAAAACCCCACCTGTCCTGTATGGTTACCACCAACCCAACTCACATGCGCCGGGAACGGGAATCGAACCCGGGTCGCCTAGGTGGAAAGCGAATGTGCCAAACACTGCGCTAACCGGACAGTCACGCAGCTTTTGTACAGTGAATGCAGCGTGAAATATGCAACTCATGTCAGACATCCAATCGTGAAGCATCGACTATCTCCGGAATCATCAGCAAGATTTATTAAATAAATCGTCTGCTGATCAAGAGAGGTCAGATATTATGTGACGACTATAAAAAACGCGACCATAGAATCGGTGTTAAAAAACCGTTAACGTTAATTACAAACGTCTTACATGCTTCAGTTTGAATTTCAACGCTTTAAACTCTGTCCTCTTGGTTCGTTGAGGGACAGGCAAATTTCAAAAAAGTATGTTACAACTTCTTTTTTGTCATATAACTTTCTCGTGGCAACATCATACAAAAAATACATTGTACGAAAATAACCTTAATATAGATAAACCCGTAAAAAAAGGATGACGCGTTGACAAAACACTTTACGTAAAAGCTTTACACTAAAAGCTAAGCTATACTGAAATACATGTACATTTTCATAATTTATCATGTTAAAATGGTTTTATTTTACATAAACAACATTTAAAACTATGAAAATATACACCATATAATCAATCTTATCTTAATGAAAAATCTTACAATGGCGATTCTAAAATATATTGTAAACATATTTAACATAACACTAAGCAAGCTATGTACACAACTTACAATTTGTGTGTGCCCCTTTATAGTCATAGGATTGTCAGCGCCAGAGCGTTTGTACTTAAAGGCTATGTTCTCATATTTAGTTATTACTACCATATTGCTGTCTGTGTACTAGTATATTTTGGTTCATAAAAGTATCGTTTTTCGATATCCTGATATTAGTTTAGGCCAAACCATATTTAATTGTTTTCGAAATTGAACATTTAACATGTAAAAGTATAAAGTTTTAAACAAGCCGTCGTTCAAGCCGTGAAATCGTGACCTCACTTTAAAGCATTGCATTCAAAGCCGCAAGGTATCAGGGTGAGTTCGCGCGGTCAGTACAGGGATCGTTATATAATATAGACGGTATCGCGTGAACTAGGTAAACTGGGATTTTATTAAGAGCAGATGTTAGATGAAGATATTCGCCGATATAATCATGGTATCTCAATATAAGATTCTTAATGTGTTTTCAACAAAACCATGATAGATATTATGTTTGATTAATTCAACAAGAATTATTCCACCATATTGACCAATGTATTGAGCATGAGCGAGATGATTCCCGATACTGTTAATAATCGAATCAAATAGCAATGCCCGACACTAAACAGGTTTGTCCGAAGAACGCGCGAATAAATATTTAAAATATGTACAGATACTTCGCGTGTGGCCGGTTGACTAACATGTTTTAATTTCACTTCCATTCTTCTTTTTTTTTTGTATCTATAGATATATGATCAGCAGTATGTAATCATGTAAAATAAACCGCGAAAACTACGCGTAAATATCCCGTACTGCGTGAAATGCAGCTAAGAACTGCACAGAAAAAGACATATGCTATCTTTGATTTCATTCTTTAAACTCTTTACCTTTCACCAACTCCAACCACAATCAACGCCGTATATCTTTTTAAAAGAAAGTTCTTGTTATAACTTCTTTTTGCAATTTAATAAGTTTCTGTTCTTTCGGTCATTCTTCTTTTGGCACATCAAAGTGATCAAGGATTTCATAAGCACGAATTTCGAGGTGCTGGGACTTCCTGGGGAAGCTGCTTGTATGCGGGGTTCCGAAACGTTTTGTGCTGTGTGAGAGATTAAAAACGTCGAAATGGAGATACATGTACCTTGGTTTTGCATGGTGTTTTGAGATTTGGATTCATTGGTGTTTAAAATGTGAGTGCCTGATAAAATACTTGTACATGTGCTTGCAGAGATATGTTGCTGTAGTTAATCATGCTCTGTATGTTTGTGAGACCACTGATCTGCATTATATAAGGGACGGCATCCTGAATCCCACAGCTTCTGCACCACGTGTTTCTGGGCATATAATTGTGTAACTGCGTGTTTTCAGTGAAACGTACACACGTGTTTGTTTCCAGTTTACCCAATTGTCATGAAATTATTGCCTCATCCAAGGGCATTATTGCATTTGTCAATTATTTGTTGAATTTGTTCTCATTGCATGGACTCCTTTTGTCGAAAATCGCACTGCGCTCTGCGTGTCCAGTAAACGCCCTGCCGCCTTAACTCTGATTATTTTTGTTAATGTTCGCAACATTACCGTATATATGCGCGCAATATATTAGAATAATTTGATAAAAGGCGCCTTTAAAACTGAATTTTGTTATGTGTGTGTGTTTTGTGTGTGGGGTTCGTGCGTGCGTGCGTGTATCGGTTATATTTTATCAGTGTACAATCGTTCCTTTTATCAGTGTACAGGATCACGTGACTGTGCGAGGTTCACATTTAACAGTTAATTGATGTAAACACGTCGGGCAGTGATGCTTTTTTTTTAAATAACTTTTTAAAACATTTATTCTTAAGAATTATAACTAGTGCATTAAAAACAGTTTTTATGCTGCTTATGGCAATGTGAAATACGTCCGAATTACTTTATTTAATAAACCTGTGTTCTTGGCCAAAAAAAAATAACCCGATGTGTACAGCATTCATGTACACGGTTATGCTAACATCGTTTTCTCAACCTGTCACAATTGTGGTACCAATTTCAGACGTATTCAAGGATCTATTCTTAAATCTTTAGATATCGGCACAAACTGCAAGCAAAACTGTCTTGTATGCACTAAAGATTTTTGCAAATGTATTTCAATAACTTGCGATATTTTCTTTAAAAATAAAGTTCTTACCGGTGTGATTCCATTCTGTCTAGCCCATGTGTAAACCCCGATTAACCCCGCTGATCCTGCATCCTGTTATTTATGTATGGTAAACTCTCATTCTCGCCATCGTATTGTCGCACTGTCGTCTTCGTATTGTCGCATTCTCGCCATCGTACTCTCGCGTTCTCGCATTGTCGCCCTCTGGATTTCAATGTGTAACCACGATGGCCATAACGGTATTCCGTAAATAAACGTGTATCTTAAGGAAATGACAGACGTATTTTCTGATGTTCGCTGAGGGTGGCAATCATCGATCAAAGATACGGAGACATCAGACCGGGTTGACGCGGTTAATAACGGCATAGAATTTCCAACGTTGGGTTCGTTGTAAGTTTAGTTAAAACATATTTTATTTTACGAACAAACATGGTATACATTTGCATAGAATATACAGTTACAAATAAGTCACGTTGTTCAAAAAAAGGATTAGAACGAAAGATCGAGATCTTATAAAGTTCTTCTCCGTTGTAAGTTTACCGGTAACCTATGTTAATATATTAGCTAGATGTATAAGGGTATTTATCCGATACGTAAAGCTATCCAAGGGTCAATTAAATGGTTGTTTTACATTATCTGCATTCTTTCATAGATCAGGACAAAGAGTAATGAAGACTGACAACGCCAGTCTCCATCGCACCATGTATATCATGTATCAAAAGGCCACGTGGAAAATATGTAGCGAGTATAGAATAAGTGTACATAGTTACTGGCAGATGTTGGAATACCCGTACCAAACGTACTAAAGTAGCTACCGGTAACTTATAAACTCATAATTAACTAAGTAACTTACTAACTAACTTACGGATAACAAACTAACAACTAAACTGACAACTAAAATAAATTAATTAACTCACTAATTAACTTACTGCTAACTTAACTTAACTGACTAACAGCATAGCAAAGTGGAATTTGTATTGCAAGAAATTATTTACCAACAAAAATGGATATCTTAATAGTTTCTTCCCTTTTTTACATCTTCTCATATGGCCTAAATGTATATGCTGTTGGCCACGTTAAATATTGAGACTAAACGTTTATTTCTGGTCTTTTTCTAAGGCTAGATACAAGTAGTTCAATCTGCCATTGTCTGTAATCGGTTATAACGACTCCGTAGTTAAGATCGATTTCCACTCTGATTGTTCTTTGTATAATTATTTTGTTTTAGCACATTTTCACAGTGAAAGTAATTATTTATTTGAACTATGCAGAAGAAAACTGCTTATCTTTTATCATACATTGTACAGTCAGACAAACAAACATAAAGGTTCGATAGTTTTCGCTCTAACAAATATAACTGAAAGAAATGTGATTTCAGAGTATTATGTTGTGGGTAGAATAAAGAGATTAGATTCAGTTGAGTCTATTAAACGTATTATATTAAGAAGAGATTGGCGTGTTCATACGGCTATATTTTCTAAGAATGTGCTCCATCGTTGACTTAACAATTCACGTGTGGGTTTTAAGATTGATATTGCTACCTCTATTTTTAGCCTATGGGTTAAGGTGCTCATATATTGTGGGAATAAAGGGGCGATACTGTCGCATTTACATTTAAAGATAAAGTATTTGGCTAAAAGAATGATACAATTAATGGCATTATTATTTTGCTCTTGAGTGCACTTAATATTACAAAGGTGAATTATTTCAAAGGTAAGGCGCGTGTTATGTCCCAACTAATTTATTTTATGTATAATGATTGTAACTTCCGACCAGAACTTTTTGAATTCCCAAAACATGCTGTATCTTTATCGACACTTTATCGACACTGCTCGTATTCGTTTGCGCGCAAACAAGTGCATTTGAATACAATTTTTCGATGTTTTTTTTTGTCTTTAAAATTGCAACCATAATGATCTGAATGTTCTTTTTTTCCACGATTTCCATCACAATTACTATTGAATTATCTAAAGATGGATTAATAAACACATCACCCTGATTATTTCAAGACCTTTTTGCACACTGCCGTTATTCAGTGATTAAACCTAGGAAGTTTCGAGTTTGCGGACAAATAAAATGCCCCGACCATCATGCAATTCATTTATAAACATTATTTGTTTTCAATCATAGTTTTGTAAAGTAAATCTTTTTTATATCATCCACTTCAAAACAAGTTAAGAATCTCAAGTTGAGCATTTACTTCATTGAAATTTAAAAAACAATAACAATTAATCCATTCCTTAATTAACTTTAATTTAAGCGCAATATGATTTTTTAATGGTGTTACACCGAATCTAAGTGGATTTTTTACTCGTTTGAAACACCAACTTCGAGTTTAAGTCACTTGTCCGGAATGTGTTTGTTCGAAGTAATGTATAACAAAAGAAATAAATTGTATTTCTGTTCGTATGCAGCTACTGCAAAGGTTGGGAAATTGGTCAATTATGCTGTCCGAGAAATACTCACTAACCAGTATGATTACTGGTCATTACCAATAGTCAAAGAGGACCAATTATCTAAGATGACTATTATCAAACAAAAAATCTGTATAATTGATTGTATTTGGTTCATTATTTTCAAAACAGCATACCATTTGTTACAGAAAACCATTTTTGTGAATCATACTGTACATATACAAATGTTTCTAACACGTGTTTATATAAAATTTAGCCATTACTAGCATTTGTTTATCCTCAAGTCACCTGTTTTTTCAATTAATAGTTATGCCAAATAAGTCATTTTTTTTTAAATCCTCCACTTCAAAACAAGCTTAGAATCTGAAGTTGAGCATTTATCTCATTGAAATTTAAAAAAAAAAAAAAAAAAAAAAAAAAAAAAAAAAANAAAAGAAAAAAAAAAAATCCCTTCCTTAATTAACCTTTTTTAATTTAAGCGCAATATGATTTTTGTAAATGGTGTTACACCGAATCTAAGTGGATTTTTTACTCGTTTGAAACACCAACTTCGAGTGTAGGTCACTTGTTCGGAATTTATTTGTTCGAAGTAATGTATAGCAAAAGAAATAAATTGTATTTCTGTTCTTATACAGTTACTGCAAAGGTTAAAAATGGACAGGAATATTCTTTTCTCTTACCTTATTGAGATATTGCCATCGCCTTTTTTGTAAGAGCTTATTTACGTGTCAAATTGCTGAAGGGAGATCACTATAGGGATTTTGTGAAAAGCTGCACAGTGGTTAAGCGTACTTTTTTTTAAACGGAAAAAAGTCAGATGAACCGAACGTCTAACGATTCTCACATTACTTCCGCGCGATTTATCAAACCAGTGAACATGTAAAACGTTCCAAAATATTGTGACGAATTATTTCACGCCACATCGGGTCATACCGACAAGAACGTATTGACGTCAAGGTGTGTATACAATTGACTTCAGAGCGTTTGTTGAACTGATTACTTCCTCTATAACTTTGAGGACAGACCACTGTAAGGTATTTGTTAGAACAGATTGTTCCCAGCGTCATTGTAAATCAGTCAAGTCACCGCCATATGTTAATTAACAACAGAGGGAGACCACTAGATATGAACATTTGCACGAACTACTTCAACAAACGTAGACACCTTAAAGCATCTATAAGGCTAACAAATCAACGAAAATTTCGTAATATATTCCGTAAAATAAAGTAATAATATAAATAATCAGTGTTCCTTATAGCAATAGCCAAAATTTCATTTATTTTTGTGTGGCACAATAAATTCCATTTTAATTTCCCGCAACGATATCTATTCATACGACACACGAACACTGAATTGTTACATGAACATGCGTTGAATATATTGTACCACAAAAAAGAGCATTTTGTATCGTGTTATATCTATGTTACCAGAGAACATCTAGCGTTGAAATTTTGGCTATTGCTATAAGGAACACTGATTAATTATTTGTCAACTTCATTTAACGAAATATTTTACGAAATGTTCGTTGATTTTGAGTGTTATATGGGCTTTAATAAATTCCCAAATTATTCACCTTAATTATAAACTGAACTATCAAAGATATTTATTGTTTGCAAGAATGCACGTATTATCTTACTTGTGTTCAATATGATATGAAACAAATACATTTATATAAAAAATGACCGTTAATCGGAAAACTGATCACATACATATCAACCAAGTCTTTCGCGCAAATCGTAGCCTTTCATCTGTATTATAAGTATGAAAATATTGCAATAGGAATGAATTGTATGACTTGGTAATCCAAATACAGAAGTGAATAACCTTAAGCCGAAACTCATTTTCCGACTGAAAGGAATATTAATCAATCTATTATCCTATTTCGTCCTGTTAATTACGTTCGTGGAGGGATTATTCGACTGACGCACAATCGCAGCTCATTATTTCATTTCTCCGAACAGATCTGATGTTTCGTCTGCAATGAAACAGACGGTAAATCAATGCCCAGACATCTGTTGCCCGCCTTTACGAAAGAGCATTAAGCGCACATTTTCTTACAGTTGATACAATTCAGTCATGATTCATTATATCGAACGAGTTATCGTACATGCATGAAGCGATCATTTGTCGGATTTAAAACCAATATTTGTGAACATGGTAAAGTGAAAATATTATTTATTAAACATTTGATGAAAATATCAAGTATGTGTATTCATTTCCTAAGGTCGAATGATACATGTAATAATCAAACGAATGTAAAGATATCATGATAGATCGTTTTATTTAATTAAGCAGTATTTTGTATTTGTAAATAATAGATAAATACCCATTGAATACCGGTAGTTGTAATGCAACTATTAAATTCTTTTAAAACGAAGATACTTAAAATTACATGATCGTGTCAATGGTTCACAAGTGCCTCACTGAAACCACGCTTTCATGTGACAATTCTGTCCCTTTCCAATTGTATACAAATGACCTATCGTGTTTACTATATGGTACCCATTTCTTCTTCAGGAAATTATTAAAACGACTGCACGGATATCGTCTGTGATAACACTATAGCCAAGGTTTTGTATGAAGTTTACGCAACTTTCCAAAATGTTCAAGTTATCTTTTGTTTGTTTTTTTAATGAGAGGTGTATCAACATTTTAATGACACACCACTTCTATGGTATACATTAACTGCGTAATTATTCTGGCAAGATTTACGAATAACACTAAATATTTATTTTGTCTAGACAAGACAAGACAAAAAGAACAAATACTTACCGCGTTACATCCGTGTCGTCCGTGAGGCATTGTGAATATTCAATGGTGTAGCATTTCAGACATTTCAAGCGGTTTAACACAACAATGGTCCACGACAAGTTTGAACCACTCAGGGAGGATGGTAGATCTCGCCACAAAAACTTCGTCGACCATCTTCGCAATGCCTTCACCACGCATCCGTTCCTCCACTGCTTCGTGTTCATCTCAATCATCACCGTTGACCTTGCTGAAACGGTCAGCGACTGGCTTTTTCTGAAGGACATTTTGTATTTGCAAGAGGGCTTAGTGTACGGACCTGTGAAAGCGCAACTAGTTATGGCGCTCGTGCTAACCTCTGGGATTGGGTGCATAGCAATTGTGTTCGAGATAATCAACACCACGAGAACGTTTCTAACTGGTCGGCCATTCATTGACACGGACATCGTGTCTGCGTTCGTGGTCTGGCTCGAGGAAGTGCCAACTCTGACAGTGAATTTCCTGATTACCATGTGTCATAATGAGCCTGTCAGTTACTTTCAGCTCGCAAAGGCCATTGTAGTCGCGCTGTCCGTCATGGTTCGCCTCATGTGTCAACTTATACGCGCTTACCTTGACAGACAAACACCCAACAAGTTCCCAAAGAAGTTCAGAACATCTGTGTTTAAATTTTTTGCTAATATTGGCATGTGTTTGATTCTTTGTGGCTCGATCGCTGTGTTCATATTTACGCATGTTATTGCGACAGATGAGCGCAAATTCAAATTTCGAATGCCAAGCGAAATATGGGAAGGACAATACGCGTATGACAAATATTTCACAGATGTTGGTATTTATTTTAATCACGAAGCTATTACCAATAAAGATAATCATAACTATTGGATTAATCTGGCAGATATCGATGACTTTTTCGATATTGATTCAATCCACGTAAAAGTAACCGTCTCGAAGGAGAATAACAATATCAATAGGGTCATTGTCAATAGTTATAACACAACTGGTGAACAATTCAGAGAATGTTACGAATACAGAGTGACGACACAAGACCCTGTATTTGAACATGTAAATTGTTCATTTGACTTTATTTTAGAGAATTCCAAGAAGGACACATTATTGTTTCGCTTTTATTTCCGTCGGCCTCAGAAACATTTAATTCTCGGTGATATTGCTTATAACGCAAAATTTCTGACAAACAACGTTTGCTATGATGTTTACGCCAACCAGACGACAATCATTAAATCATTCGCCTCTGAATCTCAAAAGAATTCCCCAATCGGTCGTCTGCTTTACTTAAAGCGGAATTCGAATGTGCGGTCCAAACAGAGACTGGTTCCATGGACGCACTCCTTCAACCAGTCTACAGGCAAGTCTCTGTATGACATTGATTCCACGTTATTAGGAGCAGACGACATTTGGATTACTGGAATGTACGGATGCAAGTGTTCTGGACGGTATGGTCCAACTTTTGACCAGCAGCTGGCATTAACTTGCTAAAACCTTCATTGAATATTGTACTGTATATAACTATTATTATTTTATTTGCAATTCGTCTAGGTTTTTTCCGAGTTTACTTCTGTGTCGCTATTTAGGAAAAGCTATATTAGTGCGAGTGTGTTTTTCTTAATTTATTTAATTCTTTTATAAATGAAAATAAGAAAATATTGTGTAGCAGTGACGTTGTCAATTTTTAGACTTCTCAACTTGTCACCAATTAAAAAAAAACTTGTATTGTAAGTTATATACTATATTTTTAGCATATGGTAGTGCAATAATTCTGAAATACTTCTAACAAAAATGAAATGATACTTGAAACGAATCTTGTATTTCGGAATTTCAGAAATGAGTTCGTAGTAAATGCTTTTTTTATGATAGGTTCTAACAGCATGTGCTGTTATTTACACAATTGATTTGCAAACATGTTGATATGTATGTACATGTATGTGTCTTACAGTGAACGGAGCAAAGTGTTCACCTACATCGTATTTAGCAACCGGGAACGGATTCTTTTACGTGCTTTCCAATAGTTATTAACTCGGTTTAAGTTTAGCATGGACATTGTTGACTGTGATTTTTATTTCAAATTTACTATATGCAGTGGAACTGTAATAGTGAACAAACGACCATGGTTACCTAGTTTTTTTTCACTTTAGTTTCTTATGTTTTATAACTCCTGGAACATCTTGGTAAAATTTGACGAAACATATGTGCGGGACGGCAATGAATAATTAATTAGTAAGTAATTGTTAATATGAGTTGTAGAACTTTTCATTTGTGAGATTCAGAAATTACAGACCTGACAGACAGACAGACACACAGACAGACACACAGACACACACACAGACGGACTGACCTGACAGACTGGCCTGACAGACAGACAGACCGACAGACCGACATCCAGACATCCAGACAGACAGACAGACAGACAGACAGGCACGCAGACAGACTGACAGACTGACGGACTGACTGACTGACTGACTGACTGACTGACTGACTGACTGACTGACGGGCTGACTGACTGACTGACTGACTGACTGACTGACTGACTGACTGACTGACTGACTGACTGACTGACTGACTGACTGACTGACTGACTGACTGACTGACTGACTGACTGACTGACTGACTGACTGACTGACTGACTGACTGACTGACTGACTGACTGACTGACTGACTGACTGACTGACTGACTGACTGACTGACTGACTGACTGACTGACTGACTGACTGACTGACTGACTGACTGACTGACTGACTGACTGACTGACTGACTGACTGACTGACTGACTGACTGACTGACTGACTGACTGACTGACTGACTGACTGACTGACTGACTGACTGACTGACTGACTGACTGACTGACTGACTGACTGACTGACTGACTGACTGACTGACTGACTGACTGACTGACTGACTGACTGACTGACTGACTGACTGACTGACTGACTGACTGACTGACTGACTGACTGACTGACTGACTGACTGACTGACTGACTGACTGACTGACTGACTGACTGACTGACTGACTGACTGACTGACTGACTGACTGACTGACTGACTGACTGACTGACTGACTGACTGACTGACTGACTGACTGACTGACTGACTGACTGACTGACTGACTGACTGACTGACTGACTGACTGACTGACTGACTGACTGACTGACTGACTGACTGACTGACTGACTGACTGACTGACTGACTGACTGACTGACTGACTGACTGACTGACTGACTGACTGACTGACTGACTGACTGACTGACTGACTGACTGACTGACTGACTGACTGACTGACTGACTGACTGACTGACTGACTGACTGACTGACTGACTGACTGACTGACTGACTGACTGACTGACTGACTGACTGACTGACTGACTGACTGACTGACTGACTGACTGACTGACTGACTGACTGANACTAGTCATCCCTAATTTTGGAAATAAATTGATCCAATTTAGAAGGATGGGAGAGTCCACTAGGCACAAATGGGTTAACATTTGTAGCATTACCACATGCCACGTGCATTGTAAATTACATCTTTACAGTTTTTGAACAAGAAACCTTTAAAAGGAGCTACGTGGTCAATATTTTCCAACACGCTAAAAGCCACGCCGATACGCGCCATGACCGGAAACAGCTCAGTACAATGGCAGCTATTGTTCAACGCAAATGGCATTCACAAGCCAATATGAACCATTTGGAACTTGACAACTAAATAATGTATTATTTGCGCTTTAAACCAAATTCTAGCACGTTCTATTGAATGAAATATTTAATAACGATCTGTTAATCTATAGGTACGAGTGCTAGTTCTGTTGATTTATTTCTTTGATCGATACCAGACGACAATCGGCAACCCTCTGGATAATAACACAATAATGACATCTTCTTGTANAAAAAAAAAAATAAAATAAAATAATAAATAAATAAATAATACAAATAATCTTAAGTTATTATAACTATAAGTTTTAAAAACCGGGATGTGCCGTTATATATGCGTATTGGTACTCCGATATACTTGCTGATCGCTACGATGTCCTTCTGAGTAAAATTGGAGAACAACATCGAAAATCAGAATGGTGAGGTCTAACAATGGTCAATGGTGACAAAATGTATTATGTTCGGATATATTCTTCATTTTTTCAAAATATAAAATTTTAAGTTTATGTTAAGCCGTGTCCGCACTTATTATAGGTACGAAGTCCTTTACTTATGATATCCCATGTGTTGGCTTGTAAATTTTTGATAACCGGTAATTTCGTTGATCGATTTTCCAAACCACACTAGTTTGGTTTGACATTTGAAACATTGATCGTTTGCTGTTTATCTGTAAACGCTTGAACTACGACGCTCCACGTTTCACTGACTGGTCTATTGCCTTTCATTAAATATTTATTGTTGAGTCTAATAAATATGGCTGAAATAATGTATCCAAGTTTGAAGTTTTCAACGCCTCAATAGAAAGCTTAAATATTTCATAGTTGACGTCGCCCGTTTCCTTAGCTACTGTCTCGGTTGAGCACGTGGAACTTAACGACCCGGCTGTTGTCAAAGAGCTCCGGCAGTCATTCGATGCTGCAAGAGGAATGATCATGGACAAACTTCTGTGGAGCTGCCTACTTGTGGGCGCATTCATAGGTACAGTTTTAGAATATTTTTTATTTTTGGTTATTTCTTCAGTCAGAATACTTTTTTACTTGTTTAACAAGATCAATTATTATTGTACATAAAATAGAATTTCTTTACATTGATATACCTTTTTGATAAGCAAGATGAATGCTATATTTATATGCTAAATACGTAGATCAATATCATTTCATTATGAATGTCTGTCACAACAAATCCGAATACATTCGCCGTTCCGCGACAAACGATAGGTGACATCATTGGTTGATGTGAACAAACTCCAACTTCATCGTCGTGTTTTTATTTTATTTAATGGCGCCCACATAAGTTTATTTTGTTTAATGTAATATCCAATATGATGTGCTATAGTTCTGTACCGAGTTTGTGATTTATATCACCCCGTCATGCGAACATGGATCTTAGGCCATATGAAAAGACAGACCACAATCGCGCAGTCTGGTCAGGAGAAACCCTGTCCGGTATAAAGTCACGCAAGGTTTTGCGGTGTCATTATTGGACAGCGAAGCTCCTGACCAGTCTGTGAGAATTCGCAAGTTGGCCTGGAGCTACGCTTGCCGTAAAGGACATAAGATCCCTTTTCGCATGACGTCGGTAAATTATGTCGATTCGGGCTGATTCTTGTTTCATTGTTAAAGACTGCGAACATACGTAATACATTGGAAAAGTATTTAACATTTATAGCTGAGTCAACCCGTTAAATATCAGTAAACACCCGGGAACCAAACGCTCATTATAAATCGACATGCAGAGGACCGTTCTTCCATCATGAAGCTTTAACAGTCATGCTCTTCCATATATAATGAATGTTATACCTTCATACGGGTATACAATCAATGTCAGGTCGATATAATGATTCTCGTGGCATAGGCATGTATAGGAAATCCGTGGCGCGCTATTACAGAGGCAATATTGACAACGCTGATAGATACTTCACATGTTTCTGCTGGAAACCACAACACATACATGGTTAGAACATGATGTTCGAATTGATTGAGGATAGTTCAAGCACAAACATTGATTGCATCATAATTTAATTTAGCGGGTTCGTTATTCATACATTTATCCAATGCAGATACAAATGGTATTATTATTGAGAATATGAACTATACATTGAAATTCAAAATACATTAAGTACATTAATATTTATTCCACTGCGTATATGACATAAATATTCGTTTACACGTGACCCGATTTTTTTTCTCCACAATATTAATGAGTAATGGTTAGAATCGGATTGAAATGTATCAACCACCGAAATGTGATTGAAATTTTGCTCAGTGTTACGGAAATGGGGGGGGGGTTCTTTATGCTGAATTAATCTCTTAATAAACTCTAACTCATAGTAAGTGCGAATTATTTTGTGTCTTAACGATATGTAATTGCGTTTCAGTGTGTGCAATTGAACAACGCCTATTCAGCAATTGCAATTGTTTCTCTATTGTATGTACAGTGTACACATACATATAAGCGCCATTCATTTCGTCGTCCCCTCACTAGACTATGATTAGAGATTTGTTGAGATCTAACTCGATTTAGAAATTAATTTGAGCGCTTAAATAAAGCTTTCATATGATAACAGCTTTTTTTTTATTAAATCAAACTTAACCCATTTATGCCTAGCGTCTAGAAAAAAAAGCCTTGGCAAACAGCGTAGACCCAGATGAGAAGCCGCATGATGCGGCGTCTCATCAGGGTCTGCGCTGTTTGCTGAAAGAAATTTTTCTAAAAGAAATACTCTAAATATATAAATAAATATACTAGACATCCCTAATTTTGGAAATAAATTTATCCAATTTAGAAGGATGGGAGAGTCCACTAGGCATAAATGGGATAACATTCACACGATTCGAATTGTCATAGCTACTTACGTATCAGTATAGGTACATACATGTATATATTCACGTAGAAACATCGCCGTTTAATATAGAATCATTTCTAGTTTCCAGAGTTAAGGCGGATGTATCTTTGCATCTGACGTTTGTCGGTAACCCGTCCTCGGAAATCCATCTAGGGGAGACCAGGACACTGAGACTGGTTGCAGCGTTTGCCGCAAATACAGTTTCTACCGGTAAGAAACCAATGACGATGTTGGTGTTGTGTTTTAACATATGTTATAATGTAACAACATATTGCTCCGAGTTCTGCAGAGATTGGCGTTTACACATAAACAGTACGGGTGGACAGACCACGCTAACGGGAAATTCATGAAAGTCCTAACCGTAACATAAAGTGAAATCAATGTTGCAATGCGTTGTCGCATCATGTCTCTATCCAATACAGTTTCAAAAACGTCAATAATATTGATGACGATGATGACGATGTTAAAACAAAAACATAATCTCTTGGAACTTATCAAACGGTGGGTGTGTACGTTAATTCCGTGACCAACCATCATTGTTATATAAGCTTCACAATTGCATCTCTTTGGCAATAGGTGTTCGAATTGAACTCCTGCCGTCAACATCACAGCTGGTGTTTGCTTTGAGCGAAGTGATCAGTGCCACCAACACGGGCTGCATGAACATTTCAAAGCCCCATACCAAGGCCGACTTCAAGTCCCATGTGTTCAGTGATGCATCGAGCGGAAACGATCCA
This sequence comes from Dreissena rostriformis, assembly GCA_007657795.1. Taxonomy (NCBI): domain Eukaryota; kingdom Metazoa; phylum Mollusca; class Bivalvia; order Myida; family Dreissenidae; genus Dreissena; species Dreissena rostriformis. The sequence goes on from VMBQ01000258.1 coordinate 47,218, forward strand.
ACAAAGGTACGTGGTATTATTGGAAGCAGCAGAAGTTAACATACTAGAAGTAGAAGTTGTTGTTGCGGGTAAGTTTTTGTTTATGATGATGATGACGTATTCTTGATAAATTATATTTTGTTGTTGTTAGTGTTAAAAACTGTATCAATAACTGTTATGGAAAACAAAATATATTGCACAATCGAGATTACATTACACTATTGCTCAGGACATCGTGGCTTATATGAGCCGTGCTTATATGAGCCGTGCTGAACTCGATCTTGGCACCGTCACAGCCGGAAGTGGGCCTTGCGGTTACACAGTCGATTACGAGATTAAGCACGTGTCGCTCGGGAACCAAACTGTCGGGGCCACCCACTGGACCAGTGCGGGTATGGAGTACACGGACGCTGGTCTCAACTACATTTGGGTCAGTCAGCAGGACAGCGTCCTCCGTGATGTTGAACTGGGGTAAGTGTGTGCACACAGTTAGACTACATCTTGGTCAGTCGGTTGGATAGCTCCCTGCGGGATGTTAGTATATGGGTGAGTGTGGTTTTATACAATACGCCTAACTCTTGGTCAGTCAGGTTGACAACGGCCTAGAAGATGTTAATACAAGGATTAGCGTGTTTATACTACAACGTCTTGGCAAGACGGGGCAAAGCGTCCTCCGGGATGTCAATACAGGGGTAAATCTGTTCGAGTACAATAAGACTACATCTTGGTAAGCAGGTTGGATAGCTTCCGACGGGATGTTAGTAACAGGGTGAGTGTTACAGACAGCCTGTGTCAGATGGACATTGCCGCAACTAGACTATCTGGGTCAGTAAGATAGACCATATTATGTAAGATGTCAATAAAGGGACCAATGATTGTTCGAAATAAGACCTTAAGGTGGAAAATGCCATAAGGGATATCAATATAGGGGTAAACATTTGTACAAACTAAATTTCCGACTCTACCATGTATGTTCTAGAATAGGTCTTTGGTTGACATTACTTGTAAGTCAATGTAAACTAAGAGTTTGTGTTGATGGATGCACATAAACATCTTATAATTATATGTGAAACTTTTGTTATAAGAAATGTCTAAACAAGTCCTACATTGTGTTCTTAAGGCATATTTTAAGTTTTTGATTGCACTTCACATTTGTCGTATTACATAATTTTCCCTTTCAGCCCCATCAGTTATCTGAATGATATCGCCCAACCTTTTATATTATACTAAAGTAACACTTTTAAAAATATTATGAACTCACATCAGTTATTTGTGTTTAATGTTTGCATACTTTTTAATACAATATGCCTCTTTATCTATAATAACAATCACACATGCTGCATTTCGTTTGTTTTGTTTATACATGTAATGTACTAATCATACAGTTCTATTATTGCCTAATGTATCACACTTATCTATTGTATGTCAGTTGCGGTTTCAATAATTTATTAAGAACCAGTCATTGATTGTGGATTATAATGTTTCAGGCGCAAATACTAAACGTACAGAGTACAATTCTTCAGACCCAGAAGACGAGACTAGACCAGCTTGTTATGGAGGATTTCATCAACATAACATATTTTGAGCATTAATTGTCATGGTGAATTTAATACTAACAATTAAAATACCTCGTTATATAAAAAGTGAGGGAATCGCAGCCGATCGGCTGTATTAGCTTGTCTGGACTGTAAAAAATGCCGGACTATTTTTCATGGCGTATGTACCATCAACCGAGAACTTCGACTTCATGTTAGACGAGAGGTTCTGCCATCAGGATTCAAGCAGAAAACGGAACTTTAAGTGATGAAAATGAGCGACAAAACATAGGGCGCATATATGTTCTGCACTTCTGCGAAAGTACTCGGGAGCAATTTTAATGTTGATGAAGTCGACGATTGGGTTTTAGAACTCTTTCTTCAAAGGGGCGTAGAAATTTAATGAATCTTCTTTATTATAAAACATTCTATTTGCACATTTATACTTAAGCTTTGTATATGTATAGCCTAATTTGCTGCTTTTGGGCCTATTCTCATATCTTTTGCTATTGGAAATAGCGTGATTATGTTTAAGCATTCAAGCGCGTATATAACATTCCTAACGTATACGCTATCTTCAGATCCGGATTAGATATATGTGTCGTGTTCTGAGAAAACTGGACAAAATGCATGTGCGTAAAGTGTCATCCCAGATTAGCCTGTGCAGTCCGCACAGGCTTATCCGGGACGACACTTTCCGCCTAAACTGGATTTTCGCTAAGAAGAGACATCATTTATACGAAACATTCCATAAGAGCGGAAATTGTCGTCCCTGATTAGCCTGTGCGGACAATTTACGCACAAGCATTTTGCCCAGTTTTCTCAGAACACGCCACATATTTGCATTTTTCCAACAAATATGTGCATTAAAATCTGTGCACCTACTGTTTTATTTGAAGCCGATACATTACAAATGCAAATCATTGTTCGTATGGTATTTTGTATTGAGTAATTAGAGTTAAACAGCAGCTTGAAAACCTGCCCTTAAATAGCCTGATTTATACTCTATGATAGATTCGCCCACATCAATACACACATAGCAGTTCTGAATTGAATTTAATGAACACTAAATACGTGTTTTGTCCATACCAAAAGTGCTTTTTTCAAACCAAACTCGGAAATCTTATCAAAAGTCTGTACAGAGCGGTACGAATCACGTTTAAAAAGTGTGTCTATACAGACCAGAAAAAATCACATCACCCATCAAAACATGCTCAAACAATAAGCTGCTATTAGTTTGAATTTGTTTTTGTTGTTTTTCTTTTTGAATGAATTGTTTAATATAGTATGAGTTGTAAAGACTGAATGTGTATTTTCTTAGTATATTAAAAGCTTTTGTTCTCTATTTTCGAAGCTTGTTCCTTTTTTTTTAACACAAACATAGTGAGAGAACAATATGATAGACCTAAATGAACAAAAAACGTTACCATAGAGCACGGATGACCCTACATTCCGCTTTTGTCTCAAAACTTCGCTTTTGTTAAACTTAAGTATGGCCATTTAATTTTAACTGTTGACCTCTACCTGTGACCTTCACTTTTGAGGTAATGAGACAGGTGAAACACGCGACTCTCAGTCTCATCATGGTAGTCATTTAAAGAAAGTTGTGATCAACTGAATGATTAATTAAACATGACATAATTTGACATTTAACCACTTGCTGTGACCGTGACCTCTGAGGTAGGGATATAGGTTTTGCATACGAAATACCGTGTCTTCGTGGTTGTCATTAGTGGTGTTATCTTAAAATAGCACGATGAATGACAAAGTTAATTCTGAATCATCAGATTTAAAGCCAAATATTATTTACGTGTGTCATTGACCTTTTAGGTAGGGAGGTCAGTGTGAAATGCTACATGTCGTGTAATGATGAATAACAGTGTGCCAGTTTTGTTTTTAATTCATGACTATATGGCAAAGTTATGGCTTAGACAGGAATGTTCAAACTGTTATGGCCAAATTTGACCTCTACGTGTGACATTGACCTCGTCGTTAGGGAGATGGTTGTAGCACACGAAATTAAGTGTTCTGTTTGCTAACGAATAACGTTTTTCAGCACATATTTACCTTAATGTAAATTTGGATGAAGCAAGCCTGAATAGAGGCCCTGCATTAAGGACCAAATGGGTCAAGGTCACAGTTAGTAAAACAGTTTCCGCTCATTAACTAGAGTTTTTATGGAGGTCTTGTATTAAAATTTGTGCGTAGATACCTTATATGCAGACCTTGCTTTGGTTAAACAGTTACTAAAAGTCAAATGAATTAAACGTTGCAAATCAAGTTTTGTTGCATGGCCAGTTTCTTGTTGTAATATAAATTTCAGGTTTAAGTGTGCTTACAACTACCTATGTTACAATTACTGATGTTAACAATAAACTATATATTCATGACCATTATATTTGGTGACTGAAACAAGTGTACATTGCAACATCAATCGGAAGAATAGTATTTTTGGATAGCTCTTTCTTTTCTAATCCAATGTGGTCAGATTTGTTCACAAGGTGGTCCTCTGCAAGCATTATTCAAAATGTTCCGCTTCGTTACACAACATGACCGCTTAACCTAAAAACAGTATTATCGTTAAAGTTTTGTACATTTTTCTTAAGTTCTATGCAAATCTTTACGAGCATGTACACACAGATATGTGTACATGGTTCCGATTCAATAGATTGAATAGGTGGTACTTTCCAAAATTGTAAAAACTAGTTCCGCTGCATTGTTCAAAGTACCAGCTTGAGCTAATAATTGAAGTTGTGGCACAAACACATGCAGCACACCAGTTTAGCTCACCCCAGTACAAAGTGTTTATGGTGAGTTGTTGTGGTAAACCTATGTCCGGCATGCGTTGCTGTTACAGTCGTCAAATTAATATCGTTACAATTTGAGAGGCCATATTTTTTTTATCAAATTGTGATGAAACGTAGTAAGAATATTTATTTAAAGAATACCTAGGCCGACTCTGAATATGGCTTACGTGCGTCCAATTACTAGATCAACAGGTCAAATTTTCGAAAACTTGTATTAATATTTGTATGACTTAATCTTACTGAAACTTGCCAGAAAGTTTATCTGGACGCTATATAGGCCGAGTTGGAATATGGGTCACACGAATCCAAAATTTATGTCACCAGTTCAAATCTTAGACAAACCTTTCAACCACTCTTGAAGCAACATTTATGACCCCTTGTCAGAATGAGTATGAAACATTGTCAGTATGTTTAATTTGACAAAATATGTGAATTTGAATATGGGTCACATGCTTCCAAACAGTAAGCAACAGGGTCAAATGTGTCGTGTTCTGACAAAACTGTGCAAAATGCTTGTGCGTAAATTGTCAACCCAGATTAGCCTGTGCAGTCCGCACAGGCTAATCAGGGACGACAATTTACGCTTTTATGGATTATTTTGTTTAAATGATGTTTCTTCTTAGCGAAAATCCAGTTAAGGCGGAAAGTGTCGTCCCGGATTAGCCTGTGCGGACTGCACAGGCTTATCTAGGAGGACACTTTACGCACAAGCGTTTTGTCTAGTTTTCTCAGAACACGACACAAATTTTGATTAAAAAACGTGAAACGACACTGAAGGCCATAGTAGTGACTCAATATTGATTAACATTGGTAAGAATGTTGATCTTGACATAGCCTAGGCTGAGTTCGAATCTTGGACACGTATGTCCAAAAACTGTATCACTAGTTAAACACTTTAAATAATTCTTGTTGCCACCCCAGAGGCCTTACTTGTGACTTAATCTTGATGAAATTTGTTCAGAACGTGTATCGTTACTTATCTAGGCCGACATCGAATCTGGGTCACGCGCGTTAAAAAAACTTGGTCACCAGGTCACGTCTTAGAATAACCTTGTTTCCATTATAGTACACAATTTAGCTGATGTTACATGTGNGTATGACTTAATCTTACTGAAACTTGCCAGATAGTTTATCTGGACGCTATATAGGCCGAGTTGGAATCTGGGTCACACGAGTCCAAAATTTATGTCACCAGTGCAAATCTTAGACAAACCTTTCAATCACTCTTGAAGCAACAGTTTTGACCCCTTGTCAGAATGAGTATGAAACATTGTCAGTATGTTTAATTTGACAAAATCTGTGAATTTGGATATGGATCACATGCTTCCAAACAGTAAGCCACAAGGTCAAATGTGTCGTGTTCTGACAAAACTGTGCAAAATGCTTGTGCGTAAATTGTCATCCCAAATTAGCATGTGCAGTCCGCACAGGCTTATCAGGGACGACAATTTCCGCTTTTATGGATTATTTTGTTTAAATGATGTTTCTTCTTAGCGAAAATCCAGTTAAGGCGGAAAGTGTCGTCCCGGATTAGCCTGTGCGGACTGCACAGGCTAATCTGGGAGGACACTTTGCGCACAAGCATTTTGTCCAGTTTTCTCAGAACACGACACAAATCTTGATCAAAAAACGTGTAACGACTCTATAGGCCATAGTTGTGACTCAATATTGATTAACATGGGTAAGAATGTTGATCTTGACATAGCCTAGGCTGAGTTCGAATCTTGGACACGTATGTCCAAAAACTGTATCACTAGTTAAACACTTAAATAATTCTTGTTGCCACCCCAGAGGCCTTACTTGTGACTTAATCTTGATGAAATGTGACCAGAACGTGTATCGTTACTTATCTAGGCCGACATCGAATCGGGGTCACGCGCGTTAAAAACTTGGTCACCAAGTCACACCTTAGAATAACCTGGTTTCCATTATAGTACATTAATTAGCTTATGTATCATGTGAAACAAATCTTATTAGTATTGAATATAAGATAAACGCTAGTTACTTCCCTTTGACTTAAATGTTGCTCATGATATCAGAGATCAGTATTGGCCTTGAGAATGACCTATTTGCCTATGCCTATAGGGATAGGACTTGGTAGTGAGAATGACCTATTTGCCTAGATTTTTTTTGTTATTTTATTTTTTTTAGTAATTTTGTGGTGAATTAATCGCATGCAGTCGCCTGCAAAGTTTTCGTTTGAAAAAGAGAAAACACGCTATAATGGTGATCCTTTTCTTATACCTGATAAGTATTTAATAATAAACTTGTTTATTAACGGGGTATGCTGTTGTCGCTCTTTGTAGAGGCCTCCCGTACAATATTGAAGCGGCGACGATGCCATTTCAAAATAAAAAAGGTTCCGTTTGCAAATTTTAATACGTTTGACCATTTAATCCAGTACTCAATATTTATATCAGCTGTGATAACATTTTCCAAACTTTTATTGGGAAAAAACGAGACGTTTTAGGAGACGTTTGTGTCACATAAAAAGTATATGTCCGTGATGATGACATTCATCTACGTGTATTTTATTGGATAGTCAAACAATGTGAAAGATCATAATGGGTCATTAGTTAGACGGGTCCAAAATGGTAATGGTTAACTAAGTTTTATTTAATCTTGCTAGGGATGCAACCGCAACATATATTGCTCTCGTCGAAGTGGGTAAGTTGTTTCAAACGGATATCACGCGATCGAAACTCAATCCAAAGAGGAATTCTTGCTATTGAGATAAGCTTCATTTTATATAATGGTTTACTCCGACCCTGACATTTTGAATGTACTTTTAGGAATAATAAAGCCCAGGTCTCACTATTGCCGGTAGAGCCCCGGTCAACCCCGGTTTGCTAAAGCCAGTCGACCGGCGAGAACCGGGATGATTCATCGAAAATGTTTGCCGCGGTCACACTTTTTCCCGGTGCCGCCCCGGTTGAAGCCGGTTAAAAACCCGCCAGAGTCACGGTCAAACCGGACAAGCTACGGTTTATCCCGAGTGAAGCTCCGGCAGAGCCCCGGTTTTCGCCGGTAATGCCCAGGTGGAGCCGCGGTGAAAGCCGGAAGCGTCCCGGCAGCGTCCCGGCAGCGTCCCGGCAGCGTCCCGGCAGAGCCCCGGTCTACAGTAACTCCGCCGGAACTCACCGGGGCTATACCGGCATCAGACCCAGCCAGTCGCCGATAATTCCCAGGCCCCGGTCAATGCCGGTGGCGTTTCGGCATAGCGCCCGTTTATCGATGTACCGTAGCTATACCGGGACTCTGCCGGCATTCACCGGGGCTCCACCTAGGCACCACCGGCGACAACCGGGGCGTTGCCGTAGCTCTGCCGGGGTCTGTATGGGCCCTGGTGGAGCTACAGTGCCGTCCTGGTTGTTCCCGGTGCCGTCCCGGTTGTTCCCGGTGCCGCGCCGGTCGTTGCCGTTCCTTCCTGGTGACTCCCGGTTCATCCCGCAGGTATTAAACATTTTAATACTTACCCGGTGGGGCCCCGGTTGTCTCCGATCGTCCCCGGTTCATCCCGGTAGATACCGAATCACGCACCGGGGCTCCACCGGCATCATAGTGAGACTGGGCCTTAAAGCAAAACTGCTTCATACCTGAAATCGGTTTTTGTAGAACGAATAATGAGGTAAGTCACAAGTTGTTCATGTGAAAATCGTTTTATAGTATAAGGTGTGTTTTTCTATAATGTCATATTTCCAATGGGTGACGTGGTAATTATCCAATCGCGGGGCGGGCGGGCGGGCGGATGGGCGGNATGGATGGATGGATGGATGGATGGATGGATGGATGGATGGATGGATGGATGGATGGATGGATGGATGGATGGATGGATGGATGGATGGATGGATGGATGGATGGATGGATGGATGGATGGATGGATGGATGGATGGATGGATGGATGGATGGATGGATGGATGGATGGATGGATGGATGGATGGATGGATGGATGGATGGATGGATGGATGGATGGATGGATGGATGGATGGATGGATGGATGGATGGATGGATGGATGGATGGATGGATGGATGGATGGATGGATGGATGGATGGATGGATGGATGGATGGATGGATGGATGGATGGATGGATGGATGGATGGATGGATGGATGGATGGATGGATGGATGGATGGATGGATGGATGGATGGATGGATGGATGGATGGATGGATGGATGGATGGATGGATGGATGGATGGATGGATGGATGGATGGATGGATGGATGGATGGATGGATGGATGGATGGATGGATGGATGGATGGATGGATGGATGGATGGATGGATGGATGGATGGATGGATGGATGGATGGATGGATGGATGGATGGATGGATGGATGGATGGATGGATGGATGGATGGATGGATGGATGGATGGATGGATGGATGGATGGATGGATGGATGGATGGATGGATGGATGGATGGATGGATGGATGGATGGATGGATGGATGGATGGATGGATGGATGGATGGATGGATGGATGGATGGATGGATGGATGGATGGATGGATGGATGGATGGATGGATGGATGGATGGATGGATGGATGGATGGATGGATGGATGGATGGATGGATGGATGGATGGATGGATGGATGGATGGATGGATGGATGGATGGATGGATGGATGGATGGATGGATGGATGGATGGATGGATGGATGGATGGATGGATGGATGGATGGATGGATGGATGGATGGATGGATGGATGGATGGATGGATGGATGGATGGATGGATGGATGGATGGATGGATGGATGGATGGATGGATGGATGGATGGATGGATGGATGGATGGATGGATGGATGGATGGATGGATGGATGGATGGATGGATGGATGGATGGATGGATGGATGGATGGATGGATGGATGGATGGATGGATGGATGGATGGATGGATGGATGGATGGATGGATGGATGGATGGATGGATGGATGGATGGATGGATGGATGGATGGATGGATGGATGGATGGATGGATGGATGGATGGATGGATGGATGGATGGATGGATGGATGGATGGATGGATGGATGGATGGATGGATGGATGGATGGATGGATGGATGGATGGATGGATGGATGGATGGATGGATGGATGGATGGATGGATGGATGGATGGATGGATGGATGGATGGATGGATGGATGGATGGATGGATGGATGGATGGATGGATGGATGGATGGATGGATGGATGGATGGATGGATGGATGGATGGATGGATGGATGGATGGATGGATGGATGGATGGATGGATGGATGGATGGATGGATGGATGGATGGATGGATGGATGGATGGATGGATGGATGGATGGATGGATGGATGGATGGATGGATGGATGGATGGATGGATGGATGGATGGATGGATGGATGGATGGATGGATGGATGGATGGATGGATGGATGGATGGATGGATGGATGGATGGATGGATGGATGGATGGATGGATGGATGGATGGATGGATGGATGGATGGATGGATGGATGGATGGATGGATGGATGGATGGATGGATGGATGGATGGATGGATGGATGGATGGATGGATGGATGGATGGATGGATGGATGGATGGATGGATGGATGGATGGATGGATGGATGGATGGATGGATGGATGGATGGATGGATGGATGGATGGATGGATGGATGGATGGATGGATGGATGGATGGATGGATGGCAAGCATATAGTCCTCTCCGGTGAAACAAGGCTAGCGGATTTTAAAAAAGGTAAATAAAACATGTATTGTATTCCGGATTGAGTGAATGCATACACATATGAGTCTACATTTTTCAATTCTGCACTTTGCCGATCAAAATTATCGTTTACTGCGAGATTACAATGAACAATGTGAGTCAGCGCGTTGTGAGTCCGAATATTAACATCAAGGGATGTTTTTACCACCTCACTCAATCAAAGAGGCAGATAATACAGGCGAAAGAGCTCCAAATGCAGTGCCGTGATGACGAGGAAATCTGACAGTGCGGGATGCTGGTCGAGCTTTCTTTCCTTCCTGAGGAACTGGTCAATAAAGGGATGCAGTACAATAAAGACTATGATCAAGATGTGCACTCAATTATTATCGCTTACATTAAGATTACTTGTGTCCCCGGTGGCTAAACGGTGCAAATGTGCTGTAATCAGTATAATGCTTACTTAAACCCTACATAGTGTTTGAATATTGTGTGCAATGTATCCTTTTTACAGATGTTTATACAATACTTGGTCGTGACTGTTTTTTTCTTAGTTAAACACGTGTTCCGCTTTATTTTAGTGAAAATTGAGCTTACATTTAGAAGATTCACTTGAATTAATTTATTTTGTGATGAGTACTTAATTGCAATTGAATGCTCACATACTCAGTTGTGTAGTTATTGATTCAGCGCTGCAAAACAGATCCCGTTTGAAATTAATAACTTCAAAATACCTCTTAAAGGTTTAACGTTCAATTTGTCTTGCAATTAATTAAAATGCTTGATTGTGTCATGTGTTACACAATAACGAACAACTGCAGTTCATGTTGTTATGTGGTTATTCATGAGGCTATAAACGATCTTATCGAAGTTTCATAGCAAATACTGAAAGTAAAATAAAAACCGATAAAGCGTGGATTGATACCTAGAATAACAGCTGAGAATAATTTATACCAGGAAAGCATAAAAAAAAAAGAATTTTACAGCTTTTATAACTTTAAAACACATTTCGTCGAAAACTCAGTCATGTACGAACAATAGACATGTACAGTACTCTAATGGGATATCCTTAACTAAATTTTGTTAAATGTTTTTTAGATAACACATTGGCACATTTTATGTTTGTCATGAAAACTACCATGAAATATGTTAATATCGGTGCAGAGCTAGCAATGAATTTGTAGTTTAAAGGTTCATAAAACAGTTGAAATAAGGTACATACTACCAGTATAAAATGCCATACAAGAATCATACATGTAAATGTTATAACAATATATTATGGTAGACAATTCAACAGATTTTACAAGATTGTGTAAAACAACACATTTCTGTTAAGGTTTATAAATCATGTATAAACTGTAGGCTACCTTTTTTAAATACGGTTCTTCAAATAAGTATGTACGTTTATTCATTGTAACATGCAAACACATTAAAGGGGCTTGTTCACAGATTTTGGCATGTTTTGAAGTTTGTCATTTAATGCTTTAAACTGATAAATTTAAACATCAGAACTAAATAGCTCCAGTATAAAACAAAAAGGTAAAGTAAAGAAAGAAAAAAAAAGTAATCCACACCGGGAGTCGAACCACTGACCCTTGGAGTAAAACTCTAGCAATCCTTGTAATGTCACAAAATATAACGATAACAGCAGAACTCTCCAAATTATTCAATCGTTTCGCGTTTGTAACGCTTTATAATTTTCAGGTTTTAAAATATTCAAAAGATGCAGCTAATGGATATTGTAGAGCATGGTAAATGTTAAATATTAATGTTTCCTTCATAATCATAATTACAACGAAAATGTGCAGATCTGAAGAAAAAAAATGTCAATTTACCAAAACGTGAACAAGTCCCTTTAAATTCATTATGTGTGTTCTAAAGCACAGGAAATCTTTGGAAAATTGCCATAAAATCAAGAAAATACGACAACTTCCATTTTATGTTTTTATGAATCAGTACACAATTAATTTGACTACATAACCGTAATGTATATACATAAACATAAACTTCACATAAAGTATGACGAACACGTGTGAAAAGAATTCAAGTATAGCTTGAACAACCACTTTAAGATCATGACAGTATAACATTTTAAACCCATTATTGAAGCATTTAAAGATATGTCAGTGATGTTTAAACAATTTAACCTGAATCATCAGCTTTCATGTTGATTATCTGTTGCACACCAAAACAAGTTGTTTGTTTCCAGTCATGCTATATTGCATTGTGGTATTCTAAGAAGAACAATTAATTGTAATAAGTCCGTATGAACAGGGGTGATGTCTGAACAATGAAGTCTGTTCCTGTTGATTACAAATATAAAAATAAATCAATCAAGTTTACATGTGATACGGACATTTAACAGCTAGATTTGATCTTGATTATCATAATGATAATAACAATACTAATAATATGTTTAGAATATTCTCCATAATTAATCTTAATTGAACAGTTGATGGGGCGGATCGTTATACTTACATCAGTCAAGTTATTACTGATGTTGCGAGTCGTCAATGGGGTGAATCGATGCATTACAGTTTGCTGTCAATCACAAAACCACGAAGTTTATAAATGCAATTCAACTCTGTCTACTCATGTTATACCCGGTTTACTTATCGACAACTGATGTATGAGCTCAAACACGTTCATTCAGATCGGCTCAATTTAAAAATTGCAGGTTATTATTGCATTATATTGTTTTCGTCTTCGCCTGACTAATGCAAGTAGTGTCAAGGGCAGTTCATCCAGAAATGTTTATTTAAAGCCATTATAGCGCTTTGGGTCCACAGGTGTCACCTCTAAACTAGACAGCGTGCTTATGCACTGTGCATGATGGGAAATGCCATTTAATTGTATGCCAACTTGCGCATCGCTTCCAATTTTAAAAGTAGCGATTATTATATCATTTAGGCCGTAACTATGTGCACACATTCATTAAGTACATACTTAAAATCAGGTTAAGAATTCGAATAATGCGCATGTGATTTATAAACGTACGTATTAAAGTGGCATGTGCATGCTCGTATTCGGAAGTTTAAGTATAAAGTACATGGCAACGGAATTACGCGCATTTTATTACACATACAATTGTAAACCATAGGCGCTCGATGACAATGACTCAATCATTCGACTATCCGTTTATATGTTAGTATATATAAACGTAATCGAAATATCTTTTTTTTTAAGAAGACGTTTTGTCGGAAGACTTTTATTGATAAAGTATGTGTATGCATTATAATAAACAGGTTTATTAAAAATCACGGCTGCAACTGCATTTAAAAAAAAGTCACATCGGGTAGTCGAATGATTGAGTGATTGTCATCGAGCGCCTATGTTGTAAACACACTGTTTCGATTGTTTGAATTTGAAACAATGTTAACGTTATCCTGCCAAAACAAAACTTTGATGAAAAATAACTGAAATTATGTTTGTTTAGAAATAATTTCTGTGTTCTCTTTAGCCCCAGTCCCATATAAGTACAGATGGGTTCGCCAGTCCCGGATCGTCCCGGATCCCACGGATCGAGATCCGGGACGATCCGTGGACCTGTTGCGATTTTTCAGCGTCGAAGGTCTTCCAAAGATCATCACCTCGGTGACAACACGGCATCCACACGGAAAAACACGAACAAACCAGGCAGTAACACGCAGTCAGCACGGCGCTCAAACAGACTGTCCCGGAAGAGGTACGTTCTATTACGGACCAACACGGCAGAGACAAGGATAGCTCCGGATAAATGCGGACCAACACGGCATCTACACGGACCATCCCGGTCCTTCACGACAACGACACGACCACACACGGCAGCGATAAGGACCAAACACGATCTGCCCCGGACCGTCAATAACTTGTATTAAGGCAGGCTGTTTTAGGTTATTCAATCATTCTGCAATCGGATCTCGAAGGTGTAACCTTTAACGGATCTGTTTTGCAGATTGAAGCGAGCAACGTTTTATTTGTTTATGACACTTTATTAGATAGCATTTTTAGTTTATTATTATCACACATCATATTATCTTGATGCCATGTGGTATGTTATGAGAGGATTCAATATTGACGAAAAGCTGGTGCAAGTCATCCAAGAACTCTACGGAAACGCCAGCAGCTCAGTGCTTCTCAATCAACAGAAGGGGAACTTCTTCAGGACATTAGTGGGCGTCCGTCAGGGAGTATTGCTCTCCCCCGTCCTGTTAAACATTTTCCTTGATAAGATAATGCAGGAGACTACCAATGACCACCACACCTCTATGTCCATTGGTGGAAGACCCATCTCCAACTTGAGATTTGTTGATGACATTGACCTCATGGGTGGCACAATAAGTGAACTTCAAAATCTCACCAACATACTCTATAGAAGAGCATTAGCATACGGGCTGGAGGTCAGCACAGAGAAGTCGAAGAAACATGGTGAACAGCAAGACCAACACCAGTGCAGACATCACCATTAACGGCGAGAAGCTTGAAGAAGTGACCTGCTTCAAGTGCATGGCAGCAACCCTGTTCACGGATGGTACCAGTACGGCTGAGGTCCGTATAAGAACTGCCATGGCGATCACAGCGATGGCGAGACTGAACAGATTGTTGGTAAGCAGCACCATAAGCTTCCCAACCAAGTACAAGCTCAACAAGTCCCTCAAAGTCTTCATCTTACTTCGAGACCTAGACCCTCACGCGGACACGGAACGCAGGATACATGCCTTTGAACACAAGTGTCTGCATCTTCTACATGGAGCACAAAAAACATGTATGTCAGGAACATGACTGCACCATTTGTTGACCCACAAGAGCCCCTACTGGTGACCGTCCAACGACGATAGCTGGCTTGGTTTGGACACGTCACCAGGCACTACTCTCTGTGCAGGACTGTACTTCCAGACAGCTAGGGAGGTCGCCGTCGAGACCGTCAGAAGCAAAGCTGGATGAACGACGTGAAAGAGTCGACATCACTCCCCATGATTGAATTATGTGTATCGGCCGTGTTTCCACCTTGTTTTTCCGTGTTTGCACCGTCGTCCTTCTTGGTAGCTCCGTGCTGATCCGTGATGGTAGTGATACAATCAAACTGCACCGGCGTGATCCGTGTAACCGCCACGAAGGGTCCGGAGATACCGTACAAGTGCCGTGATGGTTCTTAATGGTCCAGGGTCTGAAATTTGTTCCCGGACTATCAGGGACACACACGGACAAACAGGGCATTTATATGGCTGTCCCCGAATACTATGGCAGCTACACGGACCATTCCGGATGCTGCCATCTCCCCGAATCGTCGCGGATCAACACGGCAGTTTTGAACTTCCCAAAACTGCCGTGTTGGCCTCCCGGAGCTACAAAGAGATTCCCGGACGATCCAGGACCTACAGATATCGACTCGGAGCTACACGGCGGCTGCACGGTTTTCGTGTCGAATCGTGCCGGATATGATCCGTGTTGATCCGGCATCTATATGGAACTGGGGCTTTATTGTATGCTCATACAGAAGTGTGCTGACTTATCCGCATTCAGATCAGACGGAGGAAGTTACTTCACATCTATATTTATATAATGCATAATACGTTGCGAAAACACATTAATAGATTGTCCAACATGCAATAATAGTGCTTAAAATCGTATTGTACATCACATTATAAATACCAGTCAAGAACGGGTACGTCGGTTTTGAAAGCGAACATAAAAATGAGCAAATGCAAATTAGAATAACAAAAATGCTACATTCAACCAAAATAAAATCCGGAACTGACATTTCCCAGATAATTCGGGTATCCGTAACAGCTCTAATCAAAGGTTTCAAAATCTTCTGAAAATGACCATAATTAGGAGGACAGGCAAATTTTCCTTCAGCATTCTTCTTCAAAAGGCGATATTACACTTGCGATTCCACATAATTATGCCAATCCTTTTTAGGTCCCCAATTGAAAAAAATATATTTAAAGCGAACCCCCAGTTGCATCAGCATGATATACACGTTATCATCACAACGATGTCCCTAATGTAGAGCATGTGACTACTTGTCACATTATAACACCATCGCAGTTTAATTGTACATGTTTGGTGGTTAAACAGCTTTAATAGAAAGAAGCGCCTACGTTTTATTTGTGATTTTAGATGAAAATAAAATAATCATTGAACAAAAGCTGTGGATGAGTTTCATATGTCCTTTGAAAATCCCATTACATAGAAAAATGTGAATATTTATTTTTCAAAACATGATTTCTTAGAATTGTTGACAGATAATATTTTAGGAAATAAGTGTATTAAATGTATTATGCATGACTTCAGTTACAAGGATAAATGTATTTTTGGATTGATATTGGATACACATTGAAACTTGAATATAATTGTATATAGATTGGCATACCCGAATGCTTTTAGTTTAGAGGTAAACCGAATCTGTGTAAGATGATATCAAGATTAAAAGCATGCTCCGTATAGCTCTTCTGTGAATTATGATGAAGATTTTGTTTTCCTTGAGGACAGATTATATTTTCTTAGTATAATTTTATTTTTAATATTTAATGTGAAATTCTCCGAAATAAATAGACCCTGTATACTCCACGACTGAGCAGTTTATTTGTCAGTCGCTATTGGGATCTACAGCTGATTGGGTGAGTTTGTATTGGTTTTTATAACTAAAATTGTAACATACTTTAATTATTTATAAACCTTTTTTTGCTTGCGTTGCTTGCAATAGTATTTAAGTTGGCATTTTATAATTTAACAAATTTGTATCAGATACAATACGCCCACACTTAAACCTTGAAATATTGTTGATTTAGATATGTCAAGATGTATTGAATTATTAAGAAATAAACCATTTACATTGATTTAAATGTATGCATGATTTTGTATCATTTATAGATCATTAAGAAGTGTAAAAATGGCCTTCGTCGACACTTGTCAACCAACAGTAAGAATCACTTATTGTTATTTTCTCCAAAATTCTGGTTAAAAAAAAGAAGACAAATGATAACAAAGTCATTCTGTTTTATTCTTTGGTGTACGAGAACTTAAGGTGGAGGTAGACACATAAATAATCATAGGATTTGATATCCTCAAAATCTAAAAGAGGAATTGTTTTTTGGCTTTAAGAATTATTTATAGATTTATAGGTTTATAGATTTATAGATTTATAGATTTATTAATTTATATATCTATAGATTTAGAGATTTATAGATTTAAAAATTTATAGATGTATATATTTATTGATTTTGTGATTTAGTGATTTATTGATTTATCGATGTATCGATTTATCGATTTATCGATGTATCGATTTATGGATTATTGGATTTATTGATTCATTGATTTATTGATTTATCGATTTATCGATTTATCGATTTATCGATTTATTGATTTATTGATTGTGTTTTGAGAATGCTTTAGCCTACGATCATGCAACTAGATATTGTGTTTAAATGGGAGGAAAAAGAAGAGGCGTTTTGATTTTTAGCTCTTCTTTCATCAAAATGGTATCCGAGCAATATCTTTAGAACACGTTGATCTATGATCACATAAATTGTTATTCTGATTTCTTGACAAGAAAGAAAGATGCCTATTGATTTTAGGTCGAGGTTAAAGATTAAGATCACATGCATGAGTGACATTAATATTTCTTTCACAGAATATCTAGATGACTCTATTGATCATATAAAAAGTATGCTGGTTGGTCTGGACGAAGGATGATCCTTATTGGTTTTTTAATAAAGACAAAGTGATCAACAGTCAATGTGACAAGGACGACTTTACTGCAAGTCGGGAGCGGGGGAGGGAGGATACACGTTGTACGAAAATCTCCTATTGTTGTAGGAACTTAGACACTGATTGTCAACTGATATGTATATTTTTTATAGTAAAGTATATGCCAAGCCTACTATTTATACACTGTAATTTAAGTTAAGTGTGATTTATGTGGTTTACTTCAATCATTCATATTGTGTAGTAGAAACTGTTGCGCGATAAAACGATGATTCATAATAAAGAAATTGCTTCAATAATATAAATATTATATTTTCAATCTATGAATATACCAATATAATTCAATATCGACGGTGTTTAAATGCATCAAGGCACGTATAATTAACCAAATGCATATTCTAAAGTTTCCCACAAATATTTATCGATCTTCGATAATTAATGGATTGTCCTTCGGAAAAAATATACACCGTACCAAAACATGTTTCAATAACTTGTTTTATGGGGAGCGCATGCCTTCACAATTCACACACTTTTATGAGCATATTTGAATAGTATGATACCGTTTTAAATACTTAGCCCATAGTAGTACTTCATGTACATCTATTCATTGTAATTATGTAAATCAAACTATTTCTGATTTTACTGTATTTTGCTTCAAGCAAAACTTGTGTGTCGTACAACAATCTAATAATGTTTTGTTTAAAGTATATTATAATTTAAAAATATATGTATATACATTACTATCTATATGCTCCTTTACATTGAATGTGATGTCGATAATAACGTCACAAGTTGTGTGTAGTATATTAATATTTAAGCACAAGTCATGTAAAAGAGATAAACGATTGATATATTACTTAGTTTAAAAAAAAAAAAAAAAAANAAAAAGAATTCAACAGCGCATTTTGCCAGCTTCATTAAAACATTGCCAGCCAAACATTCACCCCACCCCGCCATTAAACAACAACATTTACAACATCAAACCTTTAAATCTTGCTTGTTGATTTTTTTTTAAGTACATGTCTGTTTTGCTTTTTAAATAATATTGACTTGCAAGCCTTAATTTGCACTACATATATCATCATGCATGGGTTTCTTAATCTTAACTGTTGCTCTATTTCTATTTCGTACGTGATATTTTAGGTTTTGTCTCCTATAAAACGACACGCACTCTACCTGTGGATCGTTCTTAAGGACACTGCCGATCTTAAGAGCGTCGTTAAGGTTCGTACAATAGTTTAGATTCTTTCGTGAGAAAAGTGCTTCTTTGTAGTTCAACAAATTTATTTTTGAACCTCACAGAAAAAATAATAACGCAAACGAACTACAAAATCAGCTAAAAGTACGTCATATAAAAACCGACCGATATTGGCAAAATAGGAAGCTCATAGAGTCTTCCGCGGTTATGTACAGACAAGTTATATTGGTCTCGAGTATAGTTCTCGCTTAATATTAATTAACTCACCTGTATAACATGGATATCTAGAAACCGTGTTATAAATATCGTAAACGCATTGAGGCATATGCTCACTGCCATGCTATATGCTATACTATTAATATATACAAATACCAAACTTTACGATCATAGTGTCTTAATAGGTGAATTTCATACCACCACCAATTTGCATTCTTTTTTAGACATGCCAGGGACTTCAACAACTTGCAGATGAAGTCAAAAAAGGCTCACAAACTAATATTGTAGCAGGAGTAGCTTTCGGAAAGAAATTCTGCGATAAGGTATGAATAATGATAATAGACAACAATAGCACTCCAGAAACTCTTCCAAGAAAGAAATTATTGTTCTTTTCCCCCGTTTTTGTAACAGAACACCAACTATAAACATACTGTGATTAAAACTGGGAGCTTGGAACGGTCAATACAAAGCATGTGGGTTTTAAACGGTTTGAGGACTAACCGAGCCTCAAACTCACCCAGAATTAATCACAAAGAAAACGCGTCTAAAACGATTTTAGTCAAATGTGAAAATTGAATCGAACACTGTTCACATAATTTTAGTGTTCTAGTGTACAAGTATCGGAACAGTATTAAAACGATTAGGGGATAAGTTTTAAAGTTATAAATATACAAAGAAATAAGGTCCATCTATAGAAGATATTAAACTATCAAGTAAGCGATATATCTAAAGCAAATTGTCAAACAAACCAGGTGCAAGAAAGATCGTGAATATATTTATTCCACGTGAAGATTGAAATATTAAGTCAAATAAGTTTTAACTTGAATATCTAATGCAATAATTCCGCCAAACGATAAGTTTCGAACACGAAATAATAATATTATCCGAGGTGAATCAAATCGAATCGCTTAAACCTAACTGCAGCATATCAAAAACTTATTGTGATAAATGAGGGAATATTACTTTTTAAATGTTCATTGTTCACTCCAGGTGGGTTTTCCGACTAACGAAGACTTCACCTACAAGGAAAGATCAAGTAAAGAAGGAAAACTACCAAAATCTGGTGAGTACACATTGCAAATTGTGTTTATGAATGTCGACGTCTGCTTTATAGTAAACATTACAAATTGTGTTCGTGTATGTCCGTGTTTACATAAAAAGCATTGAAGAAGAAGTAGTAGCAGTAGCAGAAGCAGAAGCAGAAGCAGTAGCAGAAGCAATAGCAGTAGCAGTAGCAGTAGCAGCAACAGCAGCAGCAGCAGCAGTAGCAGCAGCAGCATTAGCAGCAGCAGTAGCAGTAGCAGCAATAGTAGTAATAGTAGTAGTAGCAGCAGCAGCAGCAGCAGTAGCAGTAGCAGCGGTAGAAGTAATTGTAGAAGTAGTAGAAGTAGTATAAGTATTAGAAGTAGCAGCAGCAGCATCATCAGCAGCATCAGCAGCAGTATCGGTAGCAGCAGCAGCAGCAACAGTAGTAGTAGTAGAAGTAATAGTAGTAGTAGTAGTTGTGGTAGTGGTAGTAGAAGTTTTGGTAGAAGTATTAGTAGTGGTAGTGGTAGTGGTAGTGGTTGTGGTAGTGGGAATGTGAGTGGTAGTGGTAGTGGTAGTGGTAGTGGTAGTGGAAGTGGGAGTGATCGTGAGAGTGAGCGTGGTCGTGGGCGTGGTAGTGGAAGTGGTAGTGGTAATGGTAATGGTAGTGGTAGTGGTAGTGGTAGTGGTAGAGGTAGAGGTAGTGGTAGTGGTAGTGGTAATGATAGTGGGAGTGGTAGTGGGATTGTAGTGGTAGTGGTAGTGATAGTAGTAGTAGTAGTAGTGGTTGTGGTAGTGGTATTAGTAGTAGTGGAGGTAGTAGAAGTAGTAGTAGAAGTAGTAGTAGTGGTAGTAGTAGTAGTAGTAGTAGTAGTAGTAGTAGTAGTAGTAGTAGTAGTAGTAGTAGTAGTAGTAGTAGCAGTAGTAGTAGTAGTAGTAGTAGTAGTAGTAGTAGTAGTAGTAGTAGTAGTAGTAGTAGTACTGGTAGTGGTAGAGGTAGTAGTAGTAGAAGTTGTAGTGGTAGTAGTAATAGTGGTAGTCGTTAAGGGTATCACGTTTACAGATTTTTCTAAACGTTTAAACGAAATGAAATAAACAAACCGTTACCGTTTAAACGGGATCCCTAAGTCTGTTTTAAAAGCATCAGTGCCATCGCATTTCCAAACTGAAAGTAGTAATTATTTCCGGAAGTTATATTCAGTGCATATCCCATTCGCGCTATGACGTTATATTTAAACCATACTTTCATGCCGTAATTTTTTTGTAACAAAGACGAATTAATATCGAACCCACATTTCTTTAATACGAGTAAACCGGTTTTAACATTTCAGTGTTTTACTTAACAAGATGTACATCAAAACGAGTATCTGTTCATTAAATTAGCTGCATCAGGAATAAACTCGCTGGCGTGGTTTGCGTTCCCGTCGTCCCGTAAAGATTTACTCAAAAGATTTGTGGAAAAACACACCAGTTTTTCCACTGATGAAGAGTCTAGGGGAATGAATGCCAATGAAGAAACGGCGGGAAATTGTCCTCGTGCACTTCGTGCCGACGCGCGTCGAATGTTCAAGACGATTCGGGGCATACTCATACAACAAATGAAGGGAAAATTGTATCGAGCACTTCGTGCCGACGCGCATTAAATATTGAACACGTCTAGTCCATACATGGTGTATTGTAATGTTTACGGTATTGTGAATAATGGCAATCTGACGCAAGTGATACAAATACGAGTCTTTTTTCAGCAGCTGTTAATAAGCTTTGCAACGTCGTAACCTAATAAACTAAAATGGATTATGTTGATATTGACTGTCGTTTAAACGTTTACTGTTTTTGTAAGCGTTTTTGAGCAAAACACGAAACGCGACCGTTTAAACGTGATATCCTTAGTAGTGGTAGTGGTTGTGGTAGTGGAAGTGGTAGTGGTAGTGGTGGCGGTTGCGGTGGCAGTGGCAGTGGCAGTGGCAGTAGCAGTAGCAGTAGTAGTAGTGGTAGTGGTAGCAGTTGTAGCATTTGTAGCAGTAGTAGCAGTAGTAGCATTAGTAGCAGTAGTAGCAGTAGTAACAGTAGCAGCAGTAGTAGCAGAAGTAGCAGTAGTAGCGGTAGTAGCAGTAGTAGTAGTAGTAGCAGTAGAAGCAGTAGTAGCAGAAGTAGCAGTAGAAGCAGTAGTAGTAGTAGTAGCAGTAGTAGCAGTAGTAGCAGTAGTAGCAGTAGTAGCAGTAGTAGCAGTAGAAGCAGTAGTAGTAGCAGTACCAGTAGATGTAGCAGAAGTAGCATCAGCAGCAGCAGCAGCAGCAGTAGCAGTTACAGTTGCAGTAGCAGTAGCAGTAGCAGTAGCAAATGCAATTACAGTAGCAGTAGCAGCAGAAGCAGTAGCATTAGCAGTAGCATTAGTAGTAGGAGTAGTTGTGGGATTAGTAGGAGGAGTAGTAGTGAAGGTGGTGGTAGTATTAGTAGCTGCAGTAGCAGAAGTAGCAGTAGCAGCAGCAGAAGTAGCATGCACATGATGGCACTTGCATCTTGATTGTTCTGGCCTGCTATTTGTCCAGATACATGTACGTATTGCCCATTAATTTTAATTCTGCCCCCGAAGGTGGGCATATAGTGATCGCCCTGTCCGTCTGTCTGTCCGTCCGTCTGAAATTCCGTCACACTTTGCGTTTAGGTTTTGCGTTTAGTTTCGAAAAATGTGGAGAATGGGGGCATATGTCATACTATGGTGACAAGCCTTGTTACATTTTTATTCGTATTTTACATTTGTATACCCCAGTTCAGTTCCATGAACTGTGAAGCGCAACAACTAAAAAGAGAGAATCTGCTTGTAATTGAGAATGTTCGTATTATTTTTTACAGAAGGCGATGTGTTCGTTCACGCCAAGAGCGATGACAGGGGTCACCTGCTGACCTTGTGCCGGAAGTTCGTTGACTCTTTGAAAGACAACATCAGCTCATTTGAGGACCTGTACGGATTTGTTTACGAAGATTCGAGGGACCTGTCCGGTTTTATAGACGGTTAAATAGGCATTTTAGGATAACTCAAATGCGCTAATGGCACACATATGTTGTTTAACCCATTTATGCCTAGCGTCTAGAAAAAAGGCCTTGGTAAACAGCGACGGACCCAGATGAGACGCCGCATGATGCGGCGTCTAATCAGGGTCTTAGCTGTTTGCTTAAAGGAATTTATGTAAGAAATATTCTACATATAGAAATAAATATACTAGACATCCCTAATTTTGGAAATAAATTGATCCAATTTAGAAGGATGGGAGAGTCAACTAGGCATAAATGGGTTTAATGGAGGGTTATCACTTTACTTATAGTTGCTACAGAACTTAACGAATATAAGTATATATTTTGCATTTGAAAAAGGAGAGTTACCACAGTACTGATAGTAACTTCAAAAAATCAGATATATAAGTAAATGTGTTGTATACAGAGACAGTTAGCACAGTTCTTATAATAACTGCAAACAGCAGTAATATATAAAAAAGGGACCGTTTCAAATTGTCTGTATGCGAGCATATCTAATCAAGTCTTTCCAAATAATTACCCAACCAAACAGTGTGCAAAATATAATTCCCATGTTACCGTCGTTGTAATAACTTTAAAAAAAATCCCATGAAAATGGGGTTTGTTTACAGATTTTGGTATTTTTAAGTTAAATGCCTAAAATTGACAAATGAACATATCCGTATTAAAGGGCTCCATCTTATCCTACAATAACAGAATTTCAGGGGAAAAAATGTTAACCCCCCCCCCCACACACACACACATAGGCTCAAACCACTGACAAATTGATTCAAAAGTATTCTCATGAACCACCTGCCCATCAGCGCTGTAACATTAATGAAGCATTTTATACTCCAGGTAGGCAATCAACGTATTGTATTAAAAAATAAAAAATACAACAGAAGCACTCCAAAGATGATCACTCATATAAATGTTCGCTGTTCTTTTTTTTGCAATCTTTTACAAAAGAGTTTCATTTTGGCAATCAGTGAACAAGTCTCTTTAATTTCAATATTGTACATTTAAGGTTTAGGCAACCCACACGACCCGAAGAGCCGGGAAGAGGCGGCAATTAATACGAAGACCGGAGGAAGTTACATGGTTGTTACATACACTAAGTTTGCGTTAAAACTGAGATTTGAACGTATAGATAACATGATATACAGTTTGAACATAACCATGAATTAGTGTGAAGATTGTACTGAAACTCATTCATTAAAAAGAAAATGCGTGTAATCTCATATCCCACAGAGTGAAACTGTTTCATTCGAGCCACATCCATTGAAATAATTACTGTTAGTTTTCACTTTCTACTTTATTATGAAATTGATAGTTTGTATTTTTGAAATATTGTTTTTCAGATTACACAGGTGTGGCATCATAAGTTCGACATTATCGATAGCACGTCAGGTAATCAGTGTTATATGCAAGGCGTATGGCATAACATGTAATTAACTATATGTGAACAGTCACTGATAAGTGTTATTTCAACGTTTAAGCGATGTCGTTTCGCAACTAAGATGTTAATGGACCAATTAAAAACAGTTATGAATCGTCATGAGTGAACAAAGACCATAGCATGAGAATTAAAAATAGTTGTTTGTAGGCTGCTAAACAAGGATATTATAGCTTAAATGTTTATTTTAGATGCCAAATTGGAAGATTGGATTGGGCGAACGAGAACGAACGGCGAAGAGCTGAAAGAAAAAAGCTTGAAGTCTCATATTGCAAGAATGAGGGGCAGTGAGTATGCTAAGCCTTTCATTCATATTCGTGATCAATAAAACGATGTTAAATAATCTCAATTCTGATATACAGTGTTTGTTTTCTCTTTTGACATTACAAAGGCTGTGTGCATATTGTATGCATAATCCAACGCTTATAGATCATACCTGGGGTATGCTCTAAACCACTTACCGCCAATAAAGTAAACTATGTACAAACGTGTGGAATGCAGTACATATATAGTCAAATACATGTGTTATAATGAACTTAATTGTCCTGAATTGTGTGTTATTTGTATTATATTTAAGAGTACATGTATATTTTTTTTTGCTTAGTTTCCAGTTCTTGTGTTCACAGATACTAACTACAAGTCACAAGGTCCTTACAAGATAGTCAGGCAAGCGCAACCGATTGGGAGTATCAGCGGCAAAGATGCTGGACTATTTTTGCTCGCGTATGCGGCATCGATCGCGAACTTCGACTTCATGTTGGACGGGATGTTTCGCGACCAGGATTCCCGCAAGGAAATTCACGATAATTTGTTTCTAATGAGCGAAAACGTGAAAGGCACATATTGGTACTGCCCATCCGTGAAAGAGCTCGGAGCGATGTAAATGTTGAAGTCGACGAAGGGGTTTTAGAACTCTTTCTTCACAGTGCCATAGTGATTTAATGTATCACTTTTATTTTAAGCGTTACTATTTGCACATTTATACTTAAGCTTTGAGTACAGTATAGTCGTAATTTGCTACTATCTGACGTATTGACTTCTCTTGTGCTATTGTTGTTGTGTGATTCTTTTTAGCCTCCCAGCGCTTATATACCATTCATTGTGTGTACGCTATTTTCATATACGGTTTACATATGTGCATTTTCCCTACAAATATGTGCATCAAAATCTGTGCAACTACTGTTTGTTTTTTTAAGCCAATACACCACAAATGCAAATCAGTGTTCGTATTGTATTTTGTATTGACTTATGGAGGTAAACAGCAGCTGATAAATACACTTAAATAGTCTGATTTATACTCTGTGATGGACGTTCAAAGAAACAAATCACATAAGCCATCTAAACATAGGCAAACAATAAGCTGCTATTAGTTTGACTTTGTTTATTTGTTTTTCTCGTTAAATAAATTGTTTAATATAGTTTGAGTTTAAAGACTGAATGTTCATTTGCTTTAGTGATATTAAATGCTTCTCTATTTTCAAAGCTTGTTCCTGTTTTTTTTAGCACGAACATAGTAAGATGACAATATGATAGACGTTAGTAAACACGATTTGTTACCAAAGAGCACGGATGCCCACACAATCCGCTTTTGTCTCAAAACTTCGTTTATGTCAAACTCATTTGACTTTTGACCTCTACGTGTGACGTTGACTATTGAGGTAATGGGACAGGTGATGCACACGACACTCAGGTGTGACGTTGACTATTGAGGTAATGGGACAGGTGATGCACACGACACTCAGCTGTGACGTTGACTATTGAGGTAATGGGACAGGTGATGCACACGACACTCAGTCTCCTCATGCTAATAATTCAAAGAAAGGTGTGATGAATTGAATCATAAATGAAAAATTACAGCCTGGACAACAGGTTTTATAACTAAATTTGACCTTAGACCTTTTAGCATGACACTGACCCTGAGGTAGGGAGACAGGTTTTGCACACAAAACATTTAACATTCGAGGTTGGGAGGCGAGTGTAACACGCTACAGGTCGTGTAACGATGAATAACATTTGTGCCAGGTTGTTTAAAAATTCATCAATATATGGCAACGTTACGGCTGAAACAGGAATTTTCAAGCTGTGTTATGGCCAAATTTGACCTCTAAATGTGACTTTGAAGGTAGGGAGATGGTTTATACGCACACAAATCCTCTCCTCATTTTCGCCATTTGTGGAAATAATCTTACAAAAGCATGACGAATGACAAAGTTATAGTCCGAACAAGCTGTTTTATGCCCATATTTGTTCTTTGAACTCTTAAGTGTGACATCGACAGTTGAGGTAGAGAGACACGTTTTAAAAGCGATTTGTCGTCTCACGATTGATTGAATGTGTGCCATTATTTCAAAATCCTTCAATATATGTGTCGTGTTCTGAGAAAACTGGGCAAAATGCTTGTGCGTAAATTGTCATCCCAGATTAGCCTGTGCAGTCCGCACAGGCTAATCAGGGACGACAATTTCCTCTTTTATGGAATTTTTCGTTTAAATGATGTTTCTTCTTAGCGAAAATCCAATTTAGGCGGAAAGTGTCGTCCCGGATTAGCCTGTGCGGACTGCACAGGCTAATTTGGGATGACACTTTACGCACAAGCATTTTGCCCAGTTTTCTCAGAACACGACACATATGGCAAAGTTATGGCGGAGACCGGAATTTTCAAGCTTTTCGTGGTCAATTGTGTCGCGTTCTGAGAAAACTGGGCAAAAGGCATGTGCGTAAAGTGTCATCAAAGATTAGCCTGTGCAGTTCGCACAGGCTAATCTGGGACGACACTTTCCGCCTAAACTGAATTTTCGCTAAGAAGAGTACATCATTTAAATGAAAAATTCCATAAAAGCGGAAATTGTCGTCCCTGATTAGCCTGTGCGGACTGCACAGGCTAATCTGGGATGACAATTTACGCACAAGCATTTTGCCCAGTTTTCTCAGAACACGACACAATTTTGACTTTAAACCTGTACGTTTGACCTTGGCCTTTGGAATAGGGAAACGGTTGATACACCCGACACTTCATCTTATGATGGTTTATTATTTGGTCAAGTTATATAAAAAAACCTAAACATATGGCAAAGATATTGCTGAGACATGATGTCTATGATGGTGAATATTTGTACAACGGTAAAAACCCATGAATATATGGCAAAGTTATGATTGACACAGGAAATTCCGCATATATGTTCAGGCGGACAGCGAACTGCTATATGCTGCCTTCTCCGAAAGGGGCATAACAATAATCGAATTTCTAATAACATACAGATGAAACAAATATGCAAACTGTACTATAATAAATAACAACGCAGTCATATGGGAGTAACTGACTCAATACTATTTTCAATGTTAATAACAGTTGGTTCACATGTTACATAATCTTAATAAATGATTAGAGTGGTAACGTGGTTTTTCTAAGATTCCAGATGACCTAGTTTTTGAACGCACGTGACCTATAGTCTGGGTATTATTCACTAGTCAAGTACGAACGTGTTGTGTTGAAACATATGTAAGCAGTATTTCACATTTCCTGTCAAAGTATCTTAACAAATGACTTAACATTATACAATTTTAATTATGGGAACCAGCATTCACTTGAGCTAAAAATATTTTTGGGCTGCTTCCACCAATGGAAACCATCTGTCAACGCCTCTTTCACCATTTCAATTCCAAGACAGGCTCGGGATGACAGATCAGTAATGTTGACCACACACTTCCCATTGGTTCTCGGCTTCTATATACAGATCAGTAATGTTGACCACACACTTCCCATTGGTTCTCGGCTTCTATTCACTGGAATTCCGCTTGTACCACTGTCAGTCAGTCAGCTGGAGCTTTCTTTCAGCAGCATGCGCATCTTCCTGACAGCAAGCGTCCTCTCTTGTTACACAACCCTCAACGTTCTCTAGACAAAATGTGCAATTAAGCCCTTGCACCCAATTTCTTCAATTCGAGGAGTCATATGCATATAATTCATCCATTTTCCCGTTATTCGAATTCCTAGTGTCCTTCACTGTTCACCCCTTTTTATGTAAGCTTATAGGCGGCTTTCACTACTGCAATATAATGTCTGACCCTTCTGTAAAGACGTGCAAAGGTATCCTGTGCTGCTGTTTAGAGCATGGACCGCCAACCGCCAGGATCAAACGGCGTATACAGGGCAACAGGGGCTGAAAATAAATATAACACAATCGCAGTAAATATATGGTTGTGCTTCGAGTTATTGTATCTGCTTTAAAATGTTAAGCATATTCAGTTGATTCACTCTCATCTCTCGATTTACACCGAGATGTACTCGTATCTTTTACGATCTAATGATTTGGAACAGTTTTGAATGTATCGGTCAGCTGATGTGAACAAGACCATGTATGTATTCCGCTTCAGTTCTGTTTCTAGAGATATCAAAAGGGCATGGTTACCCTGAGAAGTTTTCTATTTATATGTTCACATACAAGGACTACAGAAAACCAGGTCGTTTCACAACAGTGAGATAATGGCTGCCGATCGAAAGTATAAGCGGCAAAAATGTTTTTAAAGGCTATTTTTCATCGCATATGCTGAGTCAACGGAGAATTTCGATAGCCATAATGTCCGCCACCCCAAAAAAATTAGCATTTCAAAAATGCGATTGCTGTATGTCTTTATCATTACAGATGTGTTCTTTAGCAACATCCGGCTACATTTTCTACATTTTATTATTTTTTTGTCTATACGACCCTTTAAAAGTAAATGTATATGGGGGGGGGGGGGAATTTCACGCATGCGCAATTTTGAACCCACATTGTATTGTAGCAATGATGGAATATAATCATCGAGATCAGTGCATACACATGAAAATGTTTAAACCCTTTTATTATGTTTATATTGAAACATGGGAAAGCGCACGTTTTATTTACGACTCAATGTCACGACGTTTAAAAAGCCCTTTACTTCTTTCACATACGCAAGTTATTTCAGAGCTTTTCAAGTAATATCTTAGAGATATAAATTAGTATTCAAATACATTTTAACACCTGAGATATTAAACTATCAAGTTAGCGATGTATCTTCAGACCTTTGTCAAACAATCTATGTATGAGAAAGATCACCGATATGTTTCATCCACATAGCACAAAATAGTTATACTGCTTACAGCCTTACTGAAATATGACACCATTGAATTTATGTACGTGCTTCTGCAACCACACTGCACAAATAAAATTGTTTTATTATTTTAGTTTGGTCTTATGCAATGGCGGGAGGCCTAACACACTTTGGGAACCCCACCTGTACGGTAACTTAAAAACCAAAAAGCTCACATGCGCTGATAGCGGGGAATGAAGTCGGGATCACCAATGTGAAAGCTCGTGTACCAACCACTGCGACAACCGGAGCAGCCTTGTATTTCATCGGTTCATTAACTGTCTGGAATATTACGCCCAAATTAATAGTAAAATCATTTGGCGTTTATGCAAATTAGATTTAATTTTCCCGACAGTTCGTACACCGATAAAAAAGAAAAAATACTCTTCAATTCTTAAATAAATGTAAGAAGAGAAACAAACGAAGAATGCATACTTGAAAAAGAAAAAGCAGGTGCCACCTTTAATAAAGTGGACAGTAAATAAAGAGCGTATTGATATTTTCTAGATCTGGTCATCAAAGTTCACTAAAATGGAAAAATGGTCAACAATAATAAAATTTAATTTTACAATATATTATGGCATATCACGACATTTTATCTATTTAAGTCTTGTCAACTTAGTTGTCAAAACCAAACTAGCACTATTTGATTATTTAGTAACGATCCAGTTATGCGATTCATAAGTAAGGGCATTTGAATATTGTCAAGAATAACATTCCGATCAAGATTTATCAAGATTCTGCGAAAAATATAGCCTCAAGAGTTGAAACGAGCTAAACGTTGACACCGGACACCGAACAACGCATGGCACACGTCGACGGACATGGAACGACCACAATAGCTCATTTGGAGCACTTCGAGCTCAGGTGAGCTAAAAGGGGGCATTGGATTTGTGGAAAAAAATAAACATCCATAATATATTAATATACCAAGTGTGAAAGGAAAGGCTTCGTGTTGTAACCAATTTAAATTCTACAAACAATAATTTGCAATGCATGTCTTGAAATTAACGTCAAACAGTCAAGGATTTGACTCTTTGCAGAATACACCAGATGGCACATGCGACTTTGCAAACATATTTACTTAGAGACTAAAAGAATGGAATGATAGACTAGCGCGACAGTTCGAAATGGAATTTAAAAATCAATTTTTAAGTATGAAAAATACATAGTCCCAGTGCAAAGTCCGTTACTCACATGAGTAAATTTCGACTTAGTTCCCATTGTCGTAATAAATTAATAGAATCAACAGACAATATCGCTCATACAAACCTAACCAAAACGTATGTTGAATCAAAATATCACATTATACTGTTTTATCCAATATATAACGAATTACGAAGAAAATATAATATCAGGTTGTCTTGGCCTAACAGTAACAAATACATATCAATTGTGTCTTGTAAGAATGTTGAACAAAAAATATAGCAAACTGCTTTGTAGAAGCATAAAAACTAACATGTGAGGATAAATATGAGCCTCGCTCTGTGAAAACGGAGTTTAATGCATGTGTGTAAAGTGCCGTCCCTGATTAGCCTGTGCATTCTGCAAAGGCTGATCAGGAACGACACTTTCCGCTTAAATGGTATTTTTTGTTTAAAGGAAGTCTCTTTTCAGCGAAAATCCAGTTTATGCGGAAAGTGTCGTCCCTGATTAGCCTGTGGGGACTACACAGGCTAATCTGGGACGACACTTCACGCCTATGCATTAAACCCCGTTTTTCCTGAGAGAGGCACAAATATAAGTATATGTGTCACGTGGTATGATTTCGCGGCCATATTATTCTTTTGTACCGGCATATAAGTAACTGATCAAACGCTGTATGCCTAATTGTAAAAAAATATATGAAACTTTGATAATTATTTATCTTTGCAAAATATAACAATGTAAAACATATGACATTAACATAACATAACGTAATGGTATCTGACCATATGTTTTATTTTTAATTGTTTTTCCTAATTGATTTTTTAGTATATATTTTTCAAAAAGAATGTATTGCTAACAGTTTAAAAGGAACGTAGTTCTAAAATAGCAAACGTTTTAATTATTTAACGTTTTCACATGGTCATAATATATTAAAATAATATTTTTGTAATATGATGCAATTTATCTGCAAATGTAAGGATGAAGAAATATTAACGGAAGAAGTGAAATTCTACCAATCCATTTATCAAAAACAGTCTAATAAAACATCAAATATTGATTTCTTTAACACACTAATAAAACGCCTCAGTGAAAACAATAAAAACATATGTGAAGGTTTCTTAACCGAAGAAGAATGTTATGGTGCCTTAAAAGAAATGAAAAATGACAAAAGCCCCGGCTCAGATGGACTTACAGTAGAATTCTATAAAACCTTTTGCGACGACATTAAAAAAACTTTCATCGAATCAATAAACTATTCATTTATACACGGACATCTAACTGACTTTCAAAAACAAAGCATTATATCATTAATCCCTAAACCTAACAATGATACCACTATTTTAACAAATTGGCGACCAATATCACTACTAAATGTAGACTATAAAATAGCTACAAAAGCCATCGTTAATAGAATTAAAAAAAATATATATATATCTTCAATTATAGCACCATCACAAACAGGTTTCATAAAAGGGAGATATATTGGGGAGAATGTCAGACTAATTTTTGAAATAATCGAATACCTTGAAAACAAACAAATGCCCGATCTTTTTTTTCAGATTTTGAGAAGGCATATGATACTTTGAATCATGAATTTATGTTTAAATGTTTAAAACATTTTAATTTTGGCGATGACCTTATTCGTTGGGTAAAGCTGTTTTATCATGATATAATTAGTGTTATTATGAACAATGGCTGTATGTCGGAAAGTTTTAAAATTAAAAATGGGGTAAGGCAAGGCTGTCCTCTCTCATCGTCACTGTTTGTAATATGTATCGAAATACTGTCTAATTATATTGAACAAGACCAGAACATTAGGGGTATTGTCGTGAATAATGTAGAAACGTTCTCTTATGGAACGGTAAACCAGACAAAATAAAACGCAGCAAAATAATAATGAATTATACAAATGGAGGCCTTAAATTAACAGACATTGAAATGTTCCTAAATTCTATAAAGGGATCATGGGTAAAACGACTACTTACAGAAAATAATAATATGTGGAAATATATGTATGATACGATCCTAAAAAAATACGGTGGAGAANTTGTTTTCATTTTTTTTTTTCGTATTGCAAAAAAAAAAACATAATTAATTACCCTTTGTTTAACCACAATTATCGCATATTTACATGCAGATTAAATATATCTTAAAGAACAAATAAGAAAAAAAACATTCCAAAAATGTAAAGATGTGATGTTTTAGAAATTTGATGGTTAATGTATGCAAATGTTAACATGAATTAAAACACATTCATAACTTAAGTTACATTTCTAAGTTACAACTGTAACTATTATATGCAGCGAAGCTATTTGTACTGTGTACACAATATAATGTTCTCAAATAAGTGTATCAATACAAAATATCGCTTAACCCTAAACTAGTGATCACACGTACAGGCATTCAATACATTTGACAGTATTTTTTTTTCTAATAACAAGAGGAAAACAGTTGCCCTGCCTCTTTTCAAGCAAATGCAGCTGGTTTAAGACGAAGCATTTAATCATATTATTATTTTTAAATAATTTACAACTTATTAATGGCGACAAAGTCAGAGCATGTTCAAATGTGTTTTTAAAGAACTATAAGACACTGGCTGAACAGTTATGTCATACTTATTTGAACTGAAAAACGTCTCCATATTATATCAAAGTTCAAAAAAAATGTGGCGTGTTCTGAGAAAACTGGACAAAATGCATGTGCGTAAAGTGTCATCCCAGATTAGCCTGTGTAGTCCGCACAGGCTAATCCGGGACGACACTTTCAGCCTAAACTGGATTTTCGCTAAGAAGAGACATCATTTAAACGAAATAATCCAAAAAAGCGGAAATTGTCGTCCCTGATAAGCCTGTGAGGACTGCACAGGCTAATCTGGGATGACAATTTACGCACAAGCATTTTGCCCAGTTTTCTCAGAACACGACACAAATAAGTATTGATTCTGATAAATCTTATATTTTTTACTGGTATAGAATTTTCGTTCACCAATAAAATTCTCTATCCAACTGAAAGAAATAATGTGTTGCCTTTGCTGAATTATCGAATTTTTATTTCACTCTTGGTTATAGAAATAAAAATTAAATTATATCGTTCATCGAAATAAACAAATATCATCTTTATAGTTTATTAAATTATTTTTCCTCCATTAGTTTGTTATAGATTAATAATGACATTGTTATTCGATTGACGCTTATATTAAATGTTAGGCGTCTAAATAAATAGCCAAATAACTAGACTATAAACTAGCTAATTGACAACCTAGCTTACTACCAGTAACTAACTATCTAACTAACTAACTAACTAACTAACTAACTAACTAACTTACTAACTAACAGAACAGAACAGAACAGAACAGAACAGAACAAATCGTTTATTTCACCCAAGTATACAAAATATACAATAAGGGCAATATAACAAAGCAAGATTATTTAATAAATTATAAACTTCCGGTAATATTAACAATAGGGATTTGCAAAAACGTAATCAATGGGATATGGAGAGGGGGTTGTGGGTACCATAGGTGGGTAGTAGTAGTAGTACTAATAGATTATGATTAAATAATAATGGTAACTCTTGTATTTATTGTGATGGAAATAATCGTATTAATTATAATAGTGGTAGTAGTAACAAACTAACTAACTAACTTACTAAATAACTAACTAACTAACTAACTAATTAACTTACTAACTAATTAACTAACTAACACTCAAACTTACCACTTGCCCAATTAATTTACCAACTACCTCACTTATAGCTAACTAACCAACATACTTACTAACGAATTCAATAACCAACTAACTATTGAACACATAATTTAATATATAAATAAATGAATGAACGGACGGACGGACGGAAGGACGGAAGGATGGACAGATGGATGGATTGATGGATGGATTGATGGATGGATGGGTATTAATTATTATTTTAAAAATATACAAAGTATGTGTTGTTCAGTGTAACCTGTTCTTCTCAACATGATCCAGTAAAAATAAACATCACACAAATGTACAAGTTAACATTTATCACACATTTTAAATAGTCTAATGAGAGCATACTATTTATTAATTATACTCGCATGATCGCATCCTACACAATATATATCATGATAAACTTTCTAAAAAGCAATAATAAAATACATGCACTGAAACACTTTATAGTGTCTGTGCTCCTGTAATTGGTAGTGCATTTTTAAAAGGGTATTATTCCATGTCCATTTAAAAAAAAAAAGAAGTAACAATACATTTCTTACACATAAATCATAATATTACATGGCGGTCTTCAAACTTCTTAACTACTAACGAATTGACTTACTAATTGGTGACTAAATAACTAACTTACTATCTGAATAAAGCATGCATGTACATATATACATGGATCTTAATGAACAAACGAACGAACGAACGAACGAACGAACGAACTAACGAACGAACAGACAGACAGACAATTAATGAATGCATTAATGAATGAATGACTGAATGACTGAAATAATAAATACATAAATAAATGAATGAATGAATAAATGAATGAATGAATGAATGAAGAATAAATAAATAAATAAATAAATAAAATAAAAAAATAAATAAATAAATAAATGAAAATAAAAAAATAAACAAATAACGACTACTTTCTACAATACAGACCAATAAATGTCCACTGTTGAGCTGCATTTCCATTGATGTTGCTCTCTTTCGGAAACATGACCGTTTCCTAACGGCAGCACATTGAAACTTAAGGCAAAGAAAGACGCGAAAAACTGGTTTCAACCGTTCACTTTTAAGGCTAAACGATTATTATATTTGGGTTTAAGAAAGCGTAATTTCGTTGCGAAATAAAACAGCATAGTTTGATTGCATCATGTCGTCCAATGTTAGTGTTCTACAAACCAAAATAGTATGGTAAACAGTTGAACGAATGGAATTTGATTGTAATACCGATTACCATTTACGTCAAAAAACATTTTCCAATTTTAAATAGAAAACACGATACTTTTATCCCTTTTCAAATGTGGACAAAAGAGGTCGGTTTGTGAATGAGCAATTTCCGCTACAGATAAAAGTTGTGTTTTATTTTCCAAATATTGAATTGGTATCGAAAAAAGAGCGAAAATTCGGCTTAGCCTCAGTTCTAGGTATTGGACCGTGCAAATTTTAAAACCACCAGATACCGAATCCTGATTGGCTGATTTGTAAACAGGAAGTGAGTAGTGCACATGATTATCACATCAGTTAGTGCGATTATACAGTCCAGCCTTCGGTAAAATTTTTCGAACACACCTTTCCTAAAACAAACATGAGTATATCCATTCAGGAAGCATAAACGCTCTTCCGAAAACTAACCACATTGTAAAGACGTTTTATAAAGGTGAAACCAAAACCAAAACATACGGAATTCCGATTCAAGCTTGTATATTGGTTATAAAAGCATTATTTGTGGATCTGATAGAATTTTCTATTACTTATGAACAATCGGAATAGATGCTATGCGGGCTAAGGTTTTTTTTCTCGTGCTAAAGTGATAAATAAACTTATTATTTACTCATTTTTTACAATCAATGTGCCATTTTTCCATTGGAAGGCCATGATATGTGTCATGATTAAGTTTTTTACATGTCACGGATGTTTTTATGACATGAGTTTTCATTGACTTTGCAACCTATTACTTAAGTTACTTGTACAAGTACAGTTATACACTGATCACAAAGTTAATGTTAACACGTCTCTGCGTGCAATAGGACAACATCCTCGTAATGTTTACCTCCCCTTGTGGGATTACATGTGTACACTGCATTTACAGATAAAATCCTTCCAGATCTGATTTTTAGTTTGTAACTGTTTCTTTTCTGTGTTAAACTACTTCTACTACTAACTACTGCTACTGCTACTACTACTGTTACTGCTTGTTTAACGATATCCATATAAGCAAAGCTGCCCCACCCCTCACGTCCACATTTTTACAACGGACCGGAACAATTATCGATAGAGGCCGAGATATGATAGGAAGAGAAGTTCTGAGCAAGTTTCATTATGATTTGGAAAAAAAATGAGAATTCGAGAGTTCACAAGGTCTGCAATAGCCACATAAGGAAAACTGTCCCCCTCCATATTGTTTATGTTTTTCAAGTGATATAAGCCATTTTCGAACTCGGCCGATGCATTATTACAATAAATGTTTTGGGCCAGTTTCTTGATTACTGGTGCCGTTAAAATGTGACTTCAGAGGGTTTCACATTAGCCATATAAGGAAAACTACTCCGCTCCCTAGCGGCCATGTTTTTCAACGGACCGGAACTATTTTTGAACTCGTCCGAGAAATCATTAGCACAAATGTTCTGAGAACGTTTAAAAAAATTGGCTTCCAGAGTATTCAGAAGGGTTCACTTAAGCCATATAAGGAAAACTTATCGTATCATTGAATAACTCCCACGTGCATATCTTGATTGTTCTATCCATAAGTAATATATTTTAATAAATATTGTATTTTGTTAGATAAAAGTCGTGTTCTAACAAACATTAAAGTGAAAGATGTTTATAGCAATGCATGTTCATTATGTCTGACACTTTTGGAAGTAATTTCATACCAAAATATTTTGTTCACTGATGTTGAGTGGGTGTCTCCAATACATATCAAATTAAGTCTTATTACTTACTTATATTAATAGGATATTAGATTTGTTTTCTAAACACATAAAATTACTTCTATAAGGAATACACCGACACTAATACGAATATTTTTTTTATGGAAATAAATAGTGAGTACTTTTATCTGATCAATTGTATTGATGTAGCAATAAATGTTGTATGATTGCGAAATAAATAGTGGATAACTTTATTTGATAAATTGTTTTGATGTCGCAATAAATGTTGTAGGATTGCGGATACGCACATGATAGATTACTAGCCCAGCGCAAAATATACTAAATGTCGGTCCCAAAATAGGACTTTGGGAAACACTTAAAACTTTACTGATAACGCTTGTCACATTAATTTTCAGAAAAGGTAATCAATTTCCACTAATTTTGAAACAATGGCGAGAAAATTTAAAAAAAAGGGTTTCTTCGCCCCGAAACTGTCGTAATATGTGAGGGCCTGACGTTTTCCCCGCATTTCTTCCGCATTCTACTTAAGTACTTATTAAGACTCGTTGGAAGTCGGGACATATTTTAATAATTATTGAAATTTTCCAGATGTTTATTTTACGCTGAAATAACCGTCTAATAATATGCGCGGTGTTCTGACTTGCTGAAACCGGATAACATACCGGTACGCGTGAAATATTGCGTCTTCGTAGAAATCCAGTATTTCATAGTTACAACGCCGAATATGGACCGATAAATAACAATCAAACGTAAATAAAATTCTCCGCAAGTTTAACAATACAATTAAATGGACATGTTTTTTTGTCATTTTTTGTTTGTTCGGAAGTGCTGTTGATTTTGATTAAAACTTGGTATATTCAAATGATATGTGTTTTAAGTAGTAACAAAAGTAAAAAGATGGCAGGGGGACCACCAACCCCGTCGCTAGACATATCGAACCGAGGAAATATAGTGGGCCCATATTGGTTTTGCAACCGGGAACCATGTGGGATGCCCATATGGGTGGTAAATTATTCGGTTG
Organism: Dreissena rostriformis; assembly: GCA_007657795.1. Taxonomy (NCBI): domain Eukaryota; kingdom Metazoa; phylum Mollusca; class Bivalvia; order Myida; family Dreissenidae; genus Dreissena; species Dreissena rostriformis. The sequence goes on from VMBQ01000258.1 coordinate 85,688, forward strand.
TGGGTTGTTGTTGTGTTTTTTTTGCAATCAAATAACAGTAGCTGCAATCACACGTTCGAATAACATGTTAAAGTTTATAATAAATAAATACTACAATTTATAAAATGGGACCCACCTGGGGCGCTTATGAGGATACCCATAGGGGCTGGTCCATATGGATACAGTATGGGTCAGCCAATATGACGCAAAAGCAATTCGTAGAATACCCATATGTGTATTTTGCTACACTGTTCTATATACACAGTTCTTTTAAAATGCACATGTCTACCGTTGATGCAACATTGTACTACGTAGGATGTTTTTAATTTGGAGTTGGATGAAAATTGTGTTAGCCGCAATTTTTACAGATTAATATTATCGAATAAGGCAATGGGCATAGTATTTATATACACTCGAAATATCCACTGCCTCTTTTCCTGTACAGACCATAGGAAAATCACTTCCAAGGACAAGTTGACATACTTACATAATTTTCAATACCTAGATATGTGTTTATTTAAAGATGACCTACTATTAATTGCATATTGTTCAATGTAAGGCAAAAGCCTATTGCACAGTCGCCAAGGATCGATAATGCATCAATTGGATGTTAATTTTGCAAAAAAATGGATCGCACACAGATTTGCAAATCATTTTTAGAAAATTCATGCGAGCAGGAATTAACATTGTTAATGAGTTTGACTTTTAAAGTTTAACTGCACATATACATTTAAGCCCGCATTTAAGTGTGAAGCTCAATGTATGTGATTGTATTAATACTCCAATTAAAATATAAATTGAATAAACAACGTAATTTGCGTACCCCACAAAAGCACATTGAAAGTTTGATCCAATATATATATGGAATTTGCACTTTTGTATTGTTTTGCATTGCATATGATGTATATAAATATAGAATAGTTCAGCTTGACCTAAATCCCGGACGTATTTTAAAATCCTGATTAGAATTAGTATATTTCTAATTATTTTTGTTCAATTTATCGTTTTTAAATGTTGCGCCCCGAGTTAGTGTGCGCTTTGCCAGCAACTAATTTTGTCTTACCTGAAATAAAAGGGGCTTTCCGCAATGGGTAATCCCCTGAATTTGTTTCATATAAACAGGCAGTCATTTTGCTTGAGCTGCAAACGACGAATCGGAACAGCTCTTTCATATGTGAACAGTGTATATCTGAATTGGGGCTTCATGCAGGGAAAACTGTCATGTATAATTATCAATAATGAACTGAAACAACTTCGCAGGCTTAAGGCGAGAGTTTCTTGATTTCTTCACTAACCGCTCGTATAAAGCAACACATTAATTGCTGTATTTCTTTAAAAAGGCTAAAGATATCAATGAGATATCAGGGTTCCCAATCATTCACCCAAGCCGCTTTTACAATTATGGACAATGTGCGGATGTGGTTTTATCGTGCTGCATGTACACATAAAACGTGTAAATTCGTAGGAAACTCTGATACAAAAGACAACAAGAACAACACATACTTGTGCAAATATGTATTTCATTTTTCCAGCATACGTTTAAATACCATTGAAACGCGTGTAAGTTATTACGAGCGCACGAGACAGCTAAATATTACGTGCGCACGCGATAGCTTTGACGTGCGAACGCGATAGCTATGACATGCGAACGCGATACCTTTTACGTGCGAACGCGAATCGCGATAGCTTTGCCGTGCGAACGCGATAGCTATGACATGCGAACGCGATAGCTTTTACGTGCGAACGGGATAGCTATGACCTGCGCACGCGATAGCTTTGACGTGCGAACGCGATAGCTATGACATGCGAACGCGATAGCCTTTACGTGCGCACGCGATAGTTATCATGTCCTTACGCAGTAATTAGAGAATGAACCTGGTCACTATTACATTGAGAGAATTGGTTCCATTCGTTCGATAATACCTGATACGTACGCTGATTGGTCAGCTATCTCGTGCGCACGTAAAGCTATCGTGTGCTTATGTAATATAGCGCTTGCGCACGTTATAGCCAGCGCGTGCGCACGTAACAGCCAGCGCGTGTGAACGTTATATATATCGCGTGCGCATGTCATATCTATCGCAAGCGCAGGTCATAGTTATTGCGTGCGCACGTCATATCTACTGCGAGTTATTGCGTGCGCACTTCATATCTACTGCGAGCACAGGTCATAGCTATCGCGTGCGCACGTCATATCTATCGCGAGCGCATGTCATATCTATCGCGTGCGCAGGTCATATCTATCGCGTGCGCACGTCATATATATCGCGTGCGCATGTCATATAACTATCGCGTGCGCACGTCATATCTATCGCGAGCGCAGGTCATAACTATCGCGTGCGCATGTCATAACTATCGCGTGCGCACGTCATATCTATCGCGAGCGCAGGTCATAAGTATCGCGTGCGCAGGTCATATATATCGTGTGCGCATGTCATAAATATCGCGAGCGCATGTCATATCTATCGCGTGTCCAGGCCTTATTTATCGCGAGCGCAGGTCATATCTATCGCGTGCGCATGTTATATCTATCACGAGCGCATGTCATAGATATCGCGTGCGCACGTCATATCTATCGCGAGCGCAATTCATAGCATTCGCGTGCGCACGTCATAGATATCGCGTGCGCACGTAATAGCGACGGCTCAATAAATTATTTCATATGTCCCCTTTATGAACCGTTCTGCAAGGAAAAATGACCGAAAACCTCTTCATATTAAGTCTACTGAACATGTGCGCGAAATACCTCGTAATACTTTAACATGACTGGGATTTTGTTCAAAGAAACAAGAAAAAGGCAGTACATATAGATAAAATGCAAGGTTAAGTAATGTGGTCTTTCATTCGATTAAGCTATCTAGTGACCGTAATCGGACCTGTCTTGTAAAATGTTATCAACGGAACCACTAAAGTTGTTTTTCCGTTACAATGCTCTCTATGCGGCCCGTGTCTTAATTATCGTCTTTCTAAGCGGCCCATTCGCTATCTGCGAAGACAAGAGTTCTTCTTCCTGTATAATGATACAGCTTGATTAAAAATGTATAAAACAAACCCCTTTACAATTTCGATATTTGAAAAACTTAGTAAAATCAGCAATATATCAGTTCAGATTCACTGACTACAAAAACAATTAATAAAAGTGACAGTTATCTATCTCCCCGTGGGGACCCTCCAATCATATGATCGCTAGACGCGTCTGGCGACCTTGACCCTGACATTGCACATCTGTTTTTCAAAATGGCAGCCAGAAATACAGCTCGAGTTTTTCAGAAACTGAGGAAAGGGCTTTATGGTAAGAAATAAATCGTTACAGCGGCTTCCAAACGTGGATATTAATTTAGTGTTTTGATATATGTTCACCGTTTTGAATGACACTTTTAGATCTTGATGAATTTCTAGTTTTAGCGGAGTGCATCTGTTTAGACAGGATTCAGGCACAGGTACTTGATTATTTTTTTTTTCCTGATATATATAATAAAAGAAAAGGTATCCAACGATGATTTCACAGGTGTATTTCCTCGATCCTCGATTCACGGACTCTTCGTCACAAGTGTCTCATGGTATATATTAGTCTCTTGGTAAATATTCCACACAGGTAATTTTCTCTCATGTACTTTTATAATTTAGTTGTGGATGTCGGATCGGGGTTTATCGCTGTCAGGCTGCTTTGTCATGAATCTGCCTGTGGCTTTGATATACTTGGACAGTTCAGATGTAAAAGTTTCTCTCCAGCCTGGTATGTATGGGTGATCGTCTGTGTTGAGTAGTGTCTTGATATCAAGGGCCGTGACTCCACATAGTTTGTGTAGTGCTTTCAAGAGTTCGCCCCGGTGTGTCGTGGATGCAGCATTCCAGGAGGAAATGCTCTATACTCTCCAGGTCTCCACATTCGCACAGTGGTGAGACATTGATGCCAACCCTGTTGCGATGTGCATTAAGGATTGAGTACCCTGTCTGTAGCTGCAGGATCACGCCATATGTTGCCTTATCTGGGTGGTCAAGATGTCGCTTTTGCTCGACTGATGGAAAGAACTCATAGAAAGTCCTACCGGTAGATGAGTTCTCCCAACGTTTTTGCCACTGAATCATGCAGGACTTATGGCTTGCTCCTGTCACTTCTTGGATTGTGGTCGTCCTGGAGTCTTCGGGCATNCTCAAAATGTGCAGCTCTATGAGATACACATGTATGCCAAATATCAAGCTGCTACCTTTAATATTGCAAAAGTTATGGCCAATTTTAACGTTTGTGCAAACCAACAAACAAACAAACAGACAGGGCAAAAACAATATATCCCCCAGTATAGCCTGGGGGACATAAAAATCACTCAATAGTACCACATCGCAAACCGTGAATACTCATGTAAGTGTTAAGAAGTAAACAAAAAAGTGATGTATGGGTTATCTCAAGCAACCAAAGTTCGACACATCTTGAGCATGTCTATGATCCATAAGAAATTAAATGCACAATTCTATGTATATTGGCTCAATTGCAATTCATTTTGTCAATTGATTCCAAAGTACATAAAATATAAATGAAGTCAATATGGGAGTTTGCCCCTAAGCATTAAAAGGGCGCCGCTTGCAAACGCCTGTAAATACAGTCACGAAATTTGACACGTTTGTAGAGCTCATCGCTATCCGTCGAACGACGTCAGTTCAGTCGTTATAGAACGTCATATGGCCGTGCGGGTGACGCCATAAGTTTCAACTTTGACGTCATTTGTAACGTCAATGACGTCACTGGGAGGGTCTGCAACGTGACACGTGTGCCGAGCATCCTGGAAATATTGGAAATGCAAATAATATGTTATCATGTAATAATAGNTACCCCCTTTTCTTCGAAAGGGGGCATAATAATAATAATTATTATTATTGAAAAGATATGTGTGTGAAACATTTAGGCCCTGACTTGCAGCAAAGCAGTCAATAATTTAATTTGTGATTTTTTTTTTAAATTTATCTGTGAACTCAAGTTGACAAACTTCTTCTTTTGCTCCAAGCATACAGGCCTTCAATTGGTTTCCTAAAGAAAAGTAGGAAAAAATATGAGGTTTTCTGAAGAAAAAGAAGGAAAAGTAGGAAGATTATCAATAAAAAAAGTAGGATTANGCGGGTTCGGGTATTTTCGGGTACCAGTTTGAGCACTACTTTCTATAACTTTCTATTTCTATAGATGTGACATCACTGCCTTCATCTGATCTGTGTACATATTTCTATCACACATCTCCATCTGCAAAGACTTAAGATATTGTTCGCCACAGAATGAAATTGTTTATAGAAAAACAACAACAAAGTTTCTTACATTTTTTTTTTTTTTATGTTTTAACGTGACAAGGTCAANCGATGAACCTAAACGGCTCCAGTAATCTGGTTTAGTTCTGGACATGCGAATACATCCCACATCATAATCCATCTCTGGTTCTATTGTGTTTACTGATACTTCTGTGTTTTTTCCCATGTCATTAGCCTGGCTAAGTGCTAGTGCTAGTGGGCTAATATGGACTGCAGGTGTGTCGTGCTGGAGCAATTCTTCTAGCTTTTGTTTCTTAGGGTGTGTTATCCTTTTTGCCTGAATCTTTGCCACTTCCCGAATAGCTATCTCTTCTAATCTACGGTCAATAGGTAGGATTCCCGTGGCAACCTCCATTGCCTCTCTTCCTGCATTTTGTGGTAAGTTGAGGCATAGGGATAGACCTTTTCTTTGTACTGATTCTAGTGCAGTCTTGTTTTTTTCTCCCTGCCAGATGATTGCCCCATATTCCACAATGGATCTCACCATAGACTGGTAGACGTCTTGGTTGAGACCAGAGAGGCTATACCCTGTACTTCTCTTATTATCTTGAGTGCTCCGCTAGCTTTCCGTTCTTCAAGCTGAATGTGTCTATCAAAGCTCACTCTTTCATCTAGTGTAATGCCCAGGATCTTTGGGAAGCCGTTGTAGGGTAGAATACTGTTTCCGGCCGTGAATGCATCTGTTTTGATGGTTACGGGTTTAGCACTAAATAGTGTTGCCTCTGTTTTGTTGAGGCTTACCGACATCCGCCAGGTATGACACCACTTCAAAACTGTCTGGAAGTTTTGGCAGACCTCTGTGATTGCAGTTTCTACCTTGTGTGACGTAGCCCATGTAGTTCCATCGTCGGCAAATTTGCAGTGTTTCTTTCCTGTTCCTGCGAACATGTCGACGATGTAGACGTTAAAAAGTGTCGGGGCAATACCACTTCCTTGAGGCAGGCCTATCTTTGTACTGAATGTTGGTCCCCTGTGGTCCTCCATAGTACAGCTTGCTGATCTCTCTGTGAGGAAGTCTCTAACCAAGTGCCACATTCTACCTGTGACACCCAGCTTTGTCAGTTTATAAAAGAGGCCTTCCTTCCACACCGAGTCGTATGCACTGGCAAGGTCTACCATAATGGTTGCTGTGTGTTCTCTTTTATTGAAACCCTCGACAACTTCCTGTACCAGTCATTAAAATACATAATTTCGTTAGTAATGCGAAACCGGAAGTAAACAAATAACACTCAAAATGGCTGACGTGGAAAACGTTGGAAAGAACGCTGGGAAAGAATTTACAAATGATATCATCAAAAATGATGTAAAGTGAACGCTACTTAACTGTTTTGTAGATAAGGATACGATCCATTGAAAAACACCAACATTTGAAATAAACAAACACACCTGGATATGGAAATCTTCAGCGTACGACTTTGCAGGCATTTAACAATATATGAATGAAAATGCACAAACCCAGTAACAGTACTAACTGCCTGGCAAACATATGCATTAGTAAATTGTTTCGTGATTATTTAGAAACGACTACATAATTTTTGTTGTTCAGCCAGTGCAACTCAACAGAAATAAGTATTAAAAGTTTCTACACCGGACAACAAAGTGCCAACTTAATAATAATACAAGGTATGTGGTTTACATTATTTAAAATATTGCAAGCTTAGGGTTCATGTTGACTTTCAACAGTATTTATAATTATATATTATATGAACGATAACAACGGTCAAGGGACCGGATGTCTAAAAATAGCATTAATTGAAATAGAGTATATTAGAATCTATGTGATCACTTTCGATACAATCATCATAGTTCATATACACAGTACAACAATAAATAGCTGGTAATTTTAATCGACAAGTTATGTCATCATTTTAATTTTATTGTTTGCATAAATTTATATACTTTTCCTTTCAGCATTGTAAGCCCGGTGTTTAATTACCCTTTTTAATCTTCAACTTAAGGTTTAATCAATGCACCTCTAACACGTTCAGTTGTCAATAATACCCGAAAGGGGAGTTTGAAAGTATTCATAGATAGAATTGTTCATGAAAAATAAAACACGCTAGCACACTCACACCTTTGATAACTTTAATTACAGGATGTAAAAAAAATATATTTCATTGTTGTTGTTTTTTATATTTAAGTTATTGAAGTTCTTATACTGCTAATTTATTGTTTGGTATATAACATTGATGGTTTTAATTATTCAGACCACATTTATTCTGATGCTAATGACTAACTAGTATTTTTATAAGATGAGGTTTTTTGTATAACGATACCTATTCATACGACACACTAACACTAACGCGGATCCTAATTATAAAAAGACTAATGCTTCGGTTATTGTAGGAAAATATGTACGAAATATCTTCGTCACAATCGGCTCGGGGCGCTAATTTGTCTTTGCTGCATTTTATAAAATTCGTCTTATTCGTGTATGATTTTTCTTGCCTATTTTGTGTTATTGTAACATATTTTTATCAATATATTACAATTTAACTCATATAAAAATCGTGCATACTCACATAAACAGTTATAAACATTGTTCGTGATTGAATCACAATTTCATTACAAGAGAGGTTCATACTTTCACTTGTTTTTCAATAATAGAGGTTGTGATTATTAAATCATATGACATCATTGTGGTTTCAGTATTCAATGGCAATTGAAATTTAAAAGGGGCATTTAATTGTGGAATATTCCCTTGTTTTTTTTTTGTTTTTTTCTCTGCGTGCACGCTTCATAGATTGTGACTTGTTAATATTATATAAGTCTCTTGTTGTGCGCTATTTACAGCAATCAACATACCTGTAATANGGAATAGTAATTAATTAATTAACACATATTTAAATTGCGGTTTGACATAAATTTCAGGTTCATAAACACAGCAAGGGAATGGTAATCGGTGAGATATCAGGGTTTTTTTCCCTGTTTTTAAACATTTTGAGGGTTTTTCGCGCAATTTTTTCCCAAATAGGCAGGCAACCGTACTTTTCCAAATTAGGCAAAAAATTCACTGTAAATAGTGTCACATTCTAATGTAAAGCACCGTTTTAGGTGCAATGGATATTTTAATTATTCAAATTGTTTGCTACATTTAAATATAATTGTTTTCGAAAACAAAAATTGAATTGTTGCTCACATTTATTTATGATTTTATTAATTGAACGCTAATATTGTGATTGTATCATGGTCTTTTCATTATAGATTGAAGGATAAATAGAACACCATGTAAATATCAGTGTTATATTAATTTCTAATCGAATATATATGTTTTTTGAACATAATTAATTAAAAAACAATAGCCGACAACGACCGATTTAGCGTTAAAATTCCTGGGTACGTTTTGTTATTTACGGTACCCAGGGTACATGTAAGTATACTTCTGAGTACCCGGGGTACATGTAAGTAGTACCCGAGCCGACAATGACCAATCGAGCGTAACTAACAGTGTAATGATTATACTCAATGACTACCTTTTTCTTGTTGTGTTAATGAACCTGAAATTTATGTCAGAAGGGTTAGCATTCGATAAAAATGTTATTATAAAATAGTTTTTATAAATTTTGAGAAAGGGAAGGAAGAACATAAAATGGAAGTTCATATCGTTGTAACTTTTATTCTAGTAAGCATTGGATTAAAGTTAAAATTGAGATAAGCGTTTCGTTAATACTAAATTTAGTTATTTATGACTCCTGCGCTCTCGTATAGTATGAAATACGTATCCTGTGTAACGTAATTTCATTTACACTCTGGATTTTAATGACGACACGTGGGACGTGTTACTTTATTTAACAGTAAAATATATTTTAAAGCATCGAAAGAATTCAAAAGTATTTCGGAGTATGTGTTTGTCATGCATAATTTAAACTTCCATAGGAATAAAATACCTTACTGCGACAGGATTACGTTTTCCTAAATTGTGTTTTGGGTCAGAATGGTTAGCATCCAATACAAAATAATGTTATTAAAAAATAGTGTGGTTTTAAATAAATTTTGAGAAAGGGAATAAAAAAAAACAGAAAATGGAAGTGCGTATCGTTGTAACTTTATTGTTTTAAGCATTGGATTAAAGTTTTAATTGAGGTAAGCGTGTCTTTAAGTTTAATACTAAATTAAGTTGTTTATGACTCCTGTTAAAGCTGAAATAGTGTCATCAATATAACCTACAGCATCTATTCAGTTGCAACCGATATTTAAATCATCCCAAATGTGTGCTATGTTTAATTATAATTATTTTGATTATTTTGTTGCTTTGTTGCCAACGTTTATTTATGACATTTACAATTCAACGCTTATATTGTGATAAAACAAACTGGCATTATAGAGAACACAATTATTTATATTAATATTGTAGTAAGCTATGGCAGGACGGGTAGTTGTAGGCGTTGTCGTGTCAAATTACAAATAAACCAACATATATTCCGTAACATTTATTTCAAACAACTGAATATTATGAGTTAAACTCAGATGTTATATGCGTAATAAGCAGCTGCATGTAAGTGTACAATTTAGAGGTTCTTGTCCTTTAAATATAAATTAGTATTAATTTAACGCGCCAGAGAACTTATAAACATTATGACGTCACTACAACTGACCAATAAACAATAATGATGTCAGCAATTAAAATCCAAGCCAGTTTGGTGGTCAAGATCCCGAACTATTTGGGCATAATTAGAATCCAAGCCAGTTTGGGGGTAAAGATCCCGAGCTATTTCAGCACAATTAAAATCCAAGCCCGTTTGGTTGTAAAGACCCCAAGCTATTTCAGCATTATTAAAGTCCAAGCCAGTTTGGGGATCAAGAACCCGAGCTATTTCGGCATTATTAAAATCAAAGCTAGTTAGGTTGTCAACATCCCGAACTATTTTTACATAATTAAAATCCAAGCCAGTCTGGTGGTCAAGACCCAGAGCTATTTCAGCATAATTAAAATCCAAGCCAGTTAAGTGGTCGAGACCCNATATTTTTGGGGGCATAATTTTTTCGTTCCCAAAATTTTCATACCAAATTTTTTTCGTACCCAAAATTTTCGTACCCAATTTTTGTTTTCGTACCCACAATTTTGGTAGCACATTTTTAACCACTTCATTACATCACGCGAAACCCTTAAGGTGTCGCAACTCTAGTACAATGTTTTTTGATGAATCAAAGCTTTTAAATGACCCGAATTTGGCAATTTTAGTAAGTTTTTACAGAAGTATAAATTTATCAGTTTCTGATGCTTACATGAACATTAAATGAAAACTATGCCGGTGACAATATTCTTTATTTAATTTGTAATATAATATTTTTTCGTCTTGTCTGTAGACACATTTTTTAAATATCAATTTTGGGAAAATTCATCACCAAAACTACCGCAAACATCTTAATGCAATGTATATAAAATAACCAAAATTTCTGATTTTAAGAATTCAAACATTAAATTCGCAATAAGGACTCCATTGGATATGTTGGTTGCGGTTTGAACAAACACAATGATTGTATGCAACATCGCTCGGGGAAAACTGGGTTTAATGCATGAAAGTTAAAAGTCGTCCCAGATTAGCCTGTTTTTTTTTGCACAGGATTATCAGGGATGACACTTTCCGCTTGTATGGCATGTTTCGTGTAAAGGAAGTCTCTTCTTTGCAAAAATCCAGTTAAGGCGCAGAATGTCGTCCCTGTCTAGCCTAATCGATCTTCACATGTAATTCTAGGGCGACACATAACGTTCATGCATTAGTACCCGTTCTCCCATAGCGAGAAACATCTCGATATTCATACTCAGCTATTTGAATGAATTTTTGCAGAGTGCTACTTATTATCTCTATGATCACCGTAATCTATACATTTTCTTCTTTTTACGTTAACATCATTCAACACGTACTACTTTTTAAATTGAATGGCCTTTTGTTGTAGTCCTTTCAGAGATCGCTACATACAAATGATTCATTAAAGATTTTTTTTTCTTTAACTGAAACTTTTTATATCATCGTGTGGCTCTTTATACATCGGAAATGAAATTGACGTTAAGTTGTCAATGGAAACTGATTTGTCAGTTTACGTTTTCTCTTTTTAATACTCACAATAGAAATAGCAAAACCGTGTATTAATTGTTGTAAATGATAATAAGCTTTTGCCCACCCAAATCCATTCTTATATTTAAGATAAAAGAACTGACAAAAATCCATGGGGAAGCTTGCATTTATAATATGTACCAACTAATTTCTTTTATTTTTCGATAACATATCATGATCAAAATGTACAATGAAATTATTAAATGTACGTTATGTCAAGTTAGACTCAAAAACAAATTTAATGGAATAAAACAGTTCACAGAGTATTCTTTATTACATGCCATATGTCCTTATAGAAAGTGGAGAACAGTATTTAAAAAAAAATACATACAAAAAACACGTAAAACAACAAAGAGCGAATGGTCGCGAGCATTTTCTGCTCTCAATAGCAATACTACTGAAGACTATCGTAATCTTTATTCATCAGGTTTGTATGTGTATCTGCTCAGAACAACCTTAACATACATGCTATACACGTGCATGAATAACTGCATTAACTTATACTATATTGTTAACCATATATATCAAATGTAACCTACCAACTCTTGTTTCACCCACAATATCGCCTGAACCAAGTATTGTGTGCGGTCACCATTGTCATCACTCGGCGCAGACGCAATCAACGACTTCCGCTTGCCAGTCAGCGCCATATGTTCCACGCAATGCTCGTATCGCTTGGGTAACTTGATGACTCCAGCTATACTTCCTTGACGTAATGATATGATTCCATTCTCCATCGACATCAATTAAGCGGTTTCCTTCATTGTTTATTAATTTTGTAAATTTAAGCATTAGTTTGAGTTCAGTGATAGAATATGTTTGATTCGGTTTACTTTCGACACTCACAAGAATCAATACACTCTTAAACGAACAAAGATCCTGTTAACATGTCGGAAGAAATTTATTCACACGTTCTTTTTCAAGATCCAAAAAGCTTCAAACTCCATAAGCATCTCTAGAACACTTATGCTCATGTACTTTATGTATATACGCGTATAAATTAGTTGTTAACATTTACAGAAAAAAAGCATGTAATGTTTAAAAAATGTACATTTTCTGAACAACACATGCGTTCGTTATTGTTCGTAGATCTAGAAATAATCAGGCGGTTAACATTTAATTTATATGTATGCATACGCTGTCTGAGCTACTCCTTATCGCGCTTGTATTATATGAACATCCGGGCAACAATAGATTGCGCTTCGGGATCTCTGACAACGCGCTCAAAGGTATGCGAAACGTTAAAACAGTGTATCCACGAAATGAATGAAATTGTCTCAAGAGTCATTGCCATTAATAACCAAGTTTGTTACGACATTGACAGAGTGATGACTTAATAATTATTATCGTCTGCTGGCTTGTAATTCAGGACTCTTTGTATGTACTTTAACCGAACAATTTCACTTTTTAACGAGCCCAATGGATCTTACTTTTTGTCATTTTAGTATCCGAATTTGCGAAGTACCGTATGCATCGAGGGCGATCGTTAATGGTATTTATTAAAGGTGGAATGGAACCATGCGGTCGGGGGGATAAATATATGTACCAATAGACATTCGTAGGTGTATGTACCGTCATACACCAATTCAATGTAAAAAGTTCTTGAGAAACATGGTGAAGCAGATGCCTTGCTTGGTACGGAATCAAAGAAAACAATCACATTGCAGAAAACACCAAGAAAGTTATTTCTGTTAAATACGGAATACCGTTAGGGCCATCGTGGTTACACATAAAAATCCAGAGGGCGAGAATGCGAGAACGCGAGAGTACGATAGCGAAAATGCGAGAATACGATGACGAGAGTGCGAGAATACGATGACGAGAGTGTGAGAATACGATGACGAGAATGCGAGAACGCGATAGTACGATGGCGACAATGCGACAGTGCGACAATACGATGGAGACAGTGCGATAGTACGATGGGGACAATGCGATGGTAATATCGTACTGTCGCCATCGTATTGTCTTACTGTCGTCATCGTATTCTCGCAATGTCGTCATCGTTTTCTCGCACTCTCATCATCGTATTCTCGCACTCTCGTCATCGTATTCTCGCACTCTCGCATTGTCTCATTTTCGCCATCGTACTGTCGCACTGTCGCCATCGTATTGTCGCACTGTCGTCATCGTATTATCGTTCTCTCGTCATCGTATTCTCGCACTCTCGCATTGTCTCATTGTCGCCATTGTACTATCGCACTGTCGCCATCGTATTGTCGCACTGTCGTCATCGTATTCTCGCACTTTCGTCATCGTAATCTCGCATTCTCGCATTTTCGCATTGTCACCATCGTACTATCGCATTGTCGCCATCGTACTGTCGCACTGTCGTCATCATACTATCGCGTTCTCGCATTCTCGTCATCGTATTCTCGCACTCTCGTCATCGTATTCTCGCACTCTCGTCATCGTATTCTCGCACTCTCGTCATCGTATTCTCGCATTGTCGCCATCGTACTCTCGCGTTCTCGCATTCTCGCCCTCTGGATTTTAATGTGTTACCACGATGGCCCTTACGGTATTCCGTAGTTAAACGTACAGATATCTTTACTTAGATTTAATTGAATATTCAAAAGTAAATATATCTCCGTTTCAAATGAGCATACCTGAGCTGTATATTCAGCAATTGCTTGATGTTGTTTATATTTGTATTGTCTTGATGAATATTAAAGGGAATGTCATTGTGAAGGGGCCAAAAAGGGCAACTTCTTTAAAAAGTATGACTTTGACAAAAATAATAACGACATATAATAACGAATGTTACTCGTTGTATTAAATACGGAAATTGTTGATCTAATCATTTGTGTGGGCCTGTTTGTTGAACCCTTTTTATGTTTTCATGTTTACATCATAATTGTGAGTTTTCTATATATCCTATCTATATATTAGGTTTGAGTTATTTACCAAGCATAATAGCGATGTCTACTGTAATTTCTGTATAGAACTCCTAAGTACCGAGTTCAATACCAACTTGTAATGTATAACATTTGATTAACTCAGTCTGTTTTCTAATTTAAGTGCATCAATGTAAAAAGAGAAAATTTAAATTGCCGATCGAATCCAGTTTTTTCGTGCCATAGTCCCTTTAACATGAGTCCTATGCGCTCACAATATTTGCCAAAACAGATCTGTTTAACCAACATCATCGTGTTTTATGATACGTTGGAACTACGCTTGCGTCCATAATCATATCAACTTCTGGATAGGAAGGCTATAAATTCATCAATTCAATAAATTGCTGCACATCTTAATATCATATATCTTTCAATTTTCTTTTTTAATACGCATATTTTAACACGAATTGTTAACACTAATAATTGTTTTATTTTCATATTCTTAAATGCAACGACGTCACAGGGAACAATGAATAATCTAAATTTCACACAATTGCACAGATCCTCTACAAACTGAATCAGTCTAATACAATTTTATGAAGCACTTAGCAATAATAGCAAATTAATAGCCAACCATGTGCCTAAAATAATTTTAAGAGTTAAATGTAAAATCTTACATCTATTGATATAGCGGTAAGAAGGTGCAAACGCTGAGATAGTGTACAAACAGTGAAATAATACATATTTAAAGACAAAAGCAGCACACGTCTATGTCGATCTGCTGATTGCGCTTTGATATATTATACCTACCGTTTGTGAAGTGGTAGGGGGTATGACGTCACTAAGTTATTGAGGACCGTTGATTTATACCAGTTGAACAGAAAGCGATGAAATCCAAAAGACACATCAATGATTTTGTAAACACTTTTCAAGGTCACAACAAATCGTAACTTGCTTGATTAAGTATTCTGAAGATATTTCGCTTGAGTTTGAAACAGAGTGGCGTGGGATCAAAATCTCCGTCCGGAGAAGATAGAAAAAAAAGTGTGAACACTCTCAATGGCGCTTATTGACCAAACATCAGGATATTTGCATTTAAACTACCGACCCTGTGAATACAACCATCGTGTTCATGTTAATGTTTTGTGTAACAAAAACCGGCTCAATGAAATCAGGTCATGCGACTTCGTATGCCATTGTTGAAAAAGACAGACCGAGCCACGTACGATTTATTCGTTTTAAATGTATTCCCGAATATAAAAAGGGTTGTTGTCAGACCTTTGTATTAGTCGGTCGACGACTTGACAATCGAAGCCTTAATAGTTGTTGTTAAGGCTGTTGCATTACGTGATGGTAAAACTGAAGAAATTCGATTGGAAGACTGTTTCTGTCAAATAAATTTAAACGCATCCAATGCTTCACACATAAAACAAAACCAAACAGTAATAATTCTGATACATTCGTTTGCTTTGATGTAGTTGTGTATCTGATTCCGTGACGTGTTTACGTTAATGTTTACCGGTAGGCCTTCAAAGCAACATACAATTAATTAATTATGTTTCAATTGAATAAAATACAAACACGAAATCGCGATATTGTTTTTTATTATATTCAATTGGAATGCAATGAATTACGTTGCGCTGACTTGACTTGAGCTACGTCGCATGACATTGGTTAACATTGAAGTGGATATGCTGTATACAACGGACGGTTTAAGGATTTGACAATATCAATGTGTAACATTGTTGACAAATTGTTATTATTATTATGCCGCCCGAGGTGTGCTCGTTATCAGTATTCCATTTTATTTTCAACATATTTGTCAAAAGCTGAAAGCAAATCACACACAATTTATGTTAAAAAGTAACTCACGCTTTGTTGATTAAATAATCTATGTTTACTGAAGGCGCACAATTTATGTTATAATGTAGATATACGTTTTAAGTTTCATTCCATAAATGCTTATAAAGAAAGCGGTCGATTAAATGAAATGAACTGTGCGTTTATAATCTTAATTTATTATTTCAAAACATAAACACAAACGCGATCGTTGCACTGTAAACCGCCGGTGTTGCTTTTCATTAATAACCGCTTGAGTTGTTAAAGTGAAGATTACCCTTTCAAAAATTTGCATATAATTTAAGTATTTTGTTTATGTATAAACACTAACAATAGCATTAAATCGTTCAATTTAATCTTTGTAATATTATACCTTTTTACTTTCGTTTTCCGAATGTCTTAATTTCAAAAATCGAAGACAAGAAAAACTCTTCAAAACTTTTACAAAGATTACTATTCATTACATCGTTTACAATCTACATACGCAAACATGACATTAGCATCAAATGAATTTCAGTTATATACGATTTGATGAATATGTAAGATAACAGTTTGTAATCGCCGTAGAAGAATCGAAGATAGACTTCTCTATTGCAAGTACAGATAGGTTAAAATAACGCACGTGAGAAATTCAAACCAACAGCGAGAACTGTCTGCAGAAATGCAAGTGCATTATTAAATATACTTGTCGAATTTATGATTAGAAGGTTTATGTCAATTAATCCATATGTCGACAAAACCCAAATAATTCTTTTCACTAACCTTGAAAATGTATTAAACGTGTCGCTTCTCGCTAATCCGCTCTTAAACTCTACTAATCATGAAATGTAATATCAGTGGTGATTACATAAACATGTTAAATTTGCACACAGACACGTTACCGTTTCTCGCAGTTTCGTTTGATAGATTGCGTTTTTCCACTTTGATACCCAGTCGGGATTTACTTTAAAGACCTGCGAGTCTATTGCCTTGTAGTACAGAGGCCGAGGAAATAAAATTGTGTGGTTAACTGCATAGAATATTGTGTTCAGGAATACATCGTTGGATCAAATGTTAAGTATAGTTTATTCTAGCATGGTAATCGCTAATAACAATAGACAAAGAAGGAAGAAATCACTGTTTAAACTGTCAAATAAACAAACGAATACACAACAAAGGCGTATTAAGAGGATATGTGTTTATTTTCTATGTAATACCGTGAATTATCAGTAAAGTGAGGAAATACAAAATTTCACGAGCGCTTGCTTAGGTTACATATAGTAATGCTCCTTAAAATGTAGAACTGTCGGAGACGTTCGGTGGAAATGTGTTCTGAAAAAGATTGCTCATTGGTATGACTTGTTGTCTTCTCTTTGTATGTTTGAAATGTCAACGAATTGAATGGAAAGGTGGCCTGGAAAACACACGTGAAAAAAAGTTCCAACCAGTTCCAATACCTGTGACGTGTATGCAATATCCTCCAGGCATTGTTTGGTAGTCACATTAGACTTAGCCACTGAGAAAACTCAGGCGTTGTAGGATTTCAATTTTTGCAAATTCAATATTGAGTGTTAATCACTTTCTGTGACTTGTAACTGTTTGGTTAAAATTTACTATTATTTATCTTTGCTTCTTTTCGCTTTTGAAATATGATGAACTGTGGCATGACATGCATCAAAATGTGTTTTTTAACTCATTATCACTTCTGTTTATGGTATAATAAATAACGTTCAGTGTTTGCTGTTATTTCAATTTAACCAAAATGTGTTGGCAACATTAATCCCTTTTTATTAACCGCATTCTGATGAATCCGCAAAAAAATCAATAGAGCACTTTTCATGTTCAAGTAATTTTGAAATATATACTAGTTATTTTATATAGATGTTCAAATTTGTGTTAATAAGACAATGCTGCGTGGAATAGCATAACTCACAATCAACATTACTCTTGATTTAACCTTGGCTTGAACTTGCGTGTCTGCGGCATTCGTCTTCGTTATGCACACCTATCAGCCAATATAAACACAATTATTTCTCAGATGGCAGGGGTTAAAAAGGTTAAACAATGATCAATAGGACCTCTCCGGGAAACTGTTTATCCGTTGTGCTTTCTTTCCCACATCTTACTCCGTGTTTTTTTGTATTATTTTATTAATCTTACTATCAATCATTTATATTATGTACGATTATTGTTTATCGTAAATTCGACCAGAAATTACTTTTATAAGCTAGATCACAACATAAATTTCAATTAGGATCTCAAATTTAGATTATGTGTATAACAGAAAAAAAAACGAATTAGTAGTAATGAAAACGGTAGTAAATTAACACAAAATATTTTAACTAAATCAGTCCGACCATCATTGTCATCGTTATAATAAATTACATCATCCTAGTCCTCATCGACAAAGAACAATATTGACTTTGGTTGTAGTATTTCACCGTTGTCCAATTTCTTCTTTTCATCATCATTTGCGAGTTTTATACACGGATACTTCGTGATTATTACTTTTTTCGTGGTCTGAACACGGAACAGTTCATAGCAGCGATGGTATTTGGTCAACTGATAACTTGATTAAAAAAAGAAATGTACATCGGCTCTTAGATTATGTTTATTTAAACACCGATATCTTCTTAAGTGTTGATACAGTATAACTTTTAACTTTTAAGTCAACTATAAGTGGGAAATTATCTCAATAAGTTTAAAACGGCGTTTAACGTGCATCTATTGAGTACTTAATGTTATTTTGAATGTACCAAAATGCAGTACAATGTTGTGTATTGTAGCGTCTCACTTTGGTACCACCCCATCATTTGGTTTGGGAATGTTAGATAAAATAAATGCTCAGTATCCGAGCTGACTTCTAAAAAAGCAAAAAAGAACTAAACATGTTATTTAGCGGATTAAAACCGTGAATGTTATGAATATCTTAGGCATAAATGGCAATGTACTATTAGTAATTGGGTGAAACACTTTAATAAGCTCTTTAGAAAAGTGATCATAATCTTACCATCACTTTTAAAGGTTAAGGACATGTGTGTTTGTTTTTCTCTTATACATAAACTTGTATGTCAACTTAAGATCCAGCCAACAGGGTAATCACTAATTTAACTTGTGTTTGATTGTTTAAAGACTATCGAGAACAAAACAATGCCCGCCTGATGATATTTTTTTCGCTACGCCGGTGATAAATACCCGTTATGTACTATCACGATCGGATGGAATTAATACGTCATGTTTCGCGCGCTAGTTAGAATTATTTTATTTATTTCACTTGTTGAAACTTAACTGGCTAAAATGTTATTCGAAATGTTTCATATTAATTAATGTTTAAATATTTCTAAAAAAAGTTTAAAAAATATTCTACAACATGCACAATGCATAACGCTTATGCAAACGCAGACGTATAATTATGAAGAAATAATTGTACAGAAATAACATTTGAAGGGACATATGTCAATGCTTAAGTCTGTGTACCAATATCAATTCTTAGATGAATGAACCGTAACACACCAATGCAAGGCCGAACGTTTTTTGAGACACAAGGAGGAGCATGTGGCTTGCTAGGAGCGTAGTCGAAGAAACACTCACATTGCAGGAAACACAAAGCGAGTTATTTCTGTTCAACGTACAGGCATCTTTACTTAGACTGAATTGAATATGCAAAAGCAAACATATTTTGTTTATACATGAATATACATGACCTGTATTATTTAGCTATTGCTTGATGTTGTTTATACATGCGTTTTTTTATGAACATTGCCTTACACATTTTTGTTAAAGGTAACGTCATTTAATAGGGCCCCAAAGGGGTAACTTCTTTAAAGAATCTGAATTCAACAAAACTTATAACGGCATATAATAACGAATGTTACTCGCTGTATTAAAGAAGAAATAGTTATAGATTTTGAGATAACAATCATTTAAAAATATGGGTCTTTATGTTTAGTCCTTTGTATGTTTCCATGTTTACATCATAATTGAAATGTTTCTATATATCCATAGGTTTGGATTATTTACCAAGCATAAAAGCGATATCTACTGTCATTTCTTCATAATATGAAACTCATCCCGAGTTCAATACCAACTTGCGTTTTTTCTTACTTTTTGCAAATTTGTTTCGATCAAATTTCTCATTTTGTATTATATTTCATTTGATTGACATAATTTGTATGTTTTAGTTAAGTACATTTATGTAAAAAAAATAATATTTAAATTGCTGATCAAATCCAGATTTTCCTAGCCATAGTCCCTTTAACATGAGTCATACGTGCTCTAAATATTTTTCAACACAGATTCGTTTATCAAAAAACATTGTGTTTTGTATAACGTAGAAATTACACATAGTCATATCAACTTCTCTAGGCAGGTTATACACACATGCAGGCAATAAATTGCTGCACAGCTAGGTATCATGTTAGTTTCAGTTTGCATTCTTAATTATACGCAGTTATAAACACGAATTGTTAACTCTAGTAATTGTTTTTTTTTAATATTCTTTAATGCTACTACATCATAAGGAACACTGAATCTGAATTTAACAAAATTGCACAGATCTTCTACAAACTAATACATTCTAATACATGTTTATGAAACACCTCGCAATACAAGCAAATTGATAGCCATCAAACTTGTGCCTGAAATAAGTTTGAGAGTTAAATCTAAAATCACACATCTATTGATATAGCGGTGAAAAGGTGCAAAAGCTGAGATAGTGTTCACAAAGTAAAATAATGTATATTTTAAGACAAAAAACAGCACGCGTCTATGTCGATCTGCTGATAGCGCTGTGATGTATTTCACGGATCGTTTGTGAAGTGGGAGGGGTAGGTTATTACGTCACTAAATAATTGTGGACCGTTGATAAATAACAGTTGAACAGCTAGCGATAAATTCCAAAAAGGCATATCAATGAATTGTTTAAAGAAAAGTTGTGTAAACAATTGTTAAGGTCTCAACAAATTGAAACTTGATTGATAAAGTATTCTGAAAGATATTTCGATCGAAATAGAAACTGAGTCGTGTGGGATTAAATTACCCGTCCCGGAGGCAATATTCACAAAACGTGTGAACGCTCAAAATGACGCATTTATTGACCGAGCGACCCTGGAAATACAACCATCGTGTCGTATATGTTAATGTTAGGTCCGTACCAAACACCGGCTAAATAAATAACAAGTCATGCGAAATTGTATGTAAGTGTTGTATCAGACTGACAGAGCCATGTACGATTCAATCGTTTAAATTCATTCCCGAAAATTAGAAGGGCTGTTGTCAGATATGTGTATGAGTCGGTGGACGACTTGACACACACAGTCTTTTAAGTTATTGTTTATGTGCTTGTATTACGTGATAGTAAAACTGAAGAAGTTCGATCTAAACACTGGTTCTCGTCAAATATATTTAAATGCTGTGAATATTTCACGCATAAACCGAAACCAAACAATAATAATTCGAATACTTTCGTTCGCTGGAGTTGGAGTTTTTTTTTTATTTATTGACATGCTAACGTTAATATTTTACAGTAGACCTTATACGCAACATAAATAAATGAAATTATGTTTCAACTGAATACAATACAAACACGAAATCGCGATAGTGTATTGTATTATATTTAATCGGAATGCAATGAATTGCTTTGCGCTGAGCTTACTTGAGCTACGTCGCATGACATTGGTTAGCATTGAAGTGGATATGCTGTATACAACGGACGGTTTAAGGATTTGACAATATCAATGTGTAACATTGTTGACAAATTGTTATTTTTATTATGCCGCCCAAGGTGTGCTTGTTATCAGAATTCCATTTTATTTTAAACATATTTGTCAAAAGCTGAAAGCAAATCACGCTTTCTTGATTAAATTAATTATGAATACCGAAGGCGCACAATTTATGTTCAAATGCAATTATACTTTTAAAGTTTAATTTAAAAAATGTCAATAACGAAACCAGTCGATTGAATTAAATGTACTGTGTGTATATTATCTAAATTAATTCTGTCAAAACATAAAAACAAACGCGATCTTTGCACTGTTATTGTTTATATATATATAAACAATATCAGTGCAAAGATCGCGTTTGTTTTTATGTTTGACAGAATTAATTTGTATATTTGTATATATATATATATATAAACAACAACAGTAACAATATATCGTTCAACTTCAACTTTTAATTATATGTAACCTGACATATTTTTACAAATAGAAGACAACAAAACTATAAGATAAGATATTGGAATCGCCGGAGTAGTATCAAAAACAGACTGCTCTATTGCAAGTTCATGTAGGTTTAAATGACGCACGTGTAACATGTGCACCAACAGCGAGAACTTTCTACAGAAATGCAGGTGCATTATTAAATATACATGTATAATTAATGAGTAACAGGTTAATGTCGATTTAGCCATATGTCGACAACACCCAAATAATGCTTTTCACTTACCTTGAAAATGTGTGTAAAAGTGTCGCTTCTCGCTAATCCGCACTTAAACTCCACTCACCATGAAATGTAATAACAGCGGTGATTACATAAACAACATGGTAAAGGTACAAACAGACACGTTACAGTTTCTCACAGTTTCGTTTGATATAATCCATTGTTTCACTTTGATACCCAGTCGGGATTTACTTTAAAGACCTGCGAGTCTGTTACTTCTGTAGTGCAGAGGCCGAGAAAATAGATTGTGCGGTTATCTGCATTATCTGCATGGAATGTTGTGTTCAGGCATACATCGTTGGATCAAATGATTGTAAAATATAGTTAATTCTAGCATGATAATCGATGATATCAATAGAAAAAGAAGGGATGTATCATTGTATTAACTTCCAAATAAACAAACGAATAAACAATATAGGAGTACATAGATAATATTTGTTTGCTTTCTGGTTGGTACTGTTTATTATTTTTCTCAATAAAGTGAGAAAATACATATATATATATATATATATATATAGATGCGCTTGCTGGGATTACATATATGTTTGCTCCTTTAAATGCAAAACTGTAGAAGACGTACGGTGGAAGTGTGTTCTGTAAACGATTACTCATAGGTAATACTTGTTGTCCTTTAATTTTGAAAATTTCAGGAAAATTATTCGGAAAGGTGGCTTGGAAAACGCATGGTCGTGTAGAATTTGATTAAAAATGCTATGGATTCACAAAATGACAACCAGTTCCAATATCTGCTGCGTACTTTCAATAGTTGCCTTGGCCCTTTGCACTCATGAAACCGCAAAGCAATGATAATTAACGGATAAGGTATTTTACAATTTCAATATTTTCAAATTCAACGTTGAGTGTTTATAAGAATTTGTGACTTGTAACTTTATTTTCACCGTTTACTGATATGTGTAATTGCTTATATTTCGTTATGGAATATGATAAACAAGTACATGACATGCATCACAACTATATTTCTTATTAATTTAAAATTGAGAAAAGTAGTCCTTTGTCAGGCTTGTGATAAAGATATGGGCAATTATTTTCCCGATAATTTCATCACTTAGAATTAAATACAATGTTTGTCTTTAAATATCGTGTGTTCTATATTATTAATTTTCATATGTTTTTATATACATGATAAACGTTTTGTTAATATGACAACGCTTGATGATTTATGGATATCATAAATGAAAAGCACTTTTCTTGACATAACATTTAGTTGAACTTGCGTGTGTGCGGTACTCACACTTATAAACCAATATAAACACAATTATACATCAGATGGCAGAAGTCTAAAGGTTAAACAATTCTCGCTAAGACTTTTCCGGGGAACGTTGTATCCATCGCGCTTTCTTTTCCACATCTAACTTCGTGTTTATTTTGAATTATTGTATCAACGTAAGTATCAAGCATTAATATTATGTACGATGATGTGTTATCATTAATTCGGTCGAAACTCACATTAATAAGCTAAATCAAAACAGAACTTTCAATAAATAACTCAAAGTTAGATAATGCGTTAATGCAAAATAGTAAATCAAAACCGAAGTAAGTTAACACAAAATTTTTAAACTAAATCAGCCTGACCATCATCGCCATGGTTTTAATAAACAACATCATCCTAGTCCTCATCGACATAGAACAATTATTGCCTTTTGTTGTAGTATTTCACAATTTCCAAATGTCTCTTCTGCAGCATTATTATCATCAGGAGCAGTATCAATTCATACTCAGAAGCCACAGACACAGCAGCAGCATCGGTGCACGCATCATAATGACCACACCCACACGGAGCATCACTATCAGCAGCATTGTCAGCAATTAAAGTAATATCAAATCACCAAGAGGCAGCATTTGCTGATAGTAAATCAAACAATCGAACAATCGTAATTTGATAGTTTCATTCAAGGACAATTAATGATTATTATTTTCTCTTGGTCTGGGTCTCAACGCTGTCCATAATAGCGAGGGTATTTAGTCGACTGATAACCTGATTAAAATGACAAATCTACACCGGCTCATAGAATGTGTTTATTTAAACACCAGTATCTTGATACGGTTTCTTTTTTAACGTTAAAGTCAACTATAAGTCGTTTATTATCGCAATAATGTCAACAAGGCGTTTAAAGTTTGTTTGTTAACACTGTATCTTAAGATTTTAGAAACACCACATCAATGCTGATATCTTCGTTAAACACAAGACACGGTGTTAAAGAAGAATGAATTATCTATAATTGTGTTGATTTCATGTTTTGGTTTTGTTGATAAGAATAATTTAAGAAGCATAAAACATATACAATATGTTATGTTGATAACAAACTTGGTACAATGCCAACTTTGAACTTAAACCTTACTGCATTTAAATTGTAAATCTGAAATGGTTAAATCGTAAATTAAAAAAATCGAACTTAATGTAAAGAGCACCTTCTGTATATCAGACTTTCTAAACATGGTTTCTGGATATAAGTGTATCTGTTTATCAAACCGTTGATAATAAAGAACATTGCAAATTGTGAGTGTTTTTTTTTTAATTTTGTAATCATGATTTGGTGTTAATGATTCACATGCTTAGAAAATACACGCTATGTATCAGGGAATGACGAGTTCACAATGTGCGTCAATTTAATACGTAGCTATAATGCCTTTTATTTTCCAAAGAATTGTGGTACAAACTGAATAAACAATATTGTAATATCCGGCTGAAGAGAAATTTAAATAAAGAATATTATTATTAGAGTACGTGAACAATACATCAAACACACTAGGTGTATTAAAGTAAATGCTCCCATTTTATCTAATCTAATGTGCGCATTGATCTTCAGCCGATACCTTCTTTCGTTGTCTATTGATATCAGCGATTATCATGCTAGAATAAACTATAGTTTACATTTAATCCAACGATGTATAACTGCACACAACAGTCCATGCAGTTAACCCCTAAATTCGATTTCATCGGCCTTCTTACTTCAGAGGCTTCATTCTTACAGGTCTTTAAAGTAAATCCCGACTGGGTATCAAAGTGGAACACTGAAAATCTCAATCTATCAAACGAAACTGTAAGAAACTGTAACGTGTCTGTATGTAAAATTAACAAGGGGGTTCATGTAATCATCGCTGTTTTTACATATTGTGGTGAGTTGAGTTTAAGTGCGGATTAGCGAAACGCGACACGTTTAATACATTTTAAAGGTAAGTAAAAAGCATTATTTGGATTTCGTCGACATATGGACTAATCGACATTAACATCTACTCATAAATTATACATTAATATTTATTAATGCACCTGCATTTCTGCAGACAGTTTCGCTGTTGATGCACATGTCTCACGTGCGTCATTTTGACCTCCTGTACTTGCAATAGAGAAGTTTGTCTTCGATTCTTCTCCGGCAATTCCAATATGTTATTTTACATATTCTTCGAATCAGGTATAACAACACTGAAATTCATTTGAGTCTAATTCTATGTTTGCGAATGTAAATTGTAAACGATATAATAAAATATGATCTATGTAAAATAAGAGTTGTGTTGCCAACGAATTGTGAAATCAAGACATGATACATATAATTAAAATCGGACAACACTAGTAACGAAGATATTTATAAATAATAAGCGATTAAGTTGAATTATTTTATCCTATTGATATTGTTTATATATCAAATACATACTAAAATTGAATTTACATTTTGAAAAGATAGTCTCCACTTAAAAACTTTTGCTGTTTTTGTGTATGAAAAGTAAAACCGGCAGTTTACAGACAGACAGACAGACAGACAGACAGTTTATTCAGACTTATACACAAGTACATCGTCTTCATACTTAAGTTTACATATTATTTTCTGTCACGTAACTAGGAATAACAGATAAACATTACATAACATAAATATACATTTAGGAATACAAATACAAATCAACTATCAAAGCGGTAATGAAACTTATTGAACAGTATTATTCAGAATCGTATTTCTTATAACAAGCGCTTCTTTTATATATTTACATACATTGTAAATTACTGATTTGTCACATGAAACTAATAACTTGTGGAATTTATATACAGATGGGTAACATAATAAATACGGCTTATATTTTTTTCCTTAAATCAGAATAACAGCGGCATATACAAATAAAATGGTACTCATCTTCTAAATCCAAGTCAATGCAACATAAACAATAACGTTCATTACGTGGTATGTTATTTTGGGCGTATCTGCCAGTTTGAATTCTCAAAGGATGTGCAGAGACTCTTAGTCTTACAAAAAAATAATCGCAGACGTCTAGGAAGTAAGTCTAAATATGTTTCATATTCCAAACAGCTTTTAAAAACTTTATACATATCTAATACAGTACTATTATTCATTTTACCGTAACACTCTTGTTTAAAATTGTCAACAAGTCTACATTTAAACTCGCTTTACAGTGCAATGATCGCGTTTGTTTTTATGGTTTAACAAAATTAATTAAGATAATAAACACACGTTATTGGCATTGCTGAAATGAAACTTTTAACTTATTTATTCCTACATGTTAA
The DNA here is from genome assembly GCA_007657795.1 of Dreissena rostriformis. Classification (NCBI taxonomy): domain Eukaryota; kingdom Metazoa; phylum Mollusca; class Bivalvia; order Myida; family Dreissenidae; genus Dreissena; species Dreissena rostriformis. The sequence goes on from VMBQ01000258.1 coordinate 112,636, forward strand.
CATTCATTTTGCGCATTCAGTATTCATATATAATTTTATGAACAAATATTGTTTTTATGAAACACTGCTAAATACAAGTACATGTTTACAATTACCTTGGGTGGCATAAGAACGATACTTATGTGACAACAATGTTGCAAGTTGATATTATCGTATTGTTCAACTGTCCAATATATATGGTTTACATCATATTCAATGCAAAACAATTCAATGACATGCAACGCAGCTCAACTCAACTAAACGCAACGTAGCGCACAAAACGAAACGCAACGCAATCCAATGCATTTCAGTGGAATTTAATATCATTCAATGCAATATCGCGATTTCGTGTTTGTATTTAATTATTGTTGAGACATCATATCTAAATTAGTTGTGTACCTCTTAAGGCCTACTGTTAAACATAAACTTAAACATGCAACGTAGTCAGAAACACAGCAACAGCAAAAACAGCAGACGAAATTATCCGAATCAGTACTGTTTGGTGTATGCGAGGGTTATTCACTGCAATTAAATTTACTTCACATAAACAGTGATTCGATCGAACTTGTTCAGTTTTCACAATAGCTTTTAAGATTGCGTGTGTCAAGTCGTCGACCGTCTAATACACAGATCTGACAACAGCACTTCTAATGTTCGGGGATCAATCTTAACGATTGAATCGTACGTGGCTATGTCAGTCTAAGTCAACACTGACAAATGAATTCGCATGACATTATTTCATTAAGCAGGTTTTAGTTACACAAAAAACATTAACATAAACACACAGATTGTATTCCCACGGTCGCTTGTTTGAATGCCGATCTTCTGTTGATTGATCAACAAATGCATCATTTAGAGTGTTCACACGTTTTTTTTTACTACTACTTTCCCCTTGCGTCTACAAATATCTCCGTTCGGTTGTCGTAAGTGAAATGATTCAGTCGTGCAACAAACGCGAGTTATTCGCAAGGTGCTTGCAAAGCAATGGCACGTCGCTTACATTGTCATTTTTGGGATATTGTTGTCTCTCCGTGAACAAATTTCTCGCATGATAACATGCGTTTGACATAGTTTCAGCGCACGATGTGCGCCCGGTTCCATGACAACAGGTGATTGACGCACGATATAACAAACAACTAAAGCGCATGCGCAAATGTTAGTTGTGTTGGTTGCGGCCACCCTGCGTTTGAGATAAGTAGGCATGGTGGCGTACATCCTTCGCACGTTTTCTCGATGCAATCTTCACGTAAGGTCAACGAAACCCTGTTGTGACCACGGCTTTAGAATATTCTTAATCTAGTTGTTATTCAATGGTCAAAGAAACATTTTTCTGAAAAATATTTGAGTGTTTCGAAGCAAATAGATACACTCCGTATTTTTTGTTAAAAATCTGTGCATGAAGTACAAAAAATAAATACACAAAGGTTAGATAGATTCTATCAATTCCTATTGTATCATTAACTTAACCCGTTTTGTCCGTTTTATTTAAACATTTCATGGCCATTTTCAAACATTTAAATGAGGTTTTTGCTAGAAAAGTCGTAAACTGCTTAATAGAAAACTACGTCAAGAGTACCTTTAATACATTTATTTGTTTAAAACAAAAGTCACTTCAAACATCTGTAACTCAATAGTGGGTTGGTTCCAAAGTGAGGTTCTATAATTCGCTACTGAAATTATTGTCTTCAAAATAATATCAACAACCCGATTACCGCACATTTAACGCCATTCAGTAATTCTGGGCTTATCTTTGATTTTCACTCGACTTACACGTTTTAAGAGAAACTGTTTAAAGCTCTTAAGAAGATTTCGACGTTTAAATAAACACAATCAACTGATTAGCATACCAATGTCATTTATATCAATTTACCTGTTTACCAAATACCAGCGCTGTTAGGAGAAGTACATTGATCAGAACAAGAAACAAAAAAAATGCGGCTACAGCTTATATTGAAAGGTTAATTATCCGTGAATGTAAATTATCCGTGAATGTTAATTATCCGTGAATAAAACTTACAAACTAACTAGCATGGTTATATCAAAAGGTGATGCTAATGCTAATAATTATGAGTTATAATAGTTGAAGATCGTTGTATATTTTGCAAACCTTTAATTAAAAGAAGGTTGAGATATCAAATGTTTTACCTTAACGATCAATGTCAATATAATCTCTGTTATCCGACTTTATTATATGTAAAATCCGAATGGAAACATGTTAACGGTCTATTTGAATTAAGCAGTTAAATGCGATCACAGATGGAATTAAGATAACAAATAATATCCTTCTAATGAGTGTATGCCCTGTCGATATAATGCGGTGCATTACATAGGGACTAATATCGCTAATACATTTTAAAAAATGTGATTAAGTGCAATTATGAAAGCCTATTTATTATCAGGAAAACGAAGGATTAAACGTATCACAGGTTTAAATAAAAACTATTCTTAAATATCATATCATAAATTATCGTTCAGAGAAAAAAGTACGTACGTTTGCACTCTATGTTGACTTTTCCTAAACACTTTTATTTGAAGTTAGTTTAAATGCTGGAACTACATAATATCAGCGATTGTGACGTGAGAATGATACACTAGTATTGTCTATTTGATATCACGATGCATTCAATACAATGTCCCATGTATGCTGTAAACCACACAATTAGCTTTATCTTGCCTCTGCACTACACAAGAAATTGTTTCACGGGTCTTTGAAGGAAATGGCAAACGGATGTCAAAGTTGAATTCAATCTATCAAACGAAACTGTAAGAAACAGTAATGTGGTTGTAAAGAGAAGCTTAATATGGGCTTTATGTAATCACCATTTTCAGACATTTCGGTGTGAGTGGCGTTTAATGTAAGGACGTTTGGATTAGAAAGGCTAATCTGTCGTCATTTAAACACATTTGCAAGGTAAGTGAAATGCATTATTTGGGTATAGTCGAAATATTGCCCGATGATATTAACCTGCTAAATTGTAATATGTTAATCTCGCCGGATTTAAAGTATTAAAAATGCATTTGAGGTCAATGTCACCTTTGCGGATGTAGAAAATAAATAAAAATAATACTGTGTTATCTTATAACTGTTGCCTAGAAAAGCAATGTTCATATCTTTGGAAAAACGCGGAGATATTTCGACTTGCAGTAATAAAGCCGCATAATTATATACATGTATTCCTATATAACCATTAACGAAGACATTCAGATAATAAATCAAGTTCATTTGAACAATTTAATTGTCTTTTTATTTTCCAGATTTCAATTTAATTTAAATTGATGAAAGGGCAGTCTCCGCTGTAATATTTCATATAGTTGTTCATAAAAAGCAGTTTCTTTTGATAATTTATAAGGACATACTACTACCATAACTATTTAAAAAATTAATTGTCAATTTATTTCATTCAGTCGACTCCTAACGACATTACAATTTCTGTTATAAAAATATAAACGTATAAAAACGTATATCTGCGTATATCTGCATTAATTAAAACATTCATTGTTGAAGTTTGAGTCATCATAGATAATGCAATCAGCACAGCGCGTATTGGTTACGATTACAATAAGTTCAAAATTTCGCACTGCGTAATAAACATATCCGCTTACGCATGTGGTGTTGAGATGCAAATGTTGTACATTGATACAATGCAATCCTTCAATTCTTCTGTTTCTATTTGTTGTATTTTAATGTATAATACTATTTTAGATAACCACATGTAGAAATGCAAACTCTTACAGTTTGGCTTGATTTAAGACTAAAATAGTCGGTTGATTGAAATATAATTAAGAGATTCAGTAATCAGTTTGAACTGGTACAGGTTTAAAATAACGTAAAAGAATACCTGAACCTCAACAATGTGTATGTCGAACGGCGACAGCGCTTCTGTTAAAAGGTGATAAAAACATAAACATTAATAAACATTGCACAGCATCTGTACACTTGTTAAAGCATATTAAAAATTTAAGATTCTGGTGGTTATATTAACTCTTGTTCACAACTGCGTGCACTTCTATATTTCTCATAAAACACGAGCAGGAGTTTTAGTTTGGTAGACTGATCTGTTTGTTGGAAGTATGTGACTGATGTATTAATTATTTTACATATTATTTTGTATAACGAGAAATAAAAGGTACAACACACGCAAAACAAAAATAAAACAATAAAACAATTTACGAAAATTTCTTAAATGCAATTTAATGTCGAATCAAATTACATCCAAGTAACGTGTGTCCGTACGTGCAAGGAATGAATCAGAGAGTGTTTTCTACAATGTCAGTGTTTCATTTACTACGTTTTTTTTCAAGCAATCCGCTTCATCATGTTGTTCAAACTGTTTAGAGCATTCGGTGTTGGAATTGATGTGCGACATGGCGAGGTGGTGTATTATTTCAATCATGTATCGTTCCAAAGTGAACGGAGCCATTCTACATATAACCCACACAAATATACGACCCTTTCACCGCGTTACTTTTCATCCATACACTCCTAACATACTTTACAATAAATATAATATAACTTGTACTAAATCACATGCCAACCGACGAGAATAACTATAAATATATCATTCAGACAATTGCATCACACACTTGATTTTAACCGCCATTATCACTGAGTCGATTTCATGCATTTTGAGGATACGTTATCGTAACGCTTCACGTAAGTTTGCGCGCGATTTCGGGCTACCTAAAGCACCATGTGCTGTTGCCCGGATCTTAATACAATGCACATGCGATCCACAGTACTGTTGCTCAGATAGCGGATGAATACATTAATAAGAGTCAAATGTTTACCGCTTGATCGATACCTGGGTAGAACAAAAAAAAATAACGATTTCTCAAGTAGTGCAATAAATATCACTTATACAATGTTATGTCTCGCTTATTTTAAGAATTTTATTCACCAGTACATGCTTGAGTAAAGAAATAAAGTGTTCTTAATAATGTTTTCATTGTATTACGCTCAATGGAATTAAAAGAGAGAATGTTAGTTTATTACACACCGATTTTTCGTAGATGTTCGCAAGATTTATGTTGTTTTAAATGTTTCTTGCGAATAATGATCGAATTGAAATCTACTTTTGCTGGACTGTAAAAAAACGTTTTAATTTACAGACTTTAAAGAACAAACAATGGAGGAAGCTGTTTAATTGATGAAGTCAATGGAGAATGGACTCATACCATTACGTCACGGAAGTATGCCAGGAATCATCAAGTTACCCAAACGATACGAGCATTGTATGGAACAGATGGCGCCTTCTGACAAACGGAGATCGTTAATTGCGCATGCGCCGAGTGATGACAATGGCGACCGCTTGCAGGACTTGGTTCAGGCCATTTTGTGGGTAAAACATGAGTTGGTACGTTGCTTTTTGTGGAAACGGCATGGCAAACGTTAATGATAATACTTTCGGCAAATATGCGTAAGGTATGATACAGTAAGTTAATGAAATTATGAAGTGAAAAAGTCCGTTGAAACATAAAGTATAGAAGTCGTATTATTCTTTTTGAGATTTGAAAAAGTCTTGCAAGCTTTAAATGTATCGTAGTAAGTCAATCAAATGGTGTTATCCATATTAATGATGTTGTTCTCAGACAAACTGTCCTTAAATACCCTTTTCGTTAAATAATCAATATACGAGTTATAGAATCTAACTATTTCCCAAATTGATCAATACCTGTTTTAAAAAGTTTGGTTTTCTCCTTCCATCAAATCTGCAATTATTTGCAGTGAAAATATTTCAACTCAAGTTTGAGTTCTAGGGCTTATTTCAGAAACGAATTTGTGGATTGATTTTAGATACAATTCGTGTAAATCGTAAATTGTCGTTGTTATATTAATGTTTGATTACAAAGTCCTACTTACCACATGCAACCAATAACTAAACAACATTCAACATTGGGTCTTAAGAGCATACTATTTACATGACAGATGATAGATCTTGTTTATGCCCGTCTTTAATGGGTCTAAGTCGTTTCTGTACTTTTAAGTATGGTGAAAAAGATACGGCGGTACAGATGTAACATGTCCGTTTTTTATTTGTGTCATTCCCAAAACTTAGAAAATTGAAGTACTCGTAGCTTACTCGTGGTACCGTCTTAGTAACTTGTGGGATTTATAAAGCAAACTCGTTGAAAAGATTTAGTTTCGAACGAAATATCTTACTCGTGGTGAAGTGTGATAGCATTGAAAAGCGTTAATATGTCCGATTTATAAAGTCGAAAATTATGTTATTTTCTCTTGTATAAGCACATTTGAAACATGCCGTAAACAACATATATGTTGAGTTATTTATGCCGTTATGTACAATAAAATTTCGTTTAAATGCTTTATAGATTGCATGTGTTCTGAATCGTTGATTGTGTCGTTCCCACGATTAAGTTATCTCTTTCAGGGGTCAGTGTGCCGTTTCAACGAGTTTCCTATTGTGTTACCATGACTAAATAACGCGTTACCACTACTAATTAAGGCGTTCTCACGAGTAACTATGTCGTTCCAAAGACTTTATAACTCCTTCCCAGTAGTTAGTTATTTATCTGGTTCGAACGACTTATTAAGTCGTGTGGAGAGAGGTACTATGCCATGGAAACGAAATACTAAGTCGAGAGATCAAGTTATTAAGTAATGAGAACTACTTAAATAAAAAACGATATAATCGTGCAAACAAGTTTCAATTAACAACTTTGATTTATTTACATTTCCGATATTTAAGAAGCATAACGATTCATCTGTTTGAATGTATTTTGAAAACGCAACCAAATAAAACGGCTTAGTTTAAGAAATTACACGCTTTCATTCATTGTATGTGCGTCGTGGTCTCTGAAAGGATTACACTCTTATGTCATTCAGTTAAAGGTGTAGAACATGATTTCATTGGTGTTAATTTTTGACATTTAGGTCTTAAGAGTATCGCCATTGAATGCATCGATTTAAATTATCGAATGAGAACATCACATTTGCTTAAGAGGCAGCCGAGCATCAATTTGCTAGTTTATGGTGCAAACAAACTTCAATAAAGGTGCCTTTATCAAATATTGAAGAAAAAAAAAGACAAAACACAAACACATACATGTTTTGCAAACCTTATTTCAATAAAGCATTCATGTTCAAAGCATTTAAGAGAATTATTTCTTAATTCACCATCAATACGTTATGCATGGCATTTACCAACAATGTTGTCTTATTCACACCAGATACTTCTGCGTCAACACGACGTCCTGTTGAAGCGGCAGTTCTGCGACATCCAAGATACGATCAAAAGTCTTCACAGATCTCGGCGCTACAGAGGTCACGTGATCACCTCCAATACCAGTCTTCAGTCCACGGAGAGTTCAGAGTTCGCCTTGGACAACTACTCCGTCCGGTCAGCGTCTAGTGTCACGGCGCTTGACCAGCCGGACACGGACGAAGATGATCATTGCGACCTCGAATTTAGACCACGAACGTCGTCAATGAAAACAACGCGAGATCTCGCGGCGCTAGCGCGACGAAGAGGTAGCAAAGAGATGATTTGAGTATTATAAATCAAGCATATATTGCACAACAGTGTTATACAGTGTTATTATATAGTTTTAAAGTATTTTAAGTTTAAAACGATCGTTATGAATACTGAAACAAAACTAGTAAACTAATAGGTTGATATAATAAATTATAATTACAAGAAAACATGCAACTCTACGGATAGATTTGAAGGGTATCGACCTCAGCTCTTACTATTGTTATCTGACAGAGGTTGTTATCGTTGTTGAGAGTTTGACAGGTTCATGTGACAGTATCAATCATTGAAAGCGTAACTAGATCAGCCACACAGTGAAATATAGTGAACACAAGGATTTGAAGAGAGGCTGTGAATTAACGATTTTGCAAAACTGCCTCGTCGATGGATTATTTTTCATCATATCTAATGGATGATGGCCATTTGGGAGCAGTTTTACGGTTATTGCAAAATGTTTTCGTGTAATAACAAGTTCTTGAAGTTATAGTGAAAAGTATACGAAGTTGATCAAGATTGAACAAAAAAAAAACGAATTAATTACATTACCACGTTTATGTCATTTTGAATGCAGCTCTAGCTAACAACGGGTTTCCAGTGTATAGTAATAATAATATACTCGTTTTTACGAAAAACACGTGTAATTAAGCATTATAACGTATTATGTAGCAATCAAAGTACTGCAATTAGCTCAAGTAAGAGCAATTTGGAGCAAAATTGTGTTATTTTAACATTATCAAAGTCTAACAATATAGTTTGGAAAATGTTTTATATGGAGATGACTTCAGATACCTATACACGGTGAGTATTTAAGCATAGCATATACCAGAGTATGAAACATGGACATTATGGCGATCATATCGGACGTTATGTGTTTGCTTTTATTTATAGGTATATATGTATAAAGATGTCAAAAAACATAATGCTTTAAACTTTCTTACTTTATTTAAACTTCTGAAAAATCTATATTCACATGTGTGCTTATAGAAATGGTATACAACGTGTATGATGTAAAATAATGTAGACCCGTTAGCTGATGGACTTCAGTAGCACTTTTCAGAAAGTATTGTTCAGATGTGAATTTGAGGACAATTTTTGTTTAAGACCGATCACATTATCGATTATGTACAGACTTATGTTATATAATTGAAGGGATGCATTCGCTTTAATTGGTTTTCGTTGTTCAACTCGAGCCGTAAAGAACGTGTATGGTTAGGCAAATGGGAATTAAATAAATGTAATTTATTAATTTAAGAATGTCTGCATTATATTTAAACAAGCAAAATACTACTCATTATGAAGAAAAATAGTTAAAAAAGATATGTTCATTTATTGATAATAACCAATCGAGATCGCAAAATATAAACAATATTTGTAATGCGTTTGCATCGATTAATTTTCGAAAAACATGCATTGCTAAAATAACGTTTTAAAGCCATGCACATTCAAAATAAAAATGCTGCGTTGTGTAGTGGTATTGCGTTTCCTTTTGCTCTACTAGGTCCCGGGTTCGATCCTTATTACAGGCAAATGTTTGAATATATATTTGCATGGAAATTATTATTATTTGAAACTATTACAAATAGTACAGTTTGTTGAGACAAATTTATTTAATATCCTTTAAAAAACATACGACAATCTTTAAACAAGTCCCTTCTATGTTCGAAACATGGTCCCGTGCGACTGAAAACTAGGTCATCAGTTACATTGTTAGTAAAACCTTGTTACCACAAATAACCAAAACCGTTTTTAAGTTGTTCTCTTGCGAACGACTAAGGTTACTAGACCACGAATTCCGATTTAGAGTGTCTTAGCTATTATAAACGAACGAACCAGTAAGCATACGCGCAAAAAGGATCGTGTTAAATGGAATAGTTTTGAACAGATCGTATATAGTAAAAGTAAAAAAAAATACATTTGTTCACTTTACATGTCGCAGAGTATGTTTATATTATGAATGGTTAAATAGTCCACTATGTGCTACGTAGTATATTCTTGCGCACAGGTCATTCATAATCTAAGGCTATTAATAGATCAGAGAACATGAAATTCACCAATGGGATGTCGTGATTGCAATACACCATCATGCGATAGTGCTAATACAAGGAACTTCATCAATGGGATGTCGAAATTGCAATACACAATCATGCGATAGTGCTAATTATTATTCGTCAAATATTAATTTCGTTCCTTACTAATAATAATGTCCAATGTTTAAACAAAATTAAGTTGTAATTACCGTGTGCATGAAATACATTAATATCCAACGCAATACACGCATACATAGTTCGGCTGTTTCGAAATCAAGATAAATATGTTGTTATGACACAAAGGGAGTTATATAGTACCGTGTACTTAACTGACACGTGACATTTCCTGTAAAACGCTAATGCATAAAGCTGTATCGAAAACTTCAGACTTCGTTTCGGTAGAATAGTAAGTATTAGCTATTTACCTACATAGGTTCGTAAAAAATATTGGTGACGGGGGAGTGTGAGGAGTTACACGTTAATTGCAATACATGAAGATGAATGAAGATGAAATGGAAAGAAATTAAACGAAGCATAAAATAATTTCTGGGGAAAAATGCGATAGTGCTAATACATGGACCATCAACAATGGGATGTCGAGATTGCAATACACTTTCATGCGATGGTGCTTATTATTAATCGTCAAATATTAATTTTCGTTCCTTACTAATAATACTGTCTAATGATTAAACAAAATAAAGATTGAATTACCGTATGCATGAAATACATTAATATCCAACGTAATCCACGCATACATATTTCGTATCTAATAAGTTTTAAACTGTCAATTTACACACACTAAATATTGAAGGCCGGGAGCCGCTACCAACTCTCGCACACCTGGGACCGTACGTTAACATCGCTCACCCCGACAATTAGCGGTGTTAACGGTTCCCAACAGTAGAAAATCATTCTGCTGATGAAGTCCGTAGTACACGGACGAAAGCTCCAAGTATGGCTTTCAATATTTAGTGTGTGTAAAATGACAATTTAAAACTTATTATATTATCGTGAAAACCACACAGTCTAACTTTCATCGGACATATTTCGTATGTTTCGAAATAACATCAATATTGTTATGACAAAAAGCGGAGTATTATAGTATAACTGACACGTGACATGTCCTGTAAAACGCTAATGCAGTAAAGTTTAATCGATTGGCAATTGGCTTCAAACATTTGCTTACATGGTACGTTCGTAAACAAATATTGGTGACGGGGGGGGGGGGGGGAG